>OX638302.1:37209604-37388092 GCA_951812265.1 Taphrorychus bicolor
AACGAATGAATGTTTGCGGGACGAGCGCAGCGAGTTCCCGGAATTTGAATGAGATACACAAAAAAGGTTTTTCGTCACGTGTTTCATACAAGATTTTTTCTAATTCTGACTACAAATACCTACTTAGAGAGAGAATTATTATTATTAAACTTGCAACGGTGTGCCACAACCGAAACCTGCACTGGTGATGACACTAGTTACGAAAGTAACGTAATCGTAACTAGTCATCACTAGTTACGAAAGATTTTACTTTTCGTAACTAGTTACGAAAAGTAGGACGTTACGTCACTGTCATCAGTATTGAAACGTGCCACTTTATATGTCAAGATTAGAAAAAATATATATATTTTATTGTGCAGTCATGGACACTATAGCAACATCATGGCATTCCACAATGATCTCTCTTGAAGTCTGATGTGCTGTTCTTTTTGTTGACTTTTATTGGAGCTTGTTGTTTGAGCAGCTAAGATGTTGATAACACGTTGTTTAACTTACTTTTAGACGCGCCACTTCTTTTTACTTTCTTCCAGTATTGAGAGACATGATTATAACATTACAAGAGACAAACAATAATTATAAAATGATGGTTAACCTTGCAGTCTCATTTGCACAATAAGGAAAATGAGAGTAGGTAGCATATTTGTTTGGACATGCTTTCACATTTTATTTTGTTAACCTCGTATAAAGAACTCTATACTACCAAGCACATCATTAACCTTTTTATTAATAATTTTAGGATGCGGCATAAGACTAGCGAGTTGCGTCTAAAGTTTATAGGGTATTCTGTTGCAGCCTGCTAATCATTAGCAAATAATTTCGTTTTATAACACTGGCATAAACGCCTCCAAATGTCACGTAAAGAAACTGATGAAAACATTTCTTATACCTTCTTCTCTTCTTATAAAAAACAGTTTGCTACGAGAAGCTAAACTGTTGTACTAACAACGCCCTCGAAACGGTAACATTATAGTTTCTTTAAAGTTCTATAGTTATTTGGTATAAACCTCTTATAAAATAATTTTTTTTGTTGATGATCGGTTATTTAAAGATGCTTTTATAAAATGATAAAATAATAGCTTTTTAAAAAAAATTTAATTTTGTTGTAGAAATGTTTTTAAGACAAAATTAAAAAACATTTTTGCATTCGAAAACATATTTCTCTAAGAGGAAGCGTGTATACAACACATTTGACTTTGAAAATCAGTATTAAAATATTAATAAAATACAATTGTTTCTTAACCAAAATCTAATAAAACAAGTTTGCTAGTTGGGACCAATCTTCTTCAAAACACTGACCGTTCATAAAAGCGATTGCAGACTATCCAAATCGCGTAGTGCACTCTCCCAGCATGTACTCGACACAGGACACTACATGAACTTCGAAGAAATACGTATCCTAGACAAAGAACCCCAGTACCACAAGAGGTTATTCCTAGAAATGTTGGAAATAGCCACACACACAAACTCAATTAACAAACGCGTAGATATAAAAGATCTATCTATACGAATGTGCACACACACAATAGAAGTACGCAACCTCAGTACACCTACTGACAACACCAACGATTCGCTGGAAGTGTCTTGGTTCTTCTGACGGTCTATGGTCCTCAACAATGGTTGCCTTTCTTTTTGTCCTTGCTCTGGAGTGGCGTTTTGTTCACGGGTGTTTGCCCGTAGCATTGTGTGCCTTGACGTTTGTTGCAGTTGTACCAGATAGGGATGTGATTTCACCGGGTGCATTTGTTTACACCCACATTTGGAGAATATAAACCCTTATTGCACCCGGTGCATTCAATTCGCAGCGTTGCCTTTTCAACATAAGTTACCACGTTGCCATATTCTTATATGTCATATGTCATATTATGTATTTTTTCATTTTCTACATTAACTACAATCTACAAGTCAGGTACATGTGTATTTTTAATTTTTATTATATATTTTACCGCTCAGGAACTGAAATAAACTTTTATAAAACTTTTAACCACCTGATTTTATAAAAAAAAACTTTCTTTTTGAAAGAATATCATAAGAAAAAAAAAGGATATAATATTGCTTTTATTGCTGTATGTTATTAGAGCTAAGAGTTAAACAAAATTTAACGAACATATTCATAACAAAAATAACTTAAACTGTTTAGACTTTGGATCAAATACCTTTATTTGGACGAGAACGGAGAAATACAGTAGTACTTTACAGTTTACACCGAGTAGGAACAACAAATAACCGTTCTGCTTTTGCAGGATGCAGGATACCGTAATAGGGAATAATTTATTAACACACATTTATTTATGAAATTCGTAAATTATTTAGTATTTGTTTATAAAAAAAATATATTTTGATTTGATTTGAACAGATGACATTTGTTGACTGATGACATTTGACAGATCGAGATTCATTTGACGATTCTGACATATTCGGAATGCACCGGGTGCAAACACAATATGCACCGTTCATAAACACCGCACCCGGTACAATCATATGCACCGGGTACAATGAAGATCACAACCCTAGACCAGAGGAGTACTAGAGCTGTTCATGCCATCTGTCACGTATGAAGTGGACAAACAGAGTTTCAGGGACAAGTTTGACAGGCCTCTGTCAGCTGTCTGACATGCGTTTCCCACCAAAACTGTGAAGTTGTCATGAATGTCATATAACTTAACCACAAAGAAACCAAAAAAAGTTTTCCACATATCGCTCACTTAATGCAATATTGTCGCAACTCAAAAAACGTAGTAGGTTAATAATTAAGGTTTGGGTTATAAATACGACACGGTTTTGACTTGAAAATTAACTATGTGTAATATCATCATAGAAGGTTGGAATTTCTGGTTCGGACATTTTGTTATCTAGAATTTCGACTTTTTTGAGTTGTGCCACTATTGCATTCAGTGAGCGATATGGGGAAACAATTTTAAAAAATTGACCATGTAATCCTGTCTAATTTTAAGAAATATGTATATAAAAAAATTTAATCTGTAGTCCCGTACCTACGTATAGATTTTAAAACAATGTTTATCATTACACTGTAAAGTGTCCTAATATGAACCAATACTAAGGTGCCCCTACCCGATAATGCAGAGCTGTGACTTTCATCAGAAACAGTCTAGCAGTAACTCGCAGATAAAACAGTTTGTTTGTCTAGTAATGTAGTTGCTCCCCTTTCCCTCTCTATTGTAGCCCTGAAGAAGGCGATAAACAATTGCCGAAAGCTCGGTTAGCTGAAAAGTTTCTTTTCTTGACACCCTGACCGATCACCTGAGAAAATCCTTTCCTTGTCGATTAGCGGTCGAGAACAGCATCAATTTTGTTATCTTTTAAGTTACTGGAAAAACTTCCTAATGAAAACTTTTACATCTCATTTTCATTTTACCTTCCTCCTGGAAAGTGAGCAGTTTCGACCCGAACGAAAATTTTAACTAAGGTTGCTTAATTCCAATAATTAATTTTTTTTTCTCTTTATCTCTCTAAAACCCCTCTCCTTTAAGTTAAAGAACATAAAAATCTCCAAGAAAATTTGTCAATTAACCGATTCCAATTCAAAATCTTTTTGTTCTTATTAAACAGCGATTTTCATTTTCTCTCAATTTCTACACATTGTTAGGGGACATTACATAAATGACAGTTTGAGTTGTACTATATAGTAATGTGGGTTAATTCCCTTTCCTTTCATCGAACAGATTAGTGCAATACAAGAGACCTTGTCGATATTATGGCTTCACTGCCTCTTGCTGACCTTCGCAATTATCCATAAGCATAAGGTATTTGTATATGGAGAGAAAAGTTAACTGAAAACTGCATAAAGAACTTAGTTGAGCTTAGCGATGATAAGCAATGGACGGCCCTACGAAGGGCCCACGCTTCATGACTTTCATCTTGCGAGGCTGGGTCATAACTAGGGCTATGTATGTGTATTGTGGTTTTGAACTTTTTGTTCTCTGTCTGCGCAAACATAGACAAATCTTTTATAATTGGGATCAAGTACACCGACCCCCGGTGTCATAAATTAGTATCCCGGTTTATTATTACGCCCCAATTTATATCGCGAATTTGTTTGGATTAAATTCAAGGGGATAATGTGATACCCGGCTTGAAGGTTGTTTTGTTTTGCGAGTAAACTTCTTAGTTCAGGTTGTTTATAAACCCAACAATAGCACAAACAAAATTATGCTCATTACTTGATGAAGCAATAAATTGAAATTTGTGGGTAATTTAAGGGTCAAACTCGAATTATTCTCATGAGCCGTAGGTAGTTGTTGGATTAGTTTTTCCATATGGTCAGCATGCGTTTAGACAAGTTTAATGACGTTGTAAACCTGCGGCTTTACGAACTCGTATAGTGAATGGAACTCGTTACAATTGAGTTGGTTTTAAAATAATTTCCAAATCAACACTGTCTAGAAAGTTTCAAAGCCTTCGTTCTGGAGCTACACTGAATACAAAATAGAACCGATTAAAACTTGCCGAAAGCTATAAAATTCTTACGGGGAAAAAATGGGAACAACTTTGTGGCTGAATGGCTGAACGGGGGGGGGGGGGGGGGGGTTATTCTGGTTACGATTGTTGGTTTTCTCAAGACAAAACAACTTTTTGTCTACCTTTTTAGAAACATTTCTTTATTACCGGATCGCTGGCGTCAAACAAGTAATGGAATTTAAATATGATTAATCTTTTTTTTTATTAATCAGTTACCATTTTACCAAAATAGTTACGGCATTTAATTGTCAATGGTTTCAAGTACCACGTAAATACCACGGAGCTCACCTCGGGAAGCACGAGAGATCACGTCGCCCATTGAGTCAAAGCCTTTGATACTGTCTGCCGCAGCTGTAGACGAAACGTCATGAGGAAATGCCATTGGACCACGGCTTCAAAGCCCGGAAAATACTTTAGATTGCATTTTGACCGGCCTTGACAGCCTTCATAGTCTTTTAAAAAGGCTCTACAGGGAGGATATATCAAGACTGATTCGACAATTGGAGAACCTCCGCAAGAAGAAAGCACAACTCCTGAGTTCACTGGCATTTCTACTGCCATGCCATGACACCAAGAATAGCCCAAACTTCCTGAGGATAAGAAGGACCTTCATTTTTGCCATAAAACCATCCAGGATATCTGTGGAAGACATCATAACCAATGTGGAGAGCGGAATCCGGCAGCTGCCAAATCAGACGACTAAACAAATAAGGATGGAGACGTCACAAATTCTACAACGCGCCAAACCACCAAACAGCAACCTCACCTTTCAGGTTGCAACCGAAAGGAAAGCTCTGAAAGCCTTGAACGAAGAAAAAGATATTCTCATACACTCTCACAGGACATACTTCAAGTGCGCTGAAACCCCGCGCCACCACTACCCCCACCCCAGTCCCTCCACTGCAGCGCGACGGCGGTGGAATAAATACCACGGAGCACACCACTGTCGAATCAATCACCTTCGGGAAGCACGGGAAATCACGTCGCCCATTGCTTCAACGCCTTTGATAATGTCTGCCGCAGCTGTAGACGAAACATCAGGAGGAAATGCCACTGGACCACGGCTTTAAAGCCCGGAAAACACTTTAGATTGTAATAGTTTTAAGTGTTTATGGTTTCGATAAAGAAACATAAGACCACTCAATTGTTAAATGCCATATATTTGAGAGAGGCTTCATTATCAAAGAAGAAAGTGTTATCAGAGAGTTCAACAAACCAGATTATGCTGATGAAAAGGGGAAAGCCGAAGCAAGGTAACTAAAAAATAGATAAAGCGATCTCTTGAAGACAGTCAAATAGATCTTTAAGTATGTTCCTAAACGGTTAAGATAAGATTTTAAGAAAGCTTAAAGTAACAAGTTCTCGTCTCTCAGTTCAAAATCCTCAACAATCACTCCATTCTCTACTGAGGATTTATTACTATTCATTACGGCGATCTCTAATGATTTTGGATCTCATGGATCGTGATTCATGACATTCATCCCAGTTCTGATTCATTATCTCAGGAACTCTCAAGTAACAAGTACATTCTTTGCCTTCTGCAGCATATAAACACTTATAAAATCTGACTCTATTACTCTATTACTTTAAGATTCATTGTTTTGGAGTTTCCTTCCTTCCCTTGGAAAGTCTTTTCCTCAACACCTTCAACGTTCTATCCTCTTCAATTGTTAATATGTATAAGTTATACATGTATAAAAAATATGAGTTGTTATGCAACTAGTTTCTAGCCTCAGCCTTAAGAATGTTTTGTAAATCAAGTGCTGTTTGACATCTAGCTATCTAGTATTAAAAAGTAAAGATTGACTTTTGCAGCAGGTACACTACACCGCTTCCAACTGTAATTCAGAACAAATCAAGTGTGATTCAAAATAGTCAAGTGTAATTTAGAAATTTTCATATGTAATTCGGAATAGTCAATTGTATTTCAGAAAGTATTAAGTGTAATTCAGACTAGTAAAGTGTAAGTCAGAAACCGTCACTTGTGATTCAGAATAGTCAACTGTAATTCGGAAAGCATGAAGAGTAATTCGGAATAGTCAAGTGTAATTCAGAAAACATCAAATGTAATTCAGAAAGCGTGAAGTGTAATTCAGAATAGTTAAGTGTAATTCAGAAAACATCAAATGTAATTCAGAAAGCATCAATTGTAATTCAGAATAGTCAAGTGTAATTCAGAAAACATCAAATGTAATTCAGAGAGGATTAAGTGTAATTCGGAAATTATCAAGTATAACTGAGAAAGCATGAACAGGGTGTCTCATTTTGAAGATTAATTAATAGTTCGGTTACTGTCAAGGTATTATAGATCACCAATTTTATTTCAATTCATTTTTTTTTCATTTTTAATTCAATACCGACCGTCAGTTCTTCTTCGTATTCAATTCTTCAAATATCGCTAAATACAAAGTCCACCAGAAAAAAAGTGTTACAATATTCTTAACGGCCGGTGTCCCTTAAGGATTCTTAACTCACGCCATCCGTTTGTCTAATTTTAATTATGATTCAAGACAAAGTCAGCATCTGTTCAGCAAAAATACACTTACCTTGATGAGTAATAATGAACAGATGCTCATCATGAACAGGCTCGTTGTTTTGCACACTGAGCAGTCTCTGGGCACCCAACACTTTGTCGAGCATCAGGTATTCCCCGTAGAGCATTCCAGCTTCTTCCCCCAATTGCTCCCCATCTTGTGCCCCATCACTGTGAATAAATATGTAACCGTAAAAATCTGAACAGTTCTGATTAACGAATCATAATATCTAGAAAGTGAACATATTAGGTACGTCTTTTGATTGTGGAAAATCATTGTTCTTAAGTTTGCGGTTTTTGAGTCTCCAAGCCCTTTGAGTTTATAATATAAAATTCTCTAAAGAGATTTTTTTTAAAGTGGTCCAAAAACGCGATTCTAAAAGTGCCTAAATATCGGCCTCCGAAGGGGTCTATATCCGAAAATATTGCACGTACGGAACTTCCAATAGTTGGAGGATATCAAGAAGAGGAGAAAACAGTTGGATTCACTCCAATCGGTCGAGGTGTTCTCATGTTACAGAGAACGGAGAATGGAGAAAAAAATGGTAATACCCCCCTTTGGACATTTTGAAAAAAAAAATCAATTTTTGCTGTTTTTGATCCGAATGGCACGTTTGCAATCCCCTAAGAACGTAACAAACTCAATTCGAATGAAATTAAACTCAAAAGAGATTTTTTTAAAAACGGTCCAAAAACGCGATTTTAACAGTACCTAAAATCAGCCTCCGAAGGGGTCTATCTCCGAAAATATTGCACCTACGGAATTTCTGGTGGTGGGAGGTGAAAGAGGACATCAAGAGGAGGAAAAAAATAGGCGGTTTCATTCCAATAGGTCGAGGCGTTCTCAAGTTGCAGGCGGTCAAAGTTGAGAATGGAGAAAAAAATGGTAATACCACTTTGGACATTTTGAGAAAAAAATCGGGAAAAATTTTTCGCTGTTTTTGATGGGAATGGCACCTTTCCAATCCCCTAAGAACGTAAAAAATTCAAGTCGAATGAAATTAACCTCTAAGGAGATTTTTTTAAACATGGTCCAAAAACGCGATTCTAAAAGTGCCTAAATATCGGCCTCCGAAGGGGTCTATATCCGAAAATATTGCACCTACGGAACTTCCAATAGTGGGAGGATATCAAGAAGAGGAAAAAACAGTTGGATTCACTCCAATCGGTCGAGGTGTTCTCAAGTTACAGAGGGTCAAATTTGAGAATGGAGAAAAAAATGGTAATACCCCCCTTTGGACATTTTGAAAAAAAATCAATTTTTTTTTTGCTGTTTTTGATCCGAATGGCACGTTTGCAATCCCCTAAGAACGTAACAAACTCTATTCGAATGCAATTAAACTCAAAAGAGATTTTTTTAAAAACGGTCTAAAAACGCGATTCTAAAAGTACCTAAAATCAGCCTCCGAAGGGGTCTATCTCCGAAAATATTGCATCTACCGAACTTCCAATGGTGGGAAGTGAAACAGGACATCAAGAGGAGGAAAAAACAGTTGGATTCACTCCAGTCGGTCGAGGTGTTCTCAAGTTAAGGACGATCAAAGTTGAGAATGGAGAAAAAATGGTAATACCGGAAGACATTTTGAGAAAAAAAAATCGGGAAAATTTTTTCGCTGTTTTTGATCGGAATGGCACCTTTGCAATCCCGTAAGAACGTAAAAAATTCAATTCGAATGAAATCAACCTCTAAAGAGATTTCTTAAAAAATGGTCCAAAAACGCGATTCTAAAAGTTCCTAAAAATCGGCCACCGAAGGGTCAATCTCCGAAAATATTGCACCGACGGAACTTCGGATGGTGGGAAGTCAAAGAGGACGTCAAGAGGAGGAAAAAACAGTTGGATTCACTCCAATCGGTCGAGGTGTTTTCAAGTTACAGACGGTCAAAGTTGAGAATGGAGAAAAATTGGTAATACCGCCTTGGGACATTTAAAAAAAAAACAATTTTTTTTTGCTGTTTTTGAGCGGAATGGCACACTTGCAATGCCCCAAAAACGAAACAAACTCAATTCGAATAAAATTAAGCTCAAAAGAGGTTGTTTTAAAAATGGTCCAAAAACGCGATTCTAAAAGTGCCTAAAAATCGACCTCCGAAGGGGTCTATCTCCGAAAATATTGCACCTGCGGAACTTTCGATGGTGGGAAGTGAAAGAGGACATCAAGAGGAGGAAAGTTGGTTTCACTCCAATAGGTCGAGGCGGTCGAGTTACAGGCGGTCAAAATTGAGAATGGAGAAAAAAATGGTAATATTCCCGCCCTTTGGTCATTTTGAAAACAATTTCGGGAAATTCCTTGGATTCACTCCAATCGGTAGAGGCGTTCAAAGTGGTTTTTGCCACCATAAATGGTTTTTGTCTTTTTATCTACACAAGTTTTGCAAGATAACATTGAAAATAGTGCAAACCTTGCGCAACAAAAAGAAAGTTTGGATATATCTTTGTCGAAACGTTTTTAATTTAAATGTCGAAATACAGGGTGCTCAAATATTAGGAAAAAGTTACACATTTTATAATTTCCCCCTAGAATACTTAAAATGTTAAAATAAAAATGATTGCTATAGGCTCATTTTTTTGGAATAAAGTTATTTTTATTTCTACAAGAGTAAATCTGTCTTTTTTAAAACTGTGCATAAAAATGGTTTTTATAAAACCAAGTAAATGACAAAAAAACTGTAGAAAAACTGAAAAGAGCGTTTCTTCTTTGAATTAGATGGGGAAATCAAAAGTAATTTGATCTTTTCAATAAACAGTGGTGCTAAAATAAGTAGAATCACTTATGGCCGTTCGCATCAAGCAATTTTTAAGTAGACTTAGTTAAGGCTTCCAATATTACCATGGTTACTCATGCGAATAGCTATGGCTCAAGGACCCTTAACTTTAAGTTTATATAATAGCAACTAAATATTAAAAACTCACATCTTGGAGAAATTCAAAAATGTGTATTTTTTAAAGTAATACGTGAACCTGTATTTAGGATACTATCCTGCAGCAAGGTGCAATGATTATGATAATATTAACGACAAAGAAAAGGTTATCAAACAGTAAACTTTATATACAAATTAATAGGCCGTGTAGTTAAAAGTAAATAAAAATAATCACGAGATTCTGTTTTGAAATTCCAGGACCTGATTCCAGCCAAACTAAGTTGATTACGTTTGCTCTCAATAATTTGAAAAATTGGTTTTGATAACCTGAGTTTGCCACTATGTAGGCAAAGAGGGCTCTGATAGAGTTTTGTCAACTTAGGATAAATTACTATGACATTCTGCTTAAAAAAAAAAAGGATTTTTAAAAAGCTAAAATTTGTAAACAATATTTTTATAAATTCTACATTTTTTTCAAAAGATCTCTTGTATAAAAGCACACCAAATTTTGATTTACTAAAGTAATTATTGAGTAACTTTGTACCCATAAACGAAGACATCTCACCACTTTTTAGGAGTTTTCATGTATTTCCAAAGCGAGGTTATCAACAAATTTTATTGATAATTTTGGGGCAAAAGTTTAATAACACAGCAATTAATGTGAGATAAGAAATTGGTCTATGCTAAAAAAGTATTGCGGTGTATATAATTAACTATGATTGATATACAAACACGTACTACCTAACTGTTAATGTGGTTAACTGTTAAAATATGAAATAAAGGCAAATAATTCTTTCCAAGAAAAATTACATTTGTTTTTGAATCAATAATTAGATATTAATAAATTAATCAATTAACATTACTTAATTAAACTTATGTGAAATTTGGGCAACAAGAGTCAAAATGATGAAACAAAGTGTGGATTTAATTGTTTTCAAATAACGTGTAAGTCGCATTTCATTCATCATAATAAACTATTTTGCAAGAAATGTTTGGAATTTGGATGGTATGACGACATATTTGCCAAAGGTTTTGTTTTGCTGCACTACTAAAATTGATAAATTCAACTAAATGTATTTCAAAACAGTTCTTACTTTGCTAGGAAAAAATTTTGAAAAACGGCGACATGTCGATATTAGATGTCAATTTCTCATTAACTAACCAAGCAAAAAAGGAATTTTCTGAAGGCGCACCTATGAACTTATAAAACTTGAAAGAAATTTATTTTCTGCGAGATATGTTAGAGATTGAATTTATTTTTTACTTTTTTTGCATAAACTCCAGTTTTAAACTTTTTTTGCAAAAAAGATTTTCTGTGAAAATGCTAAAAAAATTCAATCTCTATTATTGCCACGTATAAATGAAGTTAACAAAGTATGATTTTTTTCCACTTACTTGTTTCGTCGGATCGGACAAGCCATATCCACACCACTTTTCCACTAACGCGGCCGCAATGTGATTGGTCTTTGCTATTTACACACGGAACTGAATAAGGAGCATTGGGTCAATTTTCAACGAACCAATCAACCACAAGTAATCGGTTACGGGGAGAAATATCTCGTTTATGTGTATGAAAACCTAATATATAATATGTCGTTTTATTTGAAAGTTTCTTTTAGGGGAGCAGAGAGCAAAAGTGACCAGCATTTACTAAACGTACCTGCAAAATTATCGTTGTTGTATTGACATGACAGGTAGTTGAGACTGATACCTGTCTACTCTTCGATTAGGAATTGTGGCAAAATTCCGATGATGATTGCTCTAATGTTAGGCTTCATTAGAAGGTTTGAGTCGTTTAGCTCAATGTTCCACTAGTTTTGACAAATAAGTTTTGCGATCGAGGGAAAAATTTTGCAACTACTGTTTGTGATAGATATTACCTACTATTTCGATTGCGGATATTGAGTAAACGAAACACGCCGACGACATTGGGACCAGATTAATAAACAATAAATCATTTTTTTTTTTTGAAAAATCAAAACACTCTTTCAGATAAAACAGTTAACAGTCAACTTTTCGTGTATTGGAGAGTTTTTAAACCACTTATTTTAACACAATCAGCATCCTTATTTTCAAATACATTTCATTTTATCGTAATCCATTGCACTTGTAACGTCAAATTCTATGACATAAAGGGATTTTGAGCCACTTATTTCAACTTCATTATCCTTATTTTGACATATTTTGGTTCTTTTTGTTAACTTTAAATTAATTAGGGTTATTAACGTAAAATATATGTCAAAATAAGGATAACGATACAATCTAAAGTGAAGTCGTGGACCAGTGGAATTTCTTCCTTACGTTTCGTTTACAGCTGGGGCAGACATTATCAAAGGGCGAAGTGATCTTGCCGTGTTTCCTGACGTTGACTGATTCGACTGTGGTGAGCTCCGTGGTATTTACTCCCCCGCCGTCGCACTCCAGTGGAGGGACTGGGGTGGGGGTAGTGGTGGCGAGGGTAGGGTTTCGACGCACTTGAAGTATGTCGTAGAACTCGCTTCCACTCTGCATTCAAAAACGTAATTTACTCCTTCTTGTTGAAATTGTTGTCGTGTTTAAAGATTTCAATGGCCTCTCTCGTTAGTGTTGGATACAAACGCTGCGATTGATATAAGATATCCATCTTATTAAAAAAGAAGTCGTAACCTTCAGAGAGAGCATGCTCTGCTTCTGCTAACTGTTGTTTGTCCCGTCCTCCCTCTTGTGTCATCTCATATACCGAGTGTTTTCCATATTTACTAGTGGTAAAACATCGCTGAAAATCGTCAAAACTTTACCATTTGTATACTTCCGCTCTATCTTTCGTTTAGTGCTGTTATCTGCCGTGTTGGTTTCTTGATTCTCTCGTGATTTCAAATTTGGTGGAGAACAATGGGCGTGCCGGAGTGTGCATAGACATTTTTTGCCGGTCGTCCGTGATACTGAAAAGATACACCTACTATGAAAAGTTTTAGCATTACCTGACGTTATTTGCCTGCACCGTATTTTATATCATTTAGGCATCTGATCGATTTTTATTTCTGGATTTTAAATTAATATGCAACGAAACCTTAAATGCTGCAGCAACAAAGAATTCCTGAACCTGTGCCGCATAAATTGCATGAGGTTTTTCCATCCCAGCTATCTTGAACGCATTGGTGAGGCTACCAAGATTAGCGGTTCACTTATTTATTGTTCAGCATCTTGCCAGTTTCAGGCAGTTGAAAAGGAACAACAAACTGAGAAATACAATGCCGAAATTGCCACTCTTAAACAGGAAATATACAAGAGAGACAAACACATCGAACGTCTGAAAAGAAATAGTGCAGCATTTGTAGATGAGGTTTCTATAGGTGAAGAAACGTACCTATCCCAACTCAAGAACTCATGCGTCGATAAGCTAAAGAGAGAAGCACTTGCACTTGAAGCAAAGCACAGGAACTGCCAGAGGCAGCTTCAACATGCTTTAACAAATGGGAAATATTACGAGGCAGAATCGGAAAGGCTGATGGACATCATTAGAAAAATGCTTACCTCCATTCAAACGACTGGAATGGGAGAAACAGGTACAGTATATTTAGTACAGAACTCTGTTAAGCAGTCTAATTAACGGCCTGCAGTCAGTCGGGCAGAACTGACTTCCATAGTTGATGCAAAATTCAAAATCTTACAGAAAAACATAAAAGGGCTGTACAACATGCTTGAGTGGCAATATGATGCCGATTATCGGGCAGACACGAGAGATTCGGCTAAAAATACAGATACCGGTCCAGAATTTAACTCAAACCAAGGGAGAATTTATGAGCACAAATGGGAACCACAGGAAATTTAAATCCGAGATCTGTGGAAGTGCTGGACGAGAATCAATCGGACGAGCGGCGTGAATCAGACCAACACAACACTGATTCTGGGAACGATAAACTCGGAGGCCTGCGAAGAAACAACAATGTAACCAGGATGGTACTGGCGGGCGTAATCCCCCCACTATCGAACATCGAGTACCATCAGGTCCAGTACGGCTACCATCGCCGCCAAGAAGTACCGAGGGGGTGGCTCCGGGGAAACTTCGTAAAAAAAGAGAGAGACGTGTTTTGGACTCGGTAGAGTTATGACCTAAAACGAGAGAAAGACGCGTTTTGAACTCGGTAGAGTTACGACCTTAAGAGAAAGACGCGCTTTGAACTCTAAAGAGAGAGACGTGTTTTGGACTCGGTAGAGTTATGACCTAAAACAAGAGAAAGACGCGTTTTGAATTCGGTAGAGTTACGACCTTAAGAGAAAGACGCGCTTTGAACTCTGAAGAGTGACTACCTAACCGGGAAGACAGTCAAGTTCGAATTTCGTCCTGAGAAAAAAGTCCTAGGCTCCGCCGTTATAATTTCCGCAAAGTCGTACTTTTAACCCTTTTTTAATCCCGTTTTAAAAAAAACGCCGCGCTAATAACCTGTAATTTTTAATTAGTACCAAAAATTAAACCGCTTTTTGCTCGTCCACGAAAAATTTCATGGAATGTCTTCGGATTGAAACGATTTAGCTTCATCCCACCTCTGCCCTTTTCCTGAATACGTTATTTTCTTGCAGATAGCGGATACTTTGCAGACACAGGAGACTACCGGCAATTAGGTATTTGTAGAGTAGTTGTAGAAGTTGAAACACTTAGAATATTATAGTAGTGTTTTGCTCAGCACTCATAATATCGATAATCCCTGCGATCTGGCAGCATGCTGTTCTCGTTCGTAGTTTAGTTTTCTTTCTTCTTTTGTTGTTTTTCAATTTTAGTAAGAAATCGTGTACCGGTCAAGCACGTTTCTGGGGACCAGTAAACTTATCGCGAAAAGTTCACGTTCGTCGCTTTTTTATTTCAGGTTCCTGAGAAAACTGAAATTTGTATTTCACTTAATAAATATTCAATTATTTTTTTAGTAACCTTGTATATTGGTGTATCGATAATGCTTGTAATAAACCCTTGCTGGCATCCCCGCATTAGTAAATTTAATTTCACTTAAATCAGCATTTATTAATTATTGACCGTTTGACAATACCATGGAAGTGACTTTCCGAATCAAAGATGAAATGCCACGGATTAATTCTGGGCCCTTTGCCCCTATTATTAGCTACCTAAGAGACAACAAAGTAAACAGATCGTTTCCGAGAGTTGGGTCCCCCTACAGCGTGGTGAAAGAGATTTCGCACACGTTACCTAATACGTTGGACTTAAAACATCCGCGTAACCGAATACCCGCAGAACCGGCGGCGCCGGCAACACAACAGCAGCCTCCACGCGTTAACCAATCATTAGCGACGGCTGGGAGGATATGCAGCAACATATGTGTCGTTTTCGTTTCACTACTGGACGCTTATTCTATAGGAAAAAGGGAAAGTGAAAGTGAGAATTGCTGGCCAATGGAATTCGCCAACAAAATTTTTTGACCAATCAAGGTTGTCAAAATTCTCATTTTCACTCTTTTTTATAGAATAATGCCCCTGGTCCTGGTCCTGGTTAACATAAAAATGACAGAAACTTTTGACAGTGGTCACGATCGGTTCTGATTGATGACGTATTTAAAAAGCTGAAACGAATGAACTGTTTCTGTGTAACCAGAGTTGTTGACATTGTTGACGTAAAGTTTCTTTGAACGTTTGAATTTTCAAAAGTTGTGATAGAATAAAAATGTAGGCGATGCTATTTGAAATTGGAGCAAAGCAGATTTTATTTAAATGTGGTGTAGAGACTTACAAATTGTTATTAGAGAATATAAATTGGGAAGGTTTAAACCGGGTTTAGACATTTCAGAAAAACTGAAAATTATAGAGCGGTTTGGGTTCTCACAAGCTTCTCTTACTGAGAATGTTGTAAGGGCTTCTTTCTTACTTTGACTCCTGTTCCTGTGTGTGCCTGCTTGTCCGTTATTTCATAGGAGCCACAATGGCCCTAGTGCTTTGGTGATAGGTTTTTAGAACTCACTACCCTCGATTGTCAAAGATGCGACTTCAGAAAATATATATTTGAGGTAAAAAAAAAACATACAACCTCATTGCACAAAACGCAGAAATTGACTTATAAAACGTCAACCGTGCTTTAGAACCAATCCTACGAGTTGGTCCTAATAATTCATTTTAGTTTAACCTGGTCCAAACGATGATATCACCGTTTTGAATCGAAATGAACGGTCCTGTCTGGTTCAAGTTGGTCCTAAGCGGTCCAGTGAAACGAAAACAACTATCTACTAATATAGCAAATACATAAACCATCTTCCAGAGTCCAACCTTTAAGCTCTCAGGGTCCATTTGCGAAAATATGTTTATATAAAGTTTTTTGTCTATTTTTTTTAGGCTCTGTTGTGCAAACTGACCTCTCTCTTTGCCTGTGAGTTCATGTGTGGAAACGTGGCAACTCTGTAAGCCATTTTTCGAGGCTTTTAAGCTTTAAACTTATGGAATTTTCTTCTGTTTTTTGGTTTTCTGAATAAACCAGACCCATGAGGCCCTAAATGCGCATATGTTTGCAATAATTTTTATTTTCGTCAAGAGCATTTCTTTTGTTAGTATTGGACAGGCACTTTCACAATTTCTTGGAAATTCCGGCCATAAAACATGATACCCAACAACGCCCTTCTTTCAATTGCCCTTCTTCTGTAACCGGCAAAGGCGCCCTTTTAATGGTTTATGGCCCTTGAAAGAATTTCAGACCTGTACGTGACCCGAAAAATAGTTTGGTAATTAAAGCGTTTTTGCGAATATCGTTAATTGAAATTAAAATCTTATTCTCTCATCAGATAGAGCTTTTAATTTCTTATCCTTTGAATCTAGATTCGAGCAATTTATGTCTTAATTGACTGGGCCAGGAAATTAATGGTTAATTTGAATAAAAAGCTTTAATTGTCAATTAAACTATGTCATGTGAGGTGTCATTTTAAAGAGCATAATTTATTCTATTTAATTATCACATTTTCAATTTTCTTTTACTAGCAGATTTTTCAGAAATGCTCATTTACTAAATTTATGCCCGCGCTGTCCGAAGCGCCATATAATCGCCACTGGTCAGGGTGGTATCGATTTTTTCGGAGAGTACCCTTCCGGGGATGAGAAGTACCGAGGGGGTGGCGAAGGAGAAGATCTTGGAAACTCGAAAGAGAAAGACGGTTTTTGAACTCGCGAGAGTGATTACCTAACCGGGAAGACGGAAAAGTTCGAATTTTACCGCGAGAAAAGTCAGTCCTTGGCTCCGCCGTTCTGATTATCGCCAATTCATAATTTTTTCCCCTTTTTGAATCCCGTTTTAAGTCCGCCGCGCTAATTATTTTTATTTTTAATTAGTGCCAAAACAATTAATCCGCTTATTGCCCGCCTACGAAAAGTTTCGTGGAGTGTTCTTTCGGTTGAGCCATCTAGTGTCAACCCACCTCTGCCCTTTTCCTCAATAGGCCATTTTCTTGCAGCTAGCGGATACTTTGCAGACGCAGGAGACTACCGATAATTAAGTATTTGTAGAGTAGTTGTAGAAGTTGAAGCATTTAGTATATTATAGGAGTGTTTCGCTCACCATAATATCGAGGATCCCAGCTCCTGGCAGAATTCTTTTCTCTTCTACACTGCGTCGTTAGTTTAGTTTTCTTTGTTGTAGTTTTTCCAATTTAGTAAGAAATCGTGTACCCGTCTAACACGTTTCTGGGGACCACTGAGCTTATCGCGAAAAGTTCACGTCCGCCGCTATTTTATTTCGGATTCCTGAGAAAACTAAGAATTGTCTTTTTTGATTTTATTTTTAAATTAATTAGTATTCAATTATTTTTTTTTCTTTTTTGGCGTTTTGCAGGTTTTGGCTTAAACAATAAAACCTTGCTGGCATCCCCAAATTATTAAATTTTACATTATTTAAATCAGCGACCTAAGGGGCTATAGATCCTTTCCAAGAGTTGGGTCCCCCTTGCAGCGTGGTAAAAGAGATTTGACACACAAAGATACGTTGGACTTAGAACATCCACGTAGTCGAATCTCCGCAGACACGGCGGTAACGGCAACACGGCAGTAGCCGCGAACACGGCCGCCCCCACGCAACCACCGATTAAACGGATTATTATTATCATTAGCGGCTTGAGGGACATTGCGCGACAGCTCCTAAATTTTTTCCGCATCATGTATATGTTTTGGTAAAAATGCGCCCATCACTGCCGGACGCACCCTGCAAAATTCCTGTTCTATTTCTGAACGCGGCCCTGAGTCAACGTCAATTGTCAATCGAGTGGGTGTCAGGTGTCATTAAAAGAAGTTAGGTTATTATTATATTAGTTTCGGTTATTACTGGATCAATGTTTGTTTTTATATAAAAAAAAATAGTTGAATATTTGTTAAACAAACTTAAAACAAACGTTTGCATGTGCTTGGCACGATAAATCCCTCACAGGAAAAATGGGGGAAGTGATCTCCCAAATTGCAGGCGAAGATGCGTCCATCAACACCCTGTTAGCAGAAGAAATTTGTAGTTTAACTTATGAGCAGTTGTTGGTCCTACTTGGAGAACTTAATATTCTGTTAGTAACTCCGTTCTGATTCCCCTCTTGGTAATAAGTAAGACATTCCTAATTCGTTGTTCTGGTAGGGCTAAAAAATCCATCAACTCGAGCAACTATCGGCTAGTATTTGCTGTGAAAAATTACACTGATACCACCCCCTTTTGGAAAGCCACTATCCAAATAGCTTGTGTAAAACTGGATACGCGGAACAATAAAGTCCTAAGTTACCGTCTATTGTCTCTGAGCCAGTTCCTTAAAGTTTTCAAAACATTTAAATGTCAAGTAGTGGCAGCAGAACAAAGGTAAAAAAGCACATTTTAACTCTTTGTAATTTGGTGAATTGATGACTGTGTGTTCTAGTAAGCATTCCAATCCCATTCAGTTATCAGAACTGTTTGAGGAGGCTTCTCTAATGACAGATGAATCTCCTAATGACGACTGCACAATATGTTTCGAGAGAAAGCAGGATACAACTTTGCCTTGTGCCCACAGTTTCTGCTCTAAATGCATAGACGAGTGGTACCTAAGTTCTGTGCTGTTTAATTCATTTTTTAACCTACAAATTACAGGAGTGAGCTCCATGACACTTGCCCAATATGCAGGGAGAGACTTGAGAGCCCTAGTGATGCATGGGTTATATCTGAAGTACCAAATGCAGAAGAGATAAGCAATGAAATCATGGAGAGTATGTTAGAACTGACTGGGGATAAAGTGGTGAAAAAATAAACCCCTTCAATTTTAATGACCTTAAGCTTAATTTCAGAGTACCTTATCTTTGTGTAAGTATGACTTAAAATGCTTAATGTTATAAAATTAATTTGTGATATAGGTCGTTAATCTCTTTATACACACAGGGTAGTCCACCAGGAACTGCATTGTTTGATTAGGGAAAAACTACTCATGTTAAAAATCTGAATATTCAGTGTTGTAATCAAGTCAGTGGGGTTAATTCACCTAAATTATTTTCAAGATGGCAGTACTTTCAGTTATACCTGAAGCAAATGCCTTTTCTTTTTTTTTTTTAAATGAATTACCCCATCTTAGTTGCAAATTTCGATTCTACTGTCAGTTCTAAGTTCTTTTGCTCAAATAAACCATGCTCTTAAAGTCAACCATTTTCAAGAAAATTCAGACTAAAATTTGTATTTTTTAACTTATTTTATACCATATAGGTACCATATATTTTTCATGGAAAATCACAAATAGGCAGTGTTCTGTAAAACTTAATTTGTTTGAGTTATAGCTAAACAGTCTGCACTATCCTCTCAGTTTTTTACACTATTCAAGGGAGGTAGTTTTGTTTTGAAAAATTGGTTTTGCCAATATGTCAAATTTGGTTGGGTCAAATGGTTTATAATCAAAACTGGATGGTTCTATTTGAACAACAAAGATGGTGTTGGATTTCAGTATAGCCTAGAGTGCCTGTAATGACAATGTGGCTATAACAATTTGTTCGCCATCTTTTTTTTAAATTAACATTGGCTCTTATGAGCAAAAGCATCAAAACGATTTTTTGCAGAGAAATGATGAACTGTAGGTCTTACTTTCGTACCATCATTGGAACACCCTTTAGTCTATGATACATTATGAGCATTTGAGAATTTCCAAATTCTCCCAATCCCACTTTTAAAGTGCAGGTCTTTTTTGAATAGCCCGCCAGTTGTGTATTTGACTTAAGATCGGATGACTGATCTACGACTATCCACAAAGTCCACGAGTACGCACAAAGAAATATAAAGTTTTCGGGTGGCGACTCTGTGAGTATTCCTATCCTTTGTTTTCTAAATCAGAAATGATGGATATCAATACTTTCTCCTTACATTTTAGTATAATACCAGATTTTTAAAGTTTTAGTATGAGCAAGTCTTCTTTAATTGATTGAAGTAGTTTCCGGCGGATCCTCTATATGTATTTTATTTAGTATGTAGTTACGTAAATGAGTTTGTCAGAATACCATTTGTTGAATTTCTTCACAAGTGTTTATTGTTAACATTATGCAATGAATAAAAACCAATTTCTCCTCCTACCTACATTTTCACCTCTTTTATTCTACTGATGCAAGTAATTATTTGAATTAAGTTATTTTTTTTAAATTTGTTTCCTAATATATTATCTAAGTAGGTATTAATTTTTCTAAAGTAATAAAACTTCGGATTGCAAAACGGTTTGATTTTTTTTCTAAAATATTTTGCTAGAAGATTAAGAGGAGAGTCTTAAAACTCAGAAAAAAAAAGATACAAAGTTTTTCCCTAAGCTTCAATGAAGGTAAAATTAACTAATTACTTTTAGCTCAGTGGAAGGTAAAATTGTAGAGGGGTTAAGTTGTCTAATTTTTAGAGGACACTAGTCGCTAGTACTAGAAGTTTCATCATCAATTTTCATCTACGTTCCTCAGTGGTATTTACGATTGCATTTTTATTGGTATTCTTTCGGCCTTAGGGTTTCTTATTCCACTGATTTCTCTTGTTCAAGGTATTTTTTATCAATAGGTTTATTTCAACTCTAAAACCTTTGGTATGAATTTTAATGCTATATATAGGTTAATAAATTGAAGCACAATTTATGATTGTTGCGCCAATCCAACAGTAACACCGTCAAGTAGAGGCAGCGATAAACGTCGGTCAACCACAGAAACTGTAGTTTTTAAATCTAGACCGGCACTAACAAACTTTATTTTGTTAAAAGACTCCAATCTTTATGTACCGCCTGCTCCCAAGCCAGGTCTCCAACCCTCCCTTTCTCTCTTGAGAAATTACACGCACAAAAAATGTCTAACTTTGCACTACCACTTTATTGGTTTATTTCATTCAAAATTCAAAATTTTGCAGAAAGACATAAAAGGACTGTACAATAATATGCTTGAACGGCAATATAAGGCAGATTATCGGCCAGACTCGAGACATTCGACTAAAAATACACCACCAATAAACCACAGGCCATTTTAATCCGAGATCTGTGGAAGTGCTGGACGAGAATCAATCGGATGAGCGGCGTGAATCAGACTAACACAACACTGGTTCTGGAAACGATAAAGCCCGGAGGTCTGCGAGGAAATAATGTAACCAGGATGGTACTTGCGGACGTATTATTCCCCTCACTATCGAACATCGAGCAGGTGGTATACGACGAAGGAAGAGAGGCAGTGCTGCTAGAAAGTTTGGTAGTCGTGAGAGGGAAGGAGAAGAGTTCCAGGCAATCAAACCGCTCAATAAACAGAAGAAATTATAGCTATTTGTATCAAAGGTAAAAAACACAATCAGCTCGGAGACTCTTCATGCATACATAATGAAGAATACCACTGCGGCTTCGGCCAATTCTGTAAGTTTCAAGTTATGAAAGGTTAAAAGAACTAACCCTGATCAGAGATCCTTCATGATAGGAGTGGATCCAGAGTTCAAGGAGGTTGTATACCGACAAGATTTCTGGCTAAATGGTGTGCGTTTTGAACGTTTCAACTTTGGCCTGGGGCGCAGTTTTTTAGGCGAAAATCAGGGATTACCATCCGAACAGATCGATGCCTGAAATCTGTTGGACAATTATTGTCCGCAGACAATAGACCACTGAGCAAGAATCATCCTCTCGGGGACCGGGTAGACTCGTTCTCTCTTGATGTACCAATTTTGGCGGCTTATTCCCTGACATCCCTAATATCAAATAGGATCTATCGGCAACATTGGATGTCACGAATCACGAACCTGGTTTGTGATTCGTAGGGAGTACTTGGGTCTAACTGTACGTAAGTCCAACTGTGCCACTTTCAAAAGAGCGTTCAATTTTTGCCATGTGTATAAATTGTAAGGAATGTACAAGGTATTGTGTTTCCATCCCTTCCTTTTGCGGTGTAAGGCCAGCAGTGTAAAAGAGAGGCAATGTCCAGTATGTTATGGAAGTATGTGGTGCCATCTGCCTGATGCCATAATGGCTAGCATAGCCGCATGTAGCCTAGATGGGAGATGCTGATGATCTCCAGCGCCGCTTATTGGGCTACTTTTTCTCTACACCTATACATAAAGCTGGGATTCCACGTTGCGGAACTGCATCAGTCTCGCGTATCCATTTACATGTTGCGAAACGTTTCGCTGAATATTGCCGAGCAAACCATCAGTTGGCGCGAAGCAGTTATGTCGCTAATACTTCCGAATGCAGCATCAACGTTCACCATCGTGGCTACTAACAAAGCAGACACCGAAGAAATGTTTCATCTCAATGTGGAAACCAACTTTTTTAGAGAATATGGTAGCAGAACCCTCGGATCACGTTTAAACTATGCGAAGCAACTCAGATCGAGACACTTTGACGCGCGCTCAAAAACCGACCGCGAGTTAGCTCACCCCGAAACGACCTCGCGGTGAAGGTTTCGGGGTAAAAGCAAGGTATCCGCAAGTCGAGACTTGTTTCGCGAAACAGTTGCGCGAGTGTAAGTTTCGCAATGTGGAATCTCAGCTTCAGACTAGATGACTTAATAATGACGTTACATCATATTGTTGTCATTATTGGGTAACCAACACGACCTTAAACTGACGTCATTCCGTCGTCAGAGTGCTAGTGGATAGATTGGCATCGTATGTTTATAGTTCATAGCGAGGTCTGTCCCTGGACTTAGCTGAACTTGTATGGTCAAATTTTCTGATCTCGGTTGCGTCGTTCTACAGGGTTGGCGGCTTGATGGTACACTGGCGTTAGACGATCGTTCATACCGATAAGACAATGGGTGACCTGTGGCATAACGGCACTGATGAATAATTAAGGGCCGGTCTCACTAATTATTATGCGGAATGGTCCGTAATAGAGGCCAAAGGTTGTAGGTATAAGTATCCAGGAAATTGCGCTCCATCCAGTGAGTAATCGTGATTTGATGACCCATCATCCGTACTCATTTATTGAAATCGCCACTTTTTTGAAGTGGTCCAAACAGGTCAGTTGCTAATGAACTATGACCCTCTGGTGTAAAACAGGAGCTTGCAATGAGTTTAGACATAACAATACATGGTTAATTTGTTCTAAGCCCTGACATGTTTTATCATATATCTTGACCCATCGAGCTATCGTGGAGACCCCTCCTGTTTTACAGTTTTGCCCCCCCCCCCCCCACCAGTGGGAAAATTTGAATTAGTGACGACTTCGGGCGTAAGTGACGTCATGACGTCTTAAGTCAAATTATTGCAAAACAGTCACTGTCATTATTTTTATTAATTCTTATTTCTAATCCAATCGAATATCGAACTTATATCCATCTCCTAGCTAGAGCCCTAGGGCTCCTAGTCCTTAGGTGACCTAGCTCCAAGGTTTTCTAAAACTTAAGTTCCAACACAACAAAAACCAAAAACAATCGACACAGTCAATATCCGGTCCGGTTTTAAGTTGCTATGACGCTTATATGTCGTGCGCCGACGACAACTTTACGTCAGGGGGACCTTTGAAGCGACGGACTTCCGGCCAAAAATGGGGGGCATTTTTAGGAAAACATCGGCATTTGTTGGCTCTGTCCATATCCGCTAGGTCATTGATTTGCGCCCATTCTAGGCCAATATAATACTTCTAAAAAGAAAAAGCGTGTCCAAGGTGATTGGTGATTTTTGAAAGTTTTTAGTGATGCACCCTATATATGCTGGATATAATCGTGTTCAATATGGTGATCTCTGTGGTAAATCCATATTATGTAATTTGTGGACTATCAAGACACACATTATTCCTAATGTAAGTGCCGTCTTGTTCTCTATCTCTTATAATTGACAGTATCAGATTGAGTATTTCTATTGGAATGTCAGCTGAAATTAACATAATAAAGTATAATTTGGTATTATATTTACATCAAATCAGCATATTGTAATCATATAAGGTATACATGGAATGAAAACTCTTTTTTAAGATAAATTCGTAAAAAAATGAAAATCGGGACATTTTATGACATTTTCGACTTTCAATTTTGTTTTATGAAGTCTCTCTAATTGAGGTTTTTTTTTCTATTTAAAGCATGATATTATATACAGGTATGCAATTTTTTATATCCATCTAAGGTACATATTACATATTACCTGCCCATCGACCTTCAAACTAGATAGACTCAGTGAGTCAATCATAAATTGTCAGGTTAGTTTACTTCCAACATGCATATGGACCACAGAAGGCGCGCGTCGCGAGAGGAATGAAAAAATGGCCGCCGAGTCGGGTAATCGGTGAAAACATGATACATGCACTTACCTGTGATACGGAAGATTTCTGTCCCACTTTTATAAGTAGAATCAAACAATATCTGACCATAATGATAAAATCTTTAATAAAACCCCAAAAAATTGCACAAAACGTTCGCAATCACTGTCTCAACTTCAAACACAAAGGAAACACGTTTTGACGTTGTGTGGTTGACATCAGTTCACCGAGGTTGACGCACACACTAAATTGACAGCACTGTTGCCAATTCGTCAATTAAGAAGATTTTCTACCTATATTTTGATCGTGCTGTACGGCTACATTTGGCTACACAACATATAAACATATGGGTTGTGTAGTGGGGCCCTGAGAGCGGGCCACATCGCACCGAACCTTTAGAAATGATGGGCGAATTTCAAAAGTGATCAATAAATTTACCGGTTAGATCTACCGGTAGATCGCTGGTAATTCCGGTTACACCGGAATTTAAGGCATTTTACGGTCAATTAAGAAACGGTTTGATTCACCAATGACATTTTTTTTAATAGCTGTCAATCTCAATGGTAATCTTGTTTGGTTTGTTATTTTTGTATTACTGTTCTTCTCATAGCGAGATCGACATTATTAAGATAATTTTATTTGTAAGAAGTTGTTTTGTTAGTTGTCCTAGTCCTAGGTCCTTAGGTACCTACCCCAGTTATGATTTCTTGTGGAAATCAGAGACATTTTTAACGTGGGACACATAACATACGCATAAGACTGTATGCATTGTATAAACCAATGTTAAGCAAACTTACTTATGCCCTTCTAGATACCTACTATAAATGTTTTCTGTTTTGAAGAACTAGGTTATAACCAGTTCTTAAAATGGTTTTTGGAGGAGAGGATGGGTCTCTCCTCCAAAAACCGGCTTCCATGGTTTCAATGTCGAGTCGTCCATTACAATTTACAATTACTATTAATTATCACCAACTCCAAAAATAAACAACACGACTGGAAAGTTATAAAATTTAAATTTAGAAATGTTCATTAAATTTCAGACTAAACTGTAAAAACATTTTAGCGTTCTGTTTGTTTATAGAAAGGCCTCGGGCACGAACTGTCAATACTGACATTTTCTCCTTTAATCTACCGAAATTCCACTTCTCTAGACCGTACATTCGGTGAGCTACCGGT
Source organism: Taphrorychus bicolor (assembly GCA_951812265.1). NCBI lineage: Eukaryota > Metazoa > Arthropoda > Insecta > Coleoptera > Curculionidae > Taphrorychus > Taphrorychus bicolor. Next base: position 37,235,293 of record OX638302.1, read on the forward strand.
AGCGAACCGACAATTCCACCGGTTAATTTAGAAACGGTTACTTTCTGGTATATGGTGAACATTGAAACGAAATGGTAGCTGACCGGTTTAACCGGTGGATCCACGCCGGTGAGTTTTGGAATTCGCCCGATGCCAGACAAAATTTTGTAAATAAAGGACTCTAGTTAATTCATCCTCTGTGGGTCTGCCGTAGCAATTTCTATTCACCATAATATTGAGAAAGTATAAATATAACCAAAAGTAGGTATAAGCATTGTCTATTTACATCGGACCCTGGCTTAATAATTGTTATTCAACTAATTATTTTTAGCTGAAATGCAAATAAGTGAACTTTCGGAATTCCTCCAGTTTGAAATACCTCTAATTCTGAATAATAGGCATCATAAAACTACTGTCAATTATAAACTCAAAACTAAAGAATAGGTGGTGTTCGTTTGAAAACGTCACCTATTTGGCTGTGAAATGTTAAAAGGAAATGATTATAAAGAACAAAAGTCCATTTACTTTGATTATCTTTATGCCATTTTTTCTGTCTAAAAATTCATAGCTTTCTAGATGACGTTTTCTAATGAACAAAGAGTATTTTGTGCCCAGTTTCTGAAGTAATTAGGTGTGGAAGTTTATTGGTCCGATAACTTCTCAAAACATATGTAAAACTGTCAAGTTATCGGACCGATAGACTTTTACGTAAAAGATTTATTTCTGTTTATTCACAAATTGGGCAATAGTTAGTTATACCTCAAATAAAAAATTAACTGCCATGTGCACGGTAACAAATAAATAGGTAAGTGTGGAAAGGTGTATACTTCGTGCATTTGTACATGGTGTAATAATTCGTACAAATGCACGAAGTATACACCTTCCCACCCCTACATGTTTATTAGTTATACCTACCTATTGTAAGAAAACAACACAGACTCAAAATGTTATCATGCATAACCATCCACCATGATTCATAAATTTCTGATTATTTTTATATCTTTTCCAAGTAAGTTTCTATTACTCCGGTCCTCCGAGCCGGACCATCATCAACCTGACGCCTGACGTAACGACCTAAGAGCAGAGTTTCGGCGTTGCCAAATGTCGTTCGGCCGAGTTTCGAGCCAACTCGTTTATTCGTTATGCAATTCTATTGCGTGTGACAAAGATAGATAATAGTTATGTGGGCCAATCACAGACAGCCAGGAACCGGGCCTACCTTGCCATCAATGGAAGTTGGGCGAAACCATTCCGCCAAGAAAGGGACGACCGCTTGTAAATTTATTTACTATCTCATTACCGTTCCGAAATTTTAATAGGGTTTTGTTTGGATATTGTTCGAAGATAAATTCTAGATCAGGAAAATTGCCAAAAAGTTAAAGAAAATTTCGTTTTGGCACGTTTTTGAAAGTGTCCCTCGGAGCGCAAGCCCTAGTAGTAACAATGGTCGAGCCCGCTGTGATAGTGGAGATCAGCTGAACTAGGTTTCCGTACAAATCAGTAGTAGTAAGAACCGGGTAAAGAACAGTTCGTGGCCTAAGACAATCCGTAAATGGCAGTGCATGCCTTGTAAAATCTCCACTTTCCCTTCAGTCGTTTCCGTTCGAAATTCCACGATTTTTCGTTACGTTTCCGTCCGTAACGGCTTAGAAATCTCTCAAAGTGGCGAATCCGTCGGGAAGCAGGAAAAAAGACATGTTGAAATTTCTCACGCACAAACTCAAGACTCACTCAATAAACGAGGAAAACCATAATCAAAAGGTAAGTAAGACAATCCGGTTCCCGGTACTACGTGTAACCGCCTTTGTTTTTATTTTGATGTGTGTGTGTAAAATCATAGTAACCTCGCTGAAGGTCACAGCAGAAAGCGTAGAAAAAATGGCTGCTGCGGGTCGAAACAGTTGAGCATCCGAACAAAGGAATGCACGGTTCAGGGCCTGATGTCATTTTTCTGCTTTCTAATTCCTGCTAAGCGAGCGAGAAACCTGTCTAAACGCTTTCATGCCCGGACGTGTGCAAATATTTAAAGATGGACCCCATTTCTTCCGCAAAGAGAGAATCGAAAACGATTCATTAATAATACTCGACGGTTAACAGGACAGGGAGAAATTTCAAAAAGTCCAGTTGGGCTCAATAGACATGAACAAACAAAAATATTTAAAAATCAATATACCCACCTACCTTTCCAGATCAGCTATTTTGGCACACTCCTGGAACAAAGGAAATGTGGGAATAGGAAATAGGAAATGTCTTATTTATGTTAATGTATTTTTTTTACTTTTTAGCATTTTAAGATGGGTAGGTAAAAAGCCATTCACTTGTTATTATCCTCAAGTAGGCATTGGAAAATTGACTTTGACATTTTTATTCTATCTTCTCAACATGTGCAAAAACGAGATGGGTATAAAAAAAATGGAGGTTTCAAAGGTAACTAGATGACAAAAACAACTGAATGGGTAATAGGTACTTCTATCGTTTACCTTATTTCATGGTAATAAGTTTGTTCTGTTAAAAAGAAAGAAAATAGGTAGGTAATAAATTTTTGAAATGGAAATGATAGGTACAAATAATTCTAACTCCTTTTATATTAAATGATTACTAGCAGTACTACACCTTGATAGCAGATTTGTGCTTGTCTCCTCTATAATGACAATGGCAAGGCCTGGACTCATCATGTTGGCCAGGGGCCCAAAGCCACTGGAGCTAAATGATTCTTGGAAGGCCACCTCGTGGAAAAAAGTTGGACATAAGTGTATAAAGAAATATGAGTTTTGAAAAGAATTTTTGAAGGCTCGAGAAGAAGATTGGATTAGTGAAAGAAATGTTATACTCTTATTTTGGGTCCTAACCCATTTTGCAACAAGTGGTTCATTGGCACACCCTTGGGTGCACCATACATTTTATGATTTTGTTTTTCTCATAATCCTTTTGACATTTTGTATGTCCACTGACTTGTTTATGCTTTATGGGCACTAGTTCACAACAAATAACTGAGTTTGTTGTCAAAGCTTTTAGTCTCTCTGGGAGGGGAGTTATGTTAGTCCTTGCATATAACCATTCATTGGATGGATTGCAAAGAGGTTGTTTGGGTGTCAAAGCCTAGTAATGTTTCATAGTGCCTATGTTTCTGCTGTTTGTATCTTTTGTAGTGTTTTGTATGAGACCTCTGGAGGAACAATGACATAAATGCATATTTTTTTCAATGTGTTTCAACAATTTCTGTTTTACTGCCTTGACATGAGCTAGGAAATTCATTCTTTGATCTATTGTCACTCCTATATAGGTACTTGACTGTTGGAGATGCCCTCAGGGTTTGATTGCACAGTGTTTGATGTTGTCATTGAAGATTATTAGAAGTGATTTCTGTGGGTTTGCTTTGAATCTCGCAAGTTCAAAACCATTCTGTTATGAGCTGACTATGTTCTGCAATTGTTTTATGGTCTGTGTCATTGTTTATGGTCTGTGTTCTCAGCTTGCTATGCTGTATGTTCTGTATGTCTCACCCTTGGAGTTCCACTGGCTAGGGTTGCTTATTTCTCTCTTGTGGAGTCTCACCTTAGGTACGGCATTTGTTGCTGGGGTACGTGTGACCTTGGATTGTTTGAGCGTGTCTTCAGGTTGCAAAAGCGTGCGGTTAGATGTTTGTGTTCCCTGGGATCCAGAGGTTCTTGTAGGGGTCATTTTGCTGCACAAAGGATTCTTACTCTCCCTTCACTATTTATTTTGGAAACGGCATGCATAATGCATAAAAAGCATTTTGACTCAATCTATGTGCCTGCAGATTCTGCCACACGTGCTCGCTTCTTGATTCCTCTCCCTATCCCTTCGCTTGCTCTTATGTGGAATTCTATTTACGTTTCTAGGAAGATCTTTAACAGCCTTCTGCTTGTCCTAAGAAGCATTTCCAGCTAGTCCTAAGAAGCATTTCCAGCTACAGGCTATTTAGACGTCGTCTCAAGGCTTACCTTTCGGACGGAAAATATTACTCTTTGAATGAGTATTTTGCGCAGCCAGGGGATTAGAGTTTTAGTTTGCTTTGTTTGAATGACATATTGTGCCTTGTTACCAGTGTTTGTAATCTTGAGAGGAACCATTTTGTTGAGACTGAAGCTTGTTGTTGCTGCATATTCCTGGATAAATTTAATTTAAGCGTGGCTTTGTCTACAAAAATTTATTTTTTACTGGCAATAAAGCATTATTGAATTGAATTGAATTGAATTTTCCATGAGCTATTAGAGCAGTGTCATCAGCGAATTAAAGCATGTAAAAATTCTGTTTTGGATTGTGATTGTTGGCCACCTGGTGTATATCCTAACAGTAGAGGTTGTATAGGAGTGGTGATAAGGGTGATCCTTGTGGTACTCCTTGATGTGGTTGAAATGAATCAGATAGTTTAATTCCTACCTTCAATTTTCTATTTGATAGGAACTGAGCTATCAGCTGTATCACTTTTATTGGGCATTTCATTGTGTGAAGTTTAAAATTCCCTTATATGCGCCATACACTATTAAATGTCTTGTTGATGTCCAACATCACTGCTGCACTGTAGCGTCCATTGAGCTTAGTTGTCTCTACATTAGAAATCAAAATGGTGATAGGATGGATCCTTGATATGCTCTGTGTGAATCCAAATTGGAAGGCGGGGAGTTATTCTCCTATGTTTTGTATCATAATAACTGTTTTAATCACCTTCTAAAAATTTTTTAGCTATTAGGGCTGTAATGTAATAGGTCAGTAGCTAGCCCTATTGGCCATATAATTATTGGGGTTTGCAAATGTGATGATTGTCCTTTTTCCATTCTTCTGGGAAGAATGGTTTGTTAAGACAAAACTCACACATTCATATTATGTACTTGTGGACATCATTTGGTAGTTTCCTAGAAGGTTTCTTGTCACTCCATTGATTCCTGGGGTCGTGTTTTTGCCACTATTCAGTATATTGAAGTAATCCTGTTCACTTATTTTGGTGGCTTCTTCTGCTGTTGGTTATTGTGTTTGCGTAAATTCATCATTCCACAACTGGACTTCTTCATATTTTCTGTCACTATAATCTGCCTCTATATCTTCATGGGAAGCTGTATTGAAATATTTTGCAAATAGTGCGGCCTTTTCCCCTTCTTCCTGGATTATTTTGTTATTGTCTTTTAAGTCTGGTATTTGGGGTTTTCTCAAATCAAATCAAATCAAATCACTTTATTGCCTTAAAATCTGTGAAGCAATGACAATGTCAAAATACAATGGTACATGAATACAAAGGACAAAGGTAAAATAATAGTCACTTACAGTATTCCCTTACATCATAAAATAAATGTTCAAGAAGGTAGCTCTTCAATAGCCCTTTAAATTTTTTTATACAGGTAATTGACTTCAGACCATTTGGTAATCTGTTATATAAGTTGGCACAAATGAAGTAAGGACTTTTATGGTACTGAGCTGTTGAGTAAGGTGGAATGTAAATATTTGTGTTATGTCTAGTATTGTGATCATGAATATGCAAGTGCTGTGAAAATTTGGTGAAATGCTTCTTAACAAATACAACTGCGCTAAAAATAAGTATGCATGGAAATGGTAGTATTTTATGTCTATGAAAGAGTGGTCTGCAGGAGTCCAATGGGTTCAGCGAGAATATATTTCTAATTATGCACTTCTGAAGAATGAAGATTCTGTTATGATCCACTGACTGACCCCAGAGAAAAATGCCATAGCTCAGGTGACTATATGCTAGGGCGTAATATACTTGTAGGAGGTGATTTGTCTTCAGTATGCCTATGAGGTTTCTGATTGCGTAGTAGGGTGAGTTAAGTTTGCCTGCGACATAGTCAGTATGCTGGGTCCATCTGAGGTGAGGATGAACATGGAAACCGAGGAATTTGAAGGACTTAGCTCGCAAGATCGGTTTGGAGTTTATACCAATGTTGTTTCTTTTAGACAGTTTCCGTATTTGTTTCCACTAGGTTTTGCCCTGTTGGCTGTTAATTTCATTGCATGTCCCTATCCACAGATGTTCCCTATACTGGTAGATAAGATTTTTATATGATCTTGTAATGTTCATTGACGTATCTTTTGTGGATTGAGTTTCTGTTGTTTTGATAGTCTCTGAGCATTTTTCTTTTAATTTTTATGAGTCTTATTATGTGAGAGGAAAGATTGTGGGTGCTATATTGGTTGTATCTTTTTGGTGAATATTGTTGGACTGCTTGAGTTAGTGTCTTTGTAAATCTATACTGTGTCTTCTTGGATGTATGTTAAAAATAGCATTTTAAGGCACTAGTGTTAAAAGTAAGTTATTTTAACACTAGTGTTAAAAATAAACTACTTTAAGGCACACGGTTTTTAAAAGTAAATAATACCACCTAAATTTTCATCCTAGATTTTATAGGTCATTTTTAATGCGCTTGTAGAAGAAATATTGTATCGTATTCATGTTAAAAGTGCTTTTAAGGAGCTCTCCCATGCATGCCTTAAATAGCACAAATAGCTATTTTGAAACCGGATTTTTGGACTCTTTTGGATGATCACATGAGTTTTTTGTCACATTTTTTGACACATAATAAGGTTTTAGCACAGTATAAGGAATAATACATTATATCAGTAACGTCAGTCCCTCGAAAAATTGAAACTCCTCTCCCCTTGCCCCGTCCGCCCGGCCGCCGGCCGGTGCACCACCAAACCAGTTTTGCCCGGTTTTGGCAATGCTTTGGCAGTGCATCACATGTGTTTGTCCCCTCGTAACTACTCGAGAAAATTGCCGGGCGCGGCACGTTTTAGTTTTGGAAATATCAAACGTGCCGACACGAACTGACGATACTGATATAATGTATTATTCTTTATACTGTGGTTTTAGATATTGTTGTATTAATTTCGAAACACCCTGTATTACTGAGAAGTAGAATCCATGGCCTACTCATAATAAGAGCTGATGTGAAGAAAATGGTAACAGTTTAGTAATGCATATACATGTCGGTTTGTCTTCTGTCTAAAATTAAAAAAAAAACAATATTATGGTCGCCATGAGAAAAATAAAAGTTGATGATGATTCTAAAAAAACTGTAACGTTGTAATGACATTTCCTTTTCACAGGCTTATTCTACTTAAGAAGTGGCTTTAGAAATGATTTTACAGATTTCAATTACCTATCTTATAAAATAAAGAAGTTATAATGGTTTTTTGATAGGCTATATTTTGTTGTTTTTTTCAAAATGTACCTAAAATGTGGATGGTTAGCCATCAGATATTATGTTACTAACATACTTAGTTGTCTGGAGCTTTTCTCGTTTCACTGACTTTTTAACTCCTACAGTTACCGAGATTCCAGTTCAATGTTCATGGTAGATCAGTTTGGAAAACTGTCTCAAATACTTTTAATTTTTTACTTTTTCCATGCATTCAAATATTATGTACCATAAAAACTCAAAAAATGTACTTCATATTGTATTTAATTTTACATTTATTAAAGATAGTTTTGGAACGTTCTTAATAAGTCAGTATTTCATAGAAGTATTAATTGTTATTATCTGTTCATTGCAGGGAGATGAAGATCATGACTCTGGAACAGAGAGTGATGAGGATCTGGATCCTGTGGATATAATGTCACCTGGTAAGTTTGACAATTAAAGTTATTCATAAACGAAGTAAATAATCGCATATAACTCATTCATTTATCATTGTCGTTCATTTGGTCTTGGTAATGTGACTGACATTTTTCATTGTATTGTATTCAATATGAGTAGACTTGTACAGTCCTCCACCGCGACCTGCGGTGTCATCCCGTTGTCATCCGTTATGCCTAGAACCTCAACGAAACTGATGAGTCTCTCGGGCGACACTGCGTTTGCACCTTGAGGTTTAATGATGTGTTTCCAAACAGTGAGTATCTCGATCTGGTAATAGCCGGGCAGTCACATAAGACATGCTCGACTGTCTCGTCGTCCTCCAAGCACAGTCGACACTCTGTCTCTTCGGACAGTCCGAGTCTGTGCATGTGAAATCTTAGGTGACAACGTTCTTTGTACAGTGCAGTGGCCAATCTGATTTGTCTCCTATTTAGTTTGAGGAATGTTTGGGCTTTTGCCTTCCCTGTTCAGGTGATACATTTTTTGGCGTATGATAGTCCCGGTTGGTTCTCCCACCAGTCCTGGGACTTGGCATTGCTCTATTTCTGGAGTTCAGCGTTGACCAGAGAGAATGGGACTCCCAGTGCCGGCTCCGGGCCTACGAATGCAGAACCCGCCTCTTAGCTAGAGCGTTTGCTCTCTCATTGCCTTCGTGACCACGATGGCCCGGGATCTATATAAGTGTGACGCTGTTCTCCTGGGATAAGGCGTTCAGAGTCCTGTGGCACTTCCAAACAGTTTGGGAATTGCAGCGCAAAGACATAAGCGCTAGTAACGCCGCTCGACTATCCGAGCAGATCTTTATTGATCTATTGCGTCCTCCCTCCTCTAATAGGTGTCAGGCACACAATTCAATGGCATGTATCTCTGCCTGAAACACTGTGGTGAATCGGCCCAGACTCTTTACTATGAGATGCCATCCGATCTCCCGTACACTCCAGAGCCAGCCCTTTCATCGGTTTTGAATCCGTCCGTGTACCGTACCAGGTACTTCCTGCCAGTTGCAGATCTTCGCCTCGTTCGTCCCAGTCTGCCCGTGAAGGAACCTTTACTAAGTAACGAGTTTCTAATGTAGGTTTTGATGCCATTAGTTCGCAGACCATGTTGAATACCGCAAGGTCTTCCAAGCCAACCTGCGCATTGTTGGTCTCACCATTGAAAGGCTGCGGTGCTATGAGCGTCACTTGTTGCAACCGGTATGTCGCCTTCATTGCCTCTCTTTCCAGGAGTATTGGAAGTGGAAACAGGTCAAACATGCGTTCCGTGGGTGCCGTGGGCGTCGTTCTCATTGGCCCCGTGATGCAGAGACATATTTGTCTTTGCAGAGAGGACAGTTTAGCTTTGACTGCTCTTTTGATACCAAAGTATGGCACCATACGTGGTTATCGGTCTTAATACCGTCACGTATAGCCACATAGTTTGTTGAGGTCCTATCCTCCATGATTTGCTTCCCATGTTCTTGCATGACCAAAGGTAGAGCTGTTTGCTAAACGGGATTGTCGTCCGGAACAAAGATCGCGGTTTCAAGAAGTCCAGCCTCTTTCTTTGGGTAAATGGCACATTCACCGTTTTCCTAGGGTTTATTGCTAGGTTTTCCTTTGAAGACCAGCTGTGTACACCATCCAGCACCTCTTGCAACGTGCTAGAGATTTGTTGGTCTGGGTGGTTTCTTATAAGGATAACAATGTCATCCGCGTATGCTTGGACCTCAACTCCCCATGTTCCAAAGTAGCCAGAAGATAGGGACTAATCCACTAGTAGGGACCACAGTTGGTGAAAGGACTCCGCCCTGTGGACAACCTCCTGCTGTTGTGAATCTGACAGTGCCACCGTTTATTTCTGTAGTGATCAGTCTGGATTCTAACATATTGCGAATCCAGTTGATTATTGTTGGTTCAATTCTTCTCGCTTTAGTGGCGCTGAGGGTGTTTGTGAAGAAAAAATCAGGTGAAATTGATTCAGAATCTTTTAATTTGTTGTTTTTGTTAAAATTACATTTTTGGCTCAAAATAACTGAGATTCGGCTCAATACGCCTCAAAATGTAAATTTGATGACTTTGAAGAAATGCGGGTGAAGATTCGGCCAAAATCAATTAAGAGTGGCACACTGCGTCTACAAAGGCAAATATTAAATGTCTGGGTAATTCTGGGTTAAGGTTAGAACCAGAATTGGTCAAAAATGACTTCACAATTCTAAAAAATGCAAATTTGAAGTTTTTTGTGAAATTGTCACAAAGCCTGTTAAAAATTACTCAAAGAGTCTAGAAATAAAAATTTTGATGTTGTGAAAAAACGACTTTTTCCAATTTTACTTATTTTTTACTTTTACTTATATCAATTGTGACACCCTTTGAATCCAGGGTACCTTGGATTTTCTCCACCACGTTGTGGAGAGCTTGTTCTGCTGATTTGTTAGCATGGTATTGATACCGTATTAAGGGGGTACGTTGTTAGCGCTCCCTCCCTTATGTATAGGCTTAGCAGCTTCTCCAAGCTTTCCAGCAGGAACGAGGTTAGACTGATTGGCCTGAGTGATTTAGGATCTTTTCCCCTACATCCCATCTTTGGTATGTAGACGACCATCACCCTGCAAGACCAGCAGTTTGGAATAAAGTTCCATGCAAGGCTCACTCCTCGGCTCACTCTAAAGAGCTTTGTTAATAGAGGTTCGAGTTGATCCAGGCCCTGTTGTAATAGTGCCGGGAACCCTCCATCCTTCCCAGGGGATTTGTATGATTGAAAAGCCATAATCGTGGGTTTTAGCAGGGTTGGTCTGACCACTTTTTTGAAGAGCTTTCAATCTGCCTTGTTGGGTCGTATAAATCGTCCCAAGGGGCTTGTGTTAGTCTCCAAATTTGTCAGCCGGCTACCCGGGAAATGACAGCTTGCCAGGATCTCTAACGTTTCACTACCAGTGGAGATGTAGGTTCCATCGGACCGTTTTATCGATCCAAGCTCCTGACACGTCTCCCTGGAGAGAATTATATGGATTCGGGCTCCTGTTGGCAGATCTTCAATCCCGCCATAGAACCTTCACCAAGACTCTCCTTTAGCAGCCCTGATCTGCTTATTGTTAGGGCTTGTCTGTAAGTGTCCCAGTCGCCGGTTATATTTGCTTTATTAAAGAGTCCTCGGACTTTTTCTTCTGACTTTCCCAGCGGTTATTTCACCAGGACGTTTGTTGTCTTTTTTTGTTCTCGTTGGACAGTGGTCTTCGTAGGCCTGAAGAGCAGCTTTTGCCAGCCGCTCGGCTTCCATCTCTATGTTAATAGGACCGTCAAAAGAGATGTTGATCGTATTCAGTTGTGTCTGGAAGGACTCCCGATACGAAGTCCAGTTTGTGTTTTTAGGATCTTTAAAAGTGACCATAGGTCTGATACCTGTTTTTAGGTTTCATTTTTAGGTATCTTCTAAAATTGTGATAAGAGGAAATAGATATATGGTATATAAAAATATAGTTTTCTTTTGGTACCGAAATATTATTAAAATAAATAAAGGTTGAAAAAATTGTGTAAAGTTTGAGTTGCCGCCATAAAGCAATAAATTTGATTCTGAACTGTAATGTGTCGGAGATAAGGATGCTCAGCATGGGGTCTGGTAGACCGAAATAGATCAAACAGGAGAAAAATTGCGCTCTCAACAGTGTAGAGTTTTTTAGGGTAAACTGCAAACTTATCTAAAAGGTTATCTCTTAGATACGTTTTTGAAATATTTCGTAAAAACTTTAACTATTTTCTGGCTTAGTATGGGTGGTAGTCAAAAAAATAAAACCGCTTTTCCGTAGCACTTTTGATCACCTTGGTGTCATTTTCGACGTTTTGCTATCAAAATTCACCATCAGCCTCTGTAATAAAATATTTTTAATACCTAATATATTTTGCTCGATATTTTGTTAACAATGTTTTACATCTACAAAGCAATAAAAGTGATGTGATAATATTTTTATTGACATGGCTAAATGTAAAAGTTATGCAAAAGTTCGGACGTGACTGAAAGCAGGAAAAAGCCATCTAGACCGGAATGTAATCATATGTTTTTAACTAAACGAAAACCAATATATTGTGCATTGTGCAACTGATAAACTTTCTTTGCACACACATATTTATACACAGACCAAAAAGTTATTTTCGTTCTGTTTGTTATGCAGATAAAAGTATTAGTTTTAAACTAAGTAAGTGAGATAAAATTGCGTGTGTGTCCTCAAATAGAATAAGATTCGCGCTGTAAATAGTTTCCCTCTCTATCATGACAATAATAATAATTATTGTTACTGGTGTAGAAGTTTAATCATACGCTCTCAACAATCACAAATACCTTCTACAGATAAAAGGAATGTATGTAACGTGTTATTATTACATGCCGTGACAATATGTCTTGTGTTATCAGCGATCATCATAAAGGCGTTTTCAATAGTGAACGTTTATTGTTTAGTATTTTATTGTTTTATTACAACACCGCGTAAAGCAAACATTAAAATGTGACTGATAAGAGAACGCTGTTATTGACCCTACATCATTGTTTGTAACAACATGTCTGGATTGGATTATGCTAGAATGTTTCCATACCATACGCATGTACATAGTAGAGCTCTTAATGGTTGTATACAGTGTGTTCCTGAATAGGTAAAGCGACTCTTGTAAAAAATAAAAAAAATGCCTATTTCAAATTTTATTTTCTGGGGTTTTGTTAAAGTCAATCTCGTATCTTAAATGTCTCATGTCAACAAATCAATATCTGTTATAACGTAAGTATTGAAAAATTAAAAAAAATTTTGGAAATCGAAAACGATGTTTTCTGATTCGTTTTCAATCGAGTAAAGGTTTCTTTTTATTAGATATACAACGAAAAGTCGTCAAGAAAAGTTGTTTAGAACTATCCCCTGGCGCATCCATTGAAACATCCATGGGCTTATCCAAAGCCCCTGGATGCTTCAATTGTCCCCGAAGTCCGTAATCCACGTTTATTGTTTTCAATTGATTTAAAATATATTTTTTCTACAAACGTAAAGTAATGACGCATTTTACGCTTTCATTAGACAAACGAAAACCTAACCATTTTTGAGGATCAGAATGTGAGTTTACTTTTCCGCGCGTTGCCCAGGACAGCAAGCGAAAAAGATTTTCTCGCTTGCTGTCAACAGCAACTACCACCACTCAACCAATTATTTAAAACGTCATTGTCAGTTTGATTTAACTTTTCAGATTGTGACTTCAGCTATGCACAGTTGTGATTCACATTATTTGAAATTGATCGTTTGCAGAAAAAACGTTGTATGCATTACGAGCAAAAAGTAACTTTTTTGCTCTCGAGTGATTGCCGCTCTCCGCTTCGCGTCGAGCGGCAAACTGCACTCTCCGATCAAAAAAATTGTACTTTTCGCTCTTAATACATAAATAACTATTTCATCAGATTCCCTTGGATGAATCATCTAAGCGAAAGACCCCCTTTTCCATGCATGGTTATGGTTGTTTTTCAGTACCGTTTCTTGCCTTTTGGACTGAATGTTGGTGCGCAAATTATTATGCTGTTTAGACTTATACGTACGCTATTACCTTAATGACTTCATTGTTATCACCTCTCATTTTGAAACTCACTGTATAATGCCTAAAAAAAGTTGTTTGTTTTTTTATCGCCTCAAGCAGGGTGGATTGATTGTCAATCTGGATGGTGTCAATTTTGTAAACCCTCCTTAAAGTTTTTGGTCTTTGATCTCTTATAGCGTTTTTCACTGGCTGCGCTAGTGCGCACTGAGTGTATTTCTATCCTTTGTTAATTCAAGCGAAATGTAGAGATGGAAATACACTCAGTGCGCATTAGTGCAGCCAGTGAAACACGCAATTAGATAGTCGATCAGGAAGGATTAAGGACAAACCCTGAAAATATTTCTGCTATTATAGACCACTTTGTCTCAAAAAATGCTACTCAATTCGTAGAGGTTTGATTGTTATTAACGAAATTTTTTTCAATATTTTTCTTGATTGTGCGGATCTATTGAAAAAAACCGAAAGAAAGGACAACCATCAAAAACTCTTCATGAGTAACGTTCTAGGAATAAAACAAATCTCGTTGGACAAACTTCTTTCATTTTTTGACTGGGTCAGAGACACAATAGCTGCAATTTTCTAAAAATATTTGTACGCTCTTGGGAATCACTTAGAGCTGTAAATAAAATTCTTGGAAGGGGCCTTGTGAAATAGGTAACCCAAACCGATTGGGTTTGAAGTAGTAGGTAACGGCGTGCACAATGTGTGCGTGAAGGTGTTTTAAAAATAAATCCTCTAAAAGCGTTTTAAGGCCAATGTGACACTCAATTCGCCGTGATTATGATGTTTATTTCGCAGTTTTGCCGGGGATTAAACTGGGGCCCAAAACCGATTAACCACACGGGTCACTTGCTAGGACAAATTATGTAAATCAGTTAAGAGTGCCGGCAAAATTTAGTTCGGTATTTTATACGATTAGGTAACAACACGGCGTTGAGCACAAACAATGGCCGTTCCCGTAGAAATAACCATGTAAATTACTTAGGTTCACATTTTATTGTTTTTTTTGCTTTTGTTTAATTATCTGGTTTAGGGTTTTGTAAGCTGCACTTGTATGCAGATTAACCGATAACCCGCTTATCTGTAACGAATATAACTGTATGAGAACACTCCCAGTTATTTAGCTCTTGCTACTTGATCCGCAATGATTGCTACTGACATTTGACTTTTATGTTAATTGAACGAACCTCTTGGAAAGGCCAAGGGGATGGTAATTATTGAAAAATGTCCTAGATGTAAGCGGTTTTTATTTTTCTGGAGACGAATATCCAAAACAATAAAGGCCGAACTAAAACATTTTATAGGAATGTGATTTTTTTAACAATAATAGGTCAAAAGTAACCAAAGAAAAAAAACGAATAGGTACAAATGCTTGGTCTTGGGAATCTATTTGGGAAATATTCTTCAGTAGACCAAAAAAAGGATATCTATGTATATCACTTCTAGGTTAATTGAATCAACTTCTTGCAAGGGCCAAGAGGATGGTATAAATTATTGAAAAATGTTCCCGTTTTGCTTATCTGAAGACGAATCAATAAAAACCGAACTAAAACATGTAAAAACGTAATTTGATGGGCCAAAAAGTAACAAAAAAAGGAATAGGTGTAAATGTATCTGTTTGAGAAATATTCTTCAGTGGACAAAAATATGTATGTATATCAATGGAAACTATCGGATTCTCACTTAGGATATTGCAAGCCTGTCATTCCGATCAAAAACAGCAAAAAAATTTGTCCGAATTTTTTTTGAAAATGCCCAAAGGGGGGGGGGGGGGTATTACGACTCAACTTTGACCGCCGGTAACTTGAAAACGACTTGACCGATTGGAGTGAATCCACCTGTTTTTTCTTCTTCTTGATGTCCTCTTTCACCTCCCAATAATAAATACATATTAATCCTGCTAAATAAATGCTAAAGTCTATAAATAACTTTTTCTAATTTTGACATATAAAGTGGCACTTTTCAATACTGATGACAGTGACGTAGCTAGATAGCTAGAAAGAGCATAGATTTTGACCAATGTCATACCCCTCAGTACAGAGTAAATACTATTTCCCTTTGCATAAGTGCTATTGTCTCAGATTGAAAGTGACGTCACTTCCAACATAAAGCATTACTTTTACGCCCTACAAAAATATGACTAATCCTCATTTAAGCTCTTACTCAAAATAATAAATGATTCGCAATACTTTTTAATAAAATCCCACTTGATTTTAACAGTAAACAAGTGTGAGTCAACCACTACAGGTAAAAGGGTCACCTACGATGAATATGCAAAGCGTACTTAATAAGTGGAAGAAAGTTAACGTCGATGGTTATCGGGAGAAATTTAAATATATGGCTATATCTGAATTGTTAATGCTTATTAAGCTTATGCAAATCCTCAATTTAAGGCTTGATCAGGCCAATATGGTCAATCAGTCAGTAATCACTGATGCAAAATGTAGGCGGAATGATATGTTTGGTTTCGACAATTTTATTTTATACAATGTTCTTTTCCAATTATTACTTAGTAGTTTATGTATGTGTTTTAAAACGTGGTGATTACGAATGTTATGATAAATACCCAAACAACTAACCAGTTCTCGTTGCCAAAACTGGTCGGATGAGTGATGCCAAATTCTTTTGTTCGCAAATGATATGAATTGCTAATTTTCCGATGTGTATTTACAAAATAGGCACCTACATGAAAACGTGACTTGCTGTGCCTGTTGTTACATATATTATTTTATATTGGCTACAAGTAATTCTCTCCTATCTCAATATCAATAACAAGCGCCCTTAATTTTGTATTTCTGCTTGATAAATGAGTTTACACTTTGCACCTCTTGCCTCATCTACATCAAGATAAGAATGATTAATTATTATATAACCACATACCCATTATTTAATGTAATTGTGTAGATACTTAACTTTTCATGATCCATTGGAGACCTGTTGTCTATCAAATAAGGGACGTGTTATTAATCACTTTCTAGGCGGGTTATTATTATTTACCTGTTTGACGACTGGATATCATGTCTTATTGTTATTTATTCTTTTGTACGAGTTTAAACCCTTTTCAATATATCCACATTTCAATAGATAATTTTCGCCACATGCATTCCTGGTAATTTTTATACTTTTTTTTATTGCTGCTCGTATCTATTAATATATATTACATGAAGATAATTTGAAATGTTACACTCGGATACTAAAAAAACTATACCAAGGAATATACTATTTGTGACAAATTCACCGTTTCACTAATTACATGCGACCGATTTTTACTGCTGCAGTTGCAAATTATATCGGTTTTATTGATTAATATAATACTATGTGTCATTTAAAGCTATAAAAAGCTTGTGATGCAAATTATAATATAAGAAAAATTTGGAATGGGCGTATTTTTCATTCTCCAGCCGTCAGCTTTAAAACTTACCACACTGTCTTTTGCGAGGTCTTTTGCTTATTGTAAAACATTTTAGACAAATCCTGACACACGTCATTAATATTTGCAAGGAAAACGACTAATGGCATTAAACTTAATTCTTCTGGAGCAAAGCACTAAGTTCCAGAGACATATGTATAAAAATGTTAAATGGAAGGTATAGTTTTCCAATATAGTATATTCGAAAGAGTATCTTTCGAATTACATTTCTCAGCAATTATTTTTTAAATTCAATTATTAGTGCGATTACTAGTAACCATATCACAGTTTTCGCATTTCTCCTTTCACCGTTAACATTGATACCTACCTTAATTAAATATGAAGGTATTCTCATCACTAATATGTTGAGTGCATATAATAGGTTCAAACAAATAAAAAAAGACAATTTAAAGGATTTTTCGGGCTTTGAAGCCGTGGTTCAATGGAATTTATTCCTGACGTTTCATCTACAGCTGCAACAGACATTATTAAAGGCGATAAGGCAATGGGCGAAGTGATCTCCCGTGCTTCCCGACGTTGACTGATTCGACTGTGGTGAGCTCCGTGGTATTTATTTTCCCGCCGTCGCGCTGCAGTGCAGGGACTGGGGTGGGGGTAGTGGTAGCGCGGGATTTCGGCACACTTGAAGTATGTCGTAGAACTCGCTTCCAGTCTGCATTAAGAAACGTAGTTTGCTCCTTCCTGTTGACATTGTTGTGGTGTTTAAAGATCTCAATGGCCTCTCTCGTTAGTTTCGGATAGAAACGTTGCCATTGATGTAAGATATCCACCTCGTTGAAAAGGAGGTCGTGACCTTCGAAGAGAGCGTACTCTGCTACTGCTGACTTTTGTGTTTGTCTCAGCCTGCAACTCCTCTTATGTTCCGTAATTCTCGTGTTGACACTGCGTTTTATGGTGCCAATGTATACCGAACCACAGCTGCATGGAACTCGGTAAACTCCGGGTGCTAATAGGGGATCTCTGCGGTCTTTGGCCAATCTCAAGCTCTGTTGTATTGTACGAGTGGGTTTAAAGACAGTTTTAACTCTGTGCTTTTCCAGTAGCGTGCCGATCCTGTCCGTTATTTTGTGGATGTATGGTAGACTAGTCCATCCGCACTTTTCTTCATCTTCTCCCGTGCTTCTTTCCTGGCGCTCTACGTTCCTTACACGGAAGGCCCTATCGAACTCGTGCTTGTTGTATCCATTCAAACCAAAGCTTTTTCCAGATGCTTTATTTCCCGTTCCAATTCAGCCGGCTCACAAATTCTCTTGGCTCTCACAGACAGAGTCTTTATGACACCCCTTTTCTGTCTGGGATGATGATTTGATCCGTTATTGAGGTATTGGTCAGTGTGTTTTGGTTTTTCTATAAACGGTGTACGCAAGCTGCCCATCGAAACCAGCACTTTGGCCTCTTATTTGCCGTTGCCAACGCCTTGGCCTCGAAAATTTCCATAAAATGGTTATTACTGGACTAAGGGGGCTGCCCATAGCCACACCATCAGTTTGTTCGTAGAAATCTTCCTTCCATTGAAAATATTTAGTAATTAGGCAGTGTTCGAACAACTTGGCGATATCTTGTGGAAATTCCGGGTTAATATGTTCCATGGCTTTCTTAATGGGTACTACCGTGAAGAGCGAAACAACATCGAAGACACCGAGCATTTCTCCTGGTTAAATAGTCAAAGAAGGGTTTTTCGACGAAATGAGTGGAATCTTTTATAAAGCTATCAGTATTTCCTATTTTTGGTCGCAGCAGTTTTGTGAGGGGTTTCGCAATTTCGTAGATCGGGCTTTCTATGATGCTCACGATTAGAGATGGAACGGACTTATATTGGGCCGGACTACCGGACTCCGAACATCCGGTCTAGCAATCGGGCCGGAACCGGACCGGATACCGGACTATGCACTTAGCATATATCATAACACGTAACTCAACTTATGTAGCGTCTTTTCCTCATTATTTAAAATAAAATATGTATTCTACAATTACCTACAGG
Source organism: Taphrorychus bicolor (assembly GCA_951812265.1). NCBI lineage: Eukaryota > Metazoa > Arthropoda > Insecta > Coleoptera > Curculionidae > Taphrorychus > Taphrorychus bicolor. The sequence continues at coordinate 37,253,839 of OX638302.1, forward strand.
TAGAACTATTATTTCACTTTATAGAAATATCGTAGTCCGTATAATCTGGCAAACGGATCTGAAACGATAAGAAGGAATGCGGACGAACATAGGACATTTCGCCAGGTTTGACTAGAAAAAAGCAAGTGCTGAAAATAGAGTTAATTTTTCACTTAAAGATCGATTTTTTTATAATCACAAATAAATCAAAGATTAGAAAACGCTGGTACCTTAACTTGGTTATTAAGAATAAAATTATTCGGCCGGATTTGCCCGGCCAAATTGGACGTCCGGTGGAGAGGCCGGACTGGCCGGTACTCGGTACCTCGACCGGACGTCCGTTCCATCCCTACTCACGATGAATCTCAGTGGCACATCCGGTTTATGGACCTTTGGCAAACCGTACAGCCTTGGTGGCAAGACCTCTGATTTTCTAAGCTTAGTCATTTAATCCGATGCCACGTCCTTGATTAAATTGTTGGTGGTCTTCAGAATTCGGGCGGTTGGGTCACGAGTTAGCTTCTTGTAGGTGGTGGGATCTAACAGTGTCCTGATTTTTCCTTCGTAATCCGATGTTGACTTTACTACTGAAGGAAAGAGCCTTTGGTTGGAATGGATACAAGAAGCAACAGTTTGATTGGCCGTCCGCCCAAGGAATGTAGAGCGTCAGGAAGGAACAACGGGAGAAGATAAGGAAAAGCGCGGATGTAACAAAATCGTTGAAAGAGTCACACAGGATAAAAAAAAGTTTGGAAAACTTTAGAAGAAGTGAAAATAAAAAATAGTAATAACAGATTAAGAAAGCATACAACAGAAACAAAAAAAAACAGAAAAATGCAAAATTGAGAAAACAGCCATTCTAGATAAAGAAGACTAACGATAAAAAGTAAGTTAACTCAGAGGTACTTAATAAATAAATAGATTCAAAAAAGTAAATATGAGAAAAATTAAATTTGTTGTAAGCAAAAGATTTACAAAAAATAGTAAATTATGTCAGTAGGAGTAAAAGTGGGTCTTTTCGTGCTGAGCCCAGAAATTGAAGGCCGAAGCGAAGCTGAGGTCTGCAACTGAGCGAAGCACAAAAAGTCTCACTTCTACTCCTAGTGACATAATTTACTATTTTTATTAAATCTTTTTCGCGAGGTAGCGGGTCTAGGTACTTACCCAATTACTGGTGTATATTATTTGTAAAATAAATAGAATGTGTTAAAATGGTAGTTTTCAATGTTCAATGGTTTTAATGGTATTAAATCATAACCAATGGTTATGGAAAGTAAATATTTGTGGCATTATTATCAATGCAAAATTAATAAATATCACATTGATAGATAAATATGATGACGCGCATGACATTTAACAGACGTACTCAGAATTCGAGAGCCTAAGCGATTTCGACTAATAACGGTTTCGGGTGGTGCTCCCGAGCGCTCTGAGGGTATTCCTATCCTTTGTTTTTTCAATAAGAATGTAAAGATGGCAATACTCTTAGATCGGTCTATCTGCGCCACCGTGACAGTAGCGTTGACTTTTGACTTTAGTTTTACTGCCTAAGACTTTTTTGCTACTCTTTTGGTCTCAGGATTAGAACGCCCACTTTAGGTGTGCGTATGGAGAAAACAAATGTCCGCTTGAAAAAAAAAAGTTTTTTTTACTTTTGTACAATAATATGGCGATTACTCACTAGTTTTTAATAGATAATAACATCTATTACTCACCCGAAATATAAATTTACTACTCACGGGTTATTATACTCAGAGTTCAACTATTCAAATGACACAGGCTTAGTGAGATTATTATAACCACTAAAATTTACATTAGATATGCAAATTTTGACGGGTTGAAAAAATAGAATTAAAAAATAAAAAATCTTGAAATTTATTGTATTAAGGCTGGATTTATCTGTTACCTAGAGATTGGTAACAATGTTAACCATTAACGAAAACAATTGTTATGTTATTGGTAAAGTTAGCAAGCATAAATCCAGATTTAAAGCGTTCAAAAAGTAAAATAAAATTTTCAAATTCTGGGACTATTCAATCTATAAAGTCGTTTTTAGTTTTTCTTAAACTTTTTGAAGCTTGAGTGATAGTAATCTGCTCTGGTAATCTATTAGTATTTTAAATGCATTCTAGTAAAACAAGAATAATAATCGATAGCCAGTCGATATGATCAAGATCAATAAATAATCTTAAATTGCTCAGCTTCATTGCAAAACAGAGGCGATTGATTGCTTTCATTACAAGAAAGAACTTCTGTTCTTTATAAAAAGCATGTCGTAGAAAAGTTATAGTATTCTACGCACACGTTATACCCTTTATCCATAACCACTACATTATGAAGGTTTAATACGGCTGTTTGGCGTGGATTAAAGGCCTTCTAACACATTAGTGGATTAAAGATCTTCTAACACACTAGTGTATTAAATTCAAAACAGCTCGCACTACACTTCAGTTCCATATCATTGTAAAAATAAATTTGTCAAACTTGACATTTCTCAAAACCGGGAAATGTCACCTGCTCCCACACTCCTAATCGATTGGTTTTAGCCGTGGTCGTGGACAGAACGTTCAATTAAATTCGGGAATTAACTGTCATAAATTCTCTCGCAAAGCACATTTTAACAGGCACAAAGGCTTGTTAATTCCCTTATGAACACTAATCCTCTTATATAATAAATAACTATTATCCACGACCAGTACATTATGAAGGTTTAATACGTCTGTTTGGCGTGGATGAAAGGCCTTCTAACACACTAGTGAATTAAAGGACTTCTAACACACTAATGTGTTAAATTATCATAGAAACGATTTCCATACTTTTTCAATATCATGATAATAATTAGCTCAATATCATTGTTGTAAAAATATATTTGTCATACTTGACATTTTTCAAAAAAAGAAATTTTCACCTGCTCCCTCACTCCTAACTGATTGGTTTTAGCCGTGGTCGTAGATAAAACGTTGAATTAAATTCGGGAATTAACGCCCTCTCGTAAAAATGTAACTCTCGACTGCGCCTCGAGTGGGGTTAAAGGCTTGTTAATCCCTTTATATAATAAATAAACCACTTGTAACCTTTATAATAACTTTGATAAATTTTTCCTCGTAAGTAATAGCTATCATTAAATGCTCGTTGATTAATATACTATTTTTAATTTCTAACACTTTTAATAGAATTTTAAACGTAAAATCTTTACAAAAAATTGCCAATAATTTGTTATTATAATTTATGGGATAAGGAAAGGTAAACTCACATTTTCGTTAGTTAACAACCCATTAAACTTTTCTTAGAGGTCAAATATAAGTTAGAAATGTTATTGAAATCTTTCATGCGTACTAAAGATCAAAAAGAAAATTTGTTTAGTACATTATATGTAAAGTGACATATTCAGCTCTGGAACCTAAAGAAGTGATTGCTAAAAAGTGTAAAAAAAGACGATAATATGAGGTTGAAAACCTATGAAAAGCTTCTTAGTGAACAAGTCTGTATAAGATATTTTATTGACGCATTTCCGACCTAATATTTTATAAGAACTATTTTTATATTTTTTCGTAATAGTTATAGGAAGCAGTACTTTATTTTATTAAGCTGATTTGAAATTAAAAGCTGATTAAGCTGACTTAAAAATCCGGCGGTAAAGTTAAAGTACTTAAATGTCCAGACCACCGAGAGCGAAAACTTTGTGATTTTCTACTTAAAAATTGTAAAAGGATGACTGATAGGATGATGTTAAGTAACCGTGGAAACTTCCATGAGTTTTTTAAATGAGTGACGAAATTACTCTCAAAAGGATAGAATAGTCATCCCTAAATATAATTTTTGGTCTTTTGAGCTTGCCATTTTTCCACAAAATTCATTGGAATTCTACAAATATTCTAAAATTTATATTCGTCAATTCCCTTTTTTATAAAATCACAAATGATCCACACAACACACAAATAAAGAATATTCAGTATTCCCGAAAATTGTGTTGCCTGTCCCTCGCGCCGAAACAAACAATATAAGGAAAACAAAAAATCCAAAAAGTTTGTTAAAAGAAATCTAATACGAGGCAATTCAATATTTCTGCTTTAAATAAATGACAAAATTCTTTTGAAATGGGTAGAATAGTCATCCTTAAATATAATTTTTGGTTCTTCGAGCTTTCCATTTTTCCACAAAAAAATACTGAAATTCTACAAACCCTGAAATTTTGGAAGAAAATGGAATTCATTCACACAACACAAAAGTAAAAAATAACATGTTTGGTCCTTTGGGCCACAAAAGACGGTGAAATTCTACAAGTGTTATAAAATTTATATTTGCCAATTCGCTTTTTTTATAAAATCACAATTGATCCATACAACACACAAATAAAGAGTATTCAGTATTCCCGAAAATTGTGTTGCTTGTCCCTCGCGCCGAAACAAACAATATAAGGAAAACAGAAATAATCCAAAAAGTTTGTTAAAAGAAATCTAATACGAGGCAATTCAATATTTCTGCTTTAAATAAATGACAAAATTCTTTTGAAATGGGTAGAATAGTCATCCTTAAATATAATTTTTGGTTCTTCGAGCTTTCCATTTTTCCACAAAAAAATACTGAAATTCTACAAACCCTGAAATTTTGGAAGAAAATGGAATTCATTCACACAACACAAAAGTAAAAAATAACATGTTTGGTCCTTTGGGCCACAAAAGACGGTGAAATTCTACAAGTGTTATAAAATTTATATTTGCCAATTCGCTTTTTTTATAAAATCACAATTGATCCATACAACACACAAATAAAGAGTATTAAGTATTCCCGAAAATTGTGTTGCTTGTCCCTCGAGCCGAAACAAACAATTTAAGGAAAACAGAAAAAATCCAAAAAGTTTTCTAAAAGAAATCTAATACGAGGCAATTCAATATTTCTGCTTTAAATAAATGACAAAATTCTTTTCAAATGGGTAGAATAGTCATCCTTAAATAAATTTTTGGTTCTTCGAGCTTTCCATTTTACCACACAAATGAAGAGTATTAAGTATTCCCGAAAATTGGGTTGCTTGTGAGCATAAATTTTCAGAAAAAAGCAGAAATAATCCAAAAAGTTTGTTAAAACAAATCTAATAATAGACAATTTCAATATTTTTGCTTCAAATAAGTGATAACATTCTTTTTAAAAGGGTAGAATAGTCATCATTAAATATAACTTTTGGCCTTTGAGCTTCCATTTTGGTGGCTTGTGTCATTAATGTTTTCTGAAATTCTACAAACACTGAAACTTTGATCGAAGACTGTTGATTCACACAAACAAAAGTAAAAAAATATAATAATGAACATTATTCACAAGTGAATAATGAGTGGTCATGGAAACGAAACATGTCGTAGGCAACTGGCAACTCAAAAAGTAAACCGCGCTAAAAATGAAATCGGTAGTTACCACTGGTTCAAATAACTATCCTTCAATTAGGATGTATTGACACAAATGTAGGTTACAGTGTCTCTTTTTCACTACAAAATACTTAAAATTGGCAATAAAATGAAGTATATTACCGTCTACGATCGTAGCATTGAAATGAAATGCACGGGCGACCAGACCGTCATCTTCTGCGTCATCTATGCGCATCAAACGTCGCGCCGCCGGTTATCGAAACCAGTCGTGATTTTGAAATTGTGAATTATCTTTGTGGCACCTATAACCTACTATATTTGAGAAAACGCGGAATCTTGGTCGTGGATAAAGTATAGTATTCAACTCTCATTTAATGAGCGTTATTCTTTTGGGTAACTTGTGCCACTCGCTTCGCTCGTGGGTCTACCTTGGACTCGTCAGTAAGGCGTGGAATTCGCCTATGTGAGAAATCATAGTTGGAACTTGTATTTGAAGACAAATTCGGCGCAGGAAAGGCGGTGTGGTGATATAAAGAATTTTGACCAATGCTGCCACCTGTGAGTCGGTGGGTGAAGTTTCGGTGCTGCCTCCTATGAGTCCATGGATGAAGTTCCGCCACAATACTATTATTTTTCACATCAGATATGTCAAGTGGCATCTTATTTTCAGCTGCCCTCGAACTCACAAATTCAGTTGTGAGATCCAAATTTTAATTCCTACGGAAGAAATCGATAAAAACTTATAAAAATGTTCGTATTTTATATCAAAATTGTTAAAAAAAGAAAATTGAACATAAAACAACTTGGTGTGATAAAATAAAAATATTTAGATACTATGAGAAGAACTTTATAAATAGAGAACAGATTTTAGCCGAATTACGTGGTGGCAAGCGAACTGATTTAAGCAAATTAACGTTAATCGGTAGATCGGCCTAAGATACGCTTTATTAAGCCGAGTTTACACTCGAGTGGTGTTTTCGGAAAGAAAAAATTCGCCTCCGAATTAATTAAAATTAATGGCCGTCGACTGTGCAATAATAGATTTTCGGCTTGGTTAAGCCCAGAGTTAGTTAGCCAGGGGAGATCCGGGCTAAAATTGGATTTCATTGGATATTGGACCCAAATCTGGCTGCCGATGTCGCCAGGCTGTGCGGGAATGTGCAAAATCTATAATACAGTAGCCTAGAGTTTGAGGGCTAGGTAGTAAGGGTGAATAACTTTTTAAAATTTTGATGCACCCGTCTTAATCAATCCACTCTCCCCTAATTTTAAGTCTGAGGAGATACCACTAATTTAGTTGAATCACTAGAATTGTACCATGCAGTTTTGCAAACTACTCATTGTTCAAAAACTTCAAAAAAAATCAAGCTTCATTTGTTGTGGCGAAAATCGATGCGTTTCCGCAAATTTAAACACACCGAAACCGACAGGAATTATTGGGATTACTTGGCAGTGTTAAGGCTTAAATTCAACAAACATAGTCCATATGTGTTAAATGTTCCCAAGGTCAGGTTTTGGCTAATAGTAATATTAGTTTTGCCAGATGTTGGGCTTGGTTTCTAACGACAGTTATGCACAAATGTATGCAGGACCTGATCCAGGTCTTCCGCCGTTCCGTATCGGTAAATCTGTCATAAAACTAATTCTGTTCGAACGTGGACATTCAACCGAGACTTTGGCAGCACCTAAGCAAAGCAATACTATACCTCTTCAAGTTCAAATTGGTGTTGGTCAAATTAAAAATTACTGCAAATTGGCAGCATCCATTTCAAACAAAAATGACATTAATCAAAAGGAAATTGACAATAATTAAATAATTAAAAATTGTTTACTAAATTATGTAACTTTTGTGTTTGAATTTTTCTCATACCACTTGCAGTTTTCAAGATAAGGTCTTAAAGAGTCATCTCTCGAGGGCCACCCTGTACATTGGCAAGTGTACTTTACAATGATCCATATACACTCTGGGGAGCAAAAATAGCCGATAAGAAAATTTCCATTCGAATGTTTATGGAAGGCCGTGAGTAAATGACTTATTTTCTTCCCTAAATCACTTGATTTACACAAATACGTAGACTAGACTCAGCAATTTTCCTGCATAAAATACTTGTGTTAAGTTGTCAAAACGATGCCTCTTTGAGTGTTCTATAGGGTTGTAAGTAACTGAATTTCTACCCAATTTTACCGAAACTTTATATAGGTATGTAGGGTAAGGTGAAAGCTATTTGACAGAGTCCTAATAGGACAATCTGTAGAAACGTATTTAATGTCCAGACCTTTAATTAGTAGACACACTTGTTACCTAAATGTATACTTATATTTCTTTTTCATTCGTCATTAAGAAACTACGAAATGTTATCTTTGTCTTGGCACAATTCTTATTAAATTTCACTCATTTTGTAAAATGTGTGGGTTCTCAGAACCTTCCTCTATTCTTTGTCTGAGAACATTAGTAAAGGCTCAGGCCGGAAATAAACCACAAGTGAGTAATATAACTACCTACTATAATAAATAAGAAGAAATCGAGAGGATTCAGATCAGGAGATCATGGTGACCAGGATGCTAGACCATCACCACCTTTCCAATGGTTCCCACATACATTGTTCAAATGATGTCTAGGAATTAGATTGAAATGGGATCTTAATGGTAGATTTTCAAGTAACTGTGGTAATTGATTTTGAGATAGATGGGTCTAATTTTGGGCATTTAAAGCTCGTGGCAAAAATCAGGGCCCTATTAAAAAATCACCAATAACTTCACCCCCCACTTTCGCTATTTCCATACAGAAAATACCTACTGTCGTTGTAAAAATCAAAAATGAATTCCGTCATGGATGAGGCTGGATTGGAGGACAGGAACAAAGCTTCGATCAAAAGTATAGCAAAAAGAAAGAACGGTATTTTAAGAGAAATGTTACGACGACGAAATGTGACGACGAAAGTTTAGACATATTTTTTAGTTGTTCCTTGTGTTGGGTAAATGTGTTATGATAGTCTGTGAAACTATCATAACAACAAGTATGTTAAGATCTTATTTAAAAATGTTTTTGTGGTACTATCAAGAAATTTTGCTTCAAATTCATCAAATTTCTGAACAGAGCTTAAATTGTCAAAATTTCAGTTGCATTAGGATAACAAGGACATTCTTTTTTGAGTCTGAGCGTTCTTTTTTATTGGTTTCTTGTAGATAACCATTAAAAAAACATTATGATAACAATCATTATTATATGTTTTACATATCGTTGTTATACCACAGTATAAGGAATAATACATTATATCAGTAACGTTAGTCGGTCGAAAAATTGAAACTCTCATCCTCTTGCCACGGCCGGTGCCACGGCCGGTGCACCACCAAACCGGTTTTGGCAGGTTTTGGCAATGCTTTGGCAGTGCATCGCATGTGTTTGTCCCCTCGTAACTACTCGAGAAAATTAGGCACGCGTTAGTTTTGGAAATATCAAAAGTGCCGACACGAACTGACGATACTGATATAATGTATTATTCCTTATACTGTGGTTATACTAATCACTTACAAGATCGTGCACACATGTAAAATGAATAAAATTGTCACGCTTCGGCACGAAAACAACAGCAACTGTGGGCCTCTATATTCCATCTTTCTATACGTTTCTCTTTCGCGCGGCGAAAACAGATCGTTCCCATTCGCCTAACGCTTAAATGATGGGCGGTGCGAATACCTGTCCTATCTACTATCGTGATTGAAACATAAGTTTTTAAAGCGCATTTTTGTTTCAGTTTTGTATAACGAAAACGGATGAGTTTAAACATTGGGGATAAAAGTACCTTTTTCACTCAAAATTGTTCATTATTTCTGATGATTACGGTGTAGCGGAAATAGGCGGTATTGGGACAAGGTAGCAAAGTTACAACTACCTCTTCGTCGTAACTCTTCGTCGAAGAGGTGGTTCTAATTTTGCTGCCTTGTCCTAATTCCGCCTATTTCCCCTATATAGTAGATTGATTCTGGTACACAGAATCTTCATCCATTCACTTTAAATTTGAATCATATACGTTTTGCGTCCTTTAGTCAAGGACGATAGAAGTGAAAATAGCGGGTGTAGGACAGAAATAACTACTTCACATTTGTGAAAGAGCCAACGTTTCGACCTTTATTGAGGTCTTCCTCAGGGCTGAAATAAAATTACATACATATAGCAAATACACAGTTACAAGTGCCTATAAACACAGATAATTTAGTTATAAAAAAAATCATGACTAAAATTGAGTTATAAAAAGCAGACAAGAGAACATGACTAAAATTAACACTACATAATCACAATTATAAATCGTGCATCTCAAATAGCTGCGGTACCCAAAATTTAATAATATTTTCAAATTTAAGTTATAAAATTTAAATTTGAAGTAAGTGATCACCAGCAATATTATCATTATAAAAACACCCCTCCCCTTTCCCTGTAAACCCGTCCTTATATGTAAAGCCAAAAATTACAGTGAAATATCTCGCAAGAAAGAAAAGTTTTCGAAACCATTTTTAAGTAGTAGTGAGTGGGATAGAGAAAAACTTATGGAGAAGTTAGTGTTTAAAGAGAGATGCATAGATCTTTTTGCGATCATTAGTGCGAAAGGCGGGCCCGTCAACCGGAGGATGGTGGAGTTAAATCGAAACTTTCTAGCTCGAATGTCATTTCCCAAAAAAAAATTACTTTTTTCTGGAAAATTTTATTATAAATTCGGTAGAAATAAACACAATTAACGAATATGTCGATTGTTATAGAAAAACTTATTTTTGATATTTGATAGAACCAAAAAAAGTGAAATATCTCGTGAAAAAACAAAATTTTTGCAACCATTTTTAAGTAGTAATGAATGGGATAGAGAAAGACATATGGAGAAGACAGCCTTAAAAAGAGAGACGCATAGATTTTTTGTATAGCCCAGAACCAAAACAAAACCCACCTTGTTGTCTTAATAAGTACTTGCAACTGTTTGTAGTTTTGCTATATGTAAGTATATTTTGGCTCTAAGGAAGACTTGAATAAAAGTTGATAAGTTGGCAATTTCGCCAACTTGAAGTGTTTTTTATGTCGTCCATCCACTATTTACCCCTTATATTTGTATACTTTATCGTCACATTTGTTCAAGCAAAATGACTCATATGTGGACGTAAAATTAAAATTTTTAGCCGCCCGGGTGTTTTGCACCCCTTTGGCTATAGGTAGGATCGCCCCTGGTGTTGACCTTTTAGGCTTTATAGTATCCACCTTTCAGCAATAGAACCAGTTTTAGCATTCCTTTGATATCTGCGAAATAACGACGTATCTGGATTTTCTAAAACTGGTATATCTCCATTTAACAGAACAAATTTCTGTAAGGACGATTTTTTTCCTCCTTGCTTACCAATCTTCCACAATGTGAAGCGATAGAAGGTGCCTTTCTAGAAGCTTCAAGTAACTTATCTTCCGAACAATCAGCAGATGCAGATAACAAATGATTCCCTATGCCTTCACCTTTTGTAAGTCTTTTTTCCAAAGTTCCGCTAATAAAATACCATCGGGAAACGAAAATCTGGAAGAAAATTTCACGACAAGAGAAGCGAAGAATCTAGCGACAAAATGCCATTACATGATCCATCATCTGGAAATGAGTTTGCTTAAATTGAATATAAAAATAAATGATTTTGTTTCGGTGAAATTTGCCACAAAAAAAAACTCAATGTTATGTAGGTAAAGTGCAAAAACACAAAAATGTGTAATAATGGTAAATCTTTGCATAATATAAGCGATTCAATTTGTATATAATGTCGCTAAAAAGCGAGAATAAATAGCGCGTTATTAAATACGTAAAGCCTGCAATAAGTCTTAAAATATTCAGCGATAATGTTCAAACTTTACGACTGAGTCTAAAAGTGTAAAAACCTTTGCAAAAAATATTTGCCAACGTTAATCACCTATAAACCATTCACTTATTATTGCCGTCAAGATTGTAGGAATTTTTTATCGTATCTTCTCAACATGTGCCGAAAAGAGATAGGTATACAAAAAAATTAGATTTCAAAGGTAACCAGATGCCAAAAATAAGTGAATGAGGTATATACATTCGCGATTATTATTCGTTATCGAATTTGGCGTAAGACCATTTTTAAATGCGTGTATGTGTGAGAGAGAATGTTTGTCGGAGGTTCGTTCACCTCTCAACATTCTGCTCCACTTGTGTTATTAATTGGTGTTTGACATTACTCAAGTTCTATGGGCGGAAGGCCTAATGCCAAAAACCTATTTTTAAGCGTTTATTTTTAATGCGAAACACCTGTGCACTGACAAATGGAGTGTTAAGCGATTTTTTTTAAAAAGTTTTACGTTCTAGTACTATCTAGAACAAAAATATAATAAAATCGTTGTGACACCATTATTTTGTTTTCCTTAGGCAATTTTTGTTATGTGATTCAACAAGCAAATATATTTTTCTTTGCACAAACTAAACAACAACACAACAACGTTTTAATGAAAAAGTATCTTTTGCTATTTGTTGACCCAAAGAACTGGTTACATTACTGGGAATCTTGCCTTCGAAAATTTTGCCACCCGGTATGAAGGGCGATTGCTGATATTATTCCACGTGTTGCTTGTAAATGTAGTCAAAATCTGGCAGAATGGTATTATTGTGCAACTAGTGTCGAAAATAGCACTTGTCACAGGAATGTAACGGTTGGGACACGAGCCGTAGGCGAGTGATACAACGTCACTTAAGTGTGAAGAATGATTTTCGTACGTGTTGCAAACTACACTTTTTCTACGACTGCGATTTTGCTTCATAAATGATCATTCGTATTATAAAATATATCAAGGCGTGTGCAAAACAATCATAAGTTGCTTCTGTACTTTGAAGCGTGCGCAAAGTGCCCTCCAAACTTTGAAACTTTTGCTGACCGGATTGCAAGATAATTTTTGATTTGAAACTTTGATTTCTGGCACTTCACTCTGTGACATCCACGCACTGGATCCCATTCACGTTCTTCAGTATTTCGTCCGAAAACATAATCCGTTTAAATGGGCTACTACGGATGTTCAACTTTATTACGAAGGGCAAAAGTCCACTATTTCCATATAGCTCGTTGATTGTTTCTAAGGCCAGATTCTCTCCTTCAGATGTTAACTTGTATTTCTGCTTCTGTTAGTACTGCAAATTGTTGATTTCGGCCTTATTAAACCTCTGTGAGAGTTTTAGCTTCTGATGTTTCTCTTTGAACTAAATCAACTTCACATTTCTTGATTCCCTACTAGCATTTTGTTAATACATTTATACAATTTGATAGAAAGAATCTGTTTATTACAAAAGGACTCAGCGTTAATTTGAAAACGGATAATTTTCCTCAAGAAAGTCTTTCCATTTTCTCCATCAGAGCTTATTAGAAGACCGCGCAACTCAACTCCCTGGAAACTCCCAAAGGATTTCCATCAGCGATAATTTGAATGTAATCGTATTCCATCTAATGAAGGAAAATGGGGGAGATTTTCCCCGTCGTCGACAAATGGTGAAGATTTTGCAGTTTCGATGTTAGATCCAAATTAACCGAACAGGAATTTACTACTACGATATACCGGAGTACAGGCATAATTGGCTCAGATACAAGGCCTCGAGTCGTGTTCAGGGAGAAGTCGAAACTATTCTGGGAATAGATATAATTGAATCGACGCTAATCGTGTTATGAAACCGGCAGTGTAATGTTTATTTTTAAAACTCATCGTATACGACTTACTTATGAAAGGTGAACTTGAAAACGTAGAGAACCGTTCCGATGTGTCCATGAACCTAGATCAGCTCGGCGAAACAACAACGTGGGTATAACCGGCAAAAACAATGAATTTTGATTTACGTGTTCAGCCGGTAGAACTCGTACCACCTACACAGAACTACTTTTGTCGTAGTAAATAGCACGTACACGATTTTTAACTATTCATCAACCTTTTAGAACATAATTATCGCATTGGGCACTTAAATCTAATTTCACTGCTACGTAGAATACAAAAAGGTCACCCCAGTCGGTAATTATTTATAATAGTTAGGCCATTATGTGCGATCATCACGTACAATCGCAGATCGACACACCCTGGGCATTGTTAAGAGGCTTCGATGACTCTTCCGTCGTTGGTTAATAATTCTTTTCACGATCTAATCGAAGACTCCTTTTGCAGTGGTAACTGACAGGATGTGCAGCGTCTCCCCCGCGGACACGGGCTGTTCCATGGAGAGTCCAGCTCCCGACCCCCACGACCCTCACTCCTCCGAAGAAGAGCTCGAAGTGATTAACAGCAACCCGAAATGCGATAGAGCTACTCCTAAGCCTCTCAGGGCCGCCTCGGTGTGCTTACCTGAAAAGCGGAAGTGGTCCCAGATCGGAGACCATCACAAGTAAGTTGATAATTTATTCTATAAGGATCTATACAATCAAAATATTACAGAAGTTTATCTATTTTTATAAGTTTATCAAAATATCTATGTATTAGGAAAATTTTCGGATTCGTAAAATATCACCGTAAGAAGTGAATTTATTACTTTTTATGAATGCATTACAGTGTTATTTGCGGTTCCGTAAAGGAAATTTTTAATATCAAATGTTAGCTAAACTAGAGAGAGACCCTTGACTTGAAAAATTAAATATTTTACAAGTCGGTATTTGACTTGACTTCTTTGTAGCAGAGTTTAATTTGATGACAATTTTCAAACCCCTTGATACTTCATCGAAAAGAGTTTACGAACAAGATGAACTTCAACATTGTTGGATGATTACACGACGTATATATGGAGGATTACACGACGTAATCAGTCGATTTGACGTTGGACAACGAACTAACCTGTAACAGCGAACTAATAAGTCCTGAAAGAATACCTATATAACATATCGCATCCTTATGTCTCTTGTCTTTCTAGACATATCTAGTCTCTACTTTAAGACATCATTTTAAGAGTCTCATCCAATTTTCTTTTTTCTTATTTTGGTGTAAAAAAAGGTTTAATTGCGCTTCCTACTGCAGCCACGAGGCGACGCCATACCTGTATTTAGAAAATTTTTAGTTGACTGAGTTTGAAAATCAAGACAAATCTCTACGATAGCAAGACAGAAATCTGTGAGGACATGACCAAAGAAGGGTATACTGTAACGATACTGTTCGTTGAGAAGTTCCACTTATGGAAGGGAGAGATCCGAAGGTGGGCGTTAGTAAGAAGAGGCTTAACTTGCTTTTCTTGAAACTTCGGAGCTTAGAGCAGGTGTGAGGTAGATAGAGGAAATGAAGCAAATCCTTATGGGCAAAAGTTGCCGTATCTTATGCATTTGCAAACACTGGGTTCAGCGTGATAGCTCGAAGTACTGTGGCAATGATGGCTTCTGCTATGCAGAAGGTAAAGTTGTTGGTGACTCTTCGCCATTCTTAACCGATTTTAATTCCATTCCTAACACAAACTTGTCTCCAAAATTATTGATTTTGACTATCTTGGGGTCCTAATGGGCTCTCTTACCTGCCGCCTTGCAGGATCTAGTTTTTCCTAGGGTTCTTCATGCCCTACTAGGCTAGTTCAGATTAGTTACTTACTTTTGATGTCCTGGTTTGCTGCGATTAAAAGTACATTATCCAACAAGCATATTATAATGTAAGCCAACATTACCGAAGTTGGCGTTTGGGCCCAAGAGGGTGAGCACAAATGAGTGATGCCTGTAATATTCAAGTTGGATACTGTCTTTGTTCACGATTTAACCACCGTTTTTCTGCCCCTGTCCTCTCTACCCAAGATTTCTACTCCTGGCTAGCACTGTGGTACCTATACAGTGTCGACGCGATAAGTAACACATCGGTCTGCGCCTGTACGTAAAACCCGTATCACTCACGTTAGGCTTGGAATTTAACACCCTCGTATTCCGTCTGAAACTACACAGGAAATAATCGTCGGTATTTCACTGTTATGAAAAGAGTGCTCGAAGTGTTTCTATTCTTAAACTGTGGTTTAACTTACATTTTTTTACATAATATTCAATGTATCTTGTTCTTCATTTGATTTAGGGTGACTTTTACAACTGCCAGTAAAACTTCAGTTTGAAGATAAAACACCAGAAATTAGGTAGATTGCATTGTTACAAACAATGCAATCTACGTCATGTCTGGTATTTTATCTTCAAACTGAAGTTTTACTATTAGTTGTAAAAGTCACCCTTAATCGTCAAAGTCAAAATGACATTAAAATCAGTATCATCAGGCCACAATGGTGTTAATGGATTCTGGAGTATACTCATTCACTTATTTTTCCACCTCGTTACCTTTGAAGTCTAAATTTTTTTTATCTTCTTTTAGCACATATTGAGAAGTTTAGCTAAAAATGTCAAAAGCAGATTTCCAACGCCTACTTAATAACAATAATGAGTGAATGGCTTTTTGCTGTGGCACCTGTTTCAGTTCAAAGGATGTGGCACACCTCAGGGTAGGCTGGACTAAAACTCTACAGAATTGTCGTCGTTTTCGTTGTTTGTTGATCTAGGAATTGCTTTTTAAGTTCGAGAACTTGTATTGTATTGCATTCAATGTGAGTGGATTTGTACAGTCCTCCACCACGACCTGCGGTCTATTGTGGCTCACTCGAAGTTTTGCCAGCAAGGTTTACCCCTGCTTGCTCCACTAATTATCACCCGTGATGCCCAGATCCTCAGCGAATCTGATGAGTCCCTCGGGCGATACTGCGTTTGCATCTTGAGGCTCAATGATCGTGTTTCCGAACAGTGAGTATCTCGATCTGGCAATAGCCGGGCAGTCACATAAGATGTGCTCTACTGTCTCGTCATACTCCAAGCACAGCTGACACTCCCTCTTCGAACAGTCCGAGTCTGTGCATGTGAAGTCTTAGGTGGCTATGTCCTGTGTACAGTCCAGTGGGAGTGGGCACTCTGATGTGTCTCCTATTTAGTGTGAATAATGTTTGGGCTTTTGACCTCTCTGTTCCGGTAATAAATTTGTTGGGGCGTGATAGTCCAGGTAGGTTCTCCCACCAGTCCTGGGACTTGGCACTGCTCCATTTATGGAGTTCAGCCTTGACCAGAGAGTATGGGACTCCCGGCCGGCTCCGGGCGTAAGAATGCAGAGCCCGCCGGGCTCCTGGCTAGAGAGTCGGCACTCTCACGATGGCCTGGGAACCATACCAGTGTGACGCTGTTCTCCTGCGATAGGGTGTTCAGAGTCCTATGGCAGTTCCTAACAGTTTTGGACTTGCAGCGCAAGCGTAAGCGCTAGAAGCACTGCCCGTCTATCCAAGCAGATCTTTATTGATCTATTGTGTCCTTCTTTCCTCTAATAGGTGTCGGGCGCACAATTCAGTGGCATGTAACTCTGCCTGAAACACTGTGGTGAATCGGCCCAGGCTCTCTGCTATGCATCCGCTCTCCCGTACACTCCGGAGCAAACCCCTTCGTCGGTTTTATATCCGTCCGTGTACCAGGTAGTTCCTCTCAGTTGCAAATCTTCGCCTCGTTCGTCCCAGTCTGCCCGTGAAGGAACCCTGACGACGTAGCGAGTGTCTAATGTATGTTTTGATGCCAGTAGGTCGGAGACCATGTTCAATACCGCAAGGCCTTCCAAGCCACCCTGGGCATTATTGGTCTAACCATCGAATGACTGCGGTGCTATATGCGTCACTTGTTGCAGCCGGTATGTCGCCTTCATTGCCTCTCGTTCCAGGACTATTGGAAGTGGAAGAAGGTCAACCATGCGCTCCAGGGCTGCCCTGGGCGTCGCGTCGTTCTCATTGCCCCCGTGATGCAGAGACATATTTGTCTTTGCAAAGAGGACGGTTTAGCTTTGATGGAGCTCTGTCTGCTCTTTCGATACCAAACTATGGCCCCATACGTGATGATCGGTCTTATTACCGTCATATACAACCACTTAGTTTGTTGGGGTCCCATCCCCCAAGATTTTCCGCCCAGGTTCTTGCCCGACCAAAGGGAGAGCTGTGCCCTTCTAACGGTACGAGTCAAATGTGAGGTCCATGTAAGTGATTTGTCCAGGATGGCTCTCAGTTAGATTTCTTAACCGGACAGATGCTCTCCCAACAGAGCATCTGTCCGGTTAACAAGGTCGCTGGTTCAAAGCCGGCTGAAACCTATTTTTTTTTGTCTATAGGTAATTTAAATTATTCTTCTGTCCGCTGAAGCCACAAACATCACTTGTGATTTCCTACGGACGCAATCTATCCACTTTTCCACTACTCGATTCTCCAATTGTTGCTTTCTAGTTACGAGATAGCCCATTAATTCTTAATGACTTCTTTATTCTTTTGAGCAGTTTCCTTTTTTTTCACTCTTGGTGACGTCTTTCCTGATGCTCTATCTCTTGACCTTTATCACGTCTTTTCTGCTTACTTCTGAGCAGTTTTTGTTTTTTCTTTTGTTGCATAATGGAAAGCATAGCGATAAGTTGAGTGAGACTCTATTGTTCTTCGCTCTCAAAAATCTGTGAACTGATTTTTAATTAAATATTTACAGAACTAATAATCAAGGTAAGACTTTATTATCTAACTTTACAGATTTAGTTAACCAGTAAACTAACGACCAAAGTGTTTAAGATGACTGTTCTAGGCCACTCTGAGGGTATTGCTGTCCTTAAATTCTTTTTGATAAACCAAAAGATAAAAATACCCTCAGGGCGCTCTAGAGCTGCCACCCGAAATCATTATAACTTGGGAAAGTCTAACGACAATCGGCAAAACCATAGATACTACCGTGACAACGTCAAATTGATTTTCTCACTAAACAATGTAAATTAATACTAATCGAGCAGTTAGAAAAGAATTACAATCTATCCTTCCCTACAAATTCAAATATTTTTTTTTCTCTTTAATCTTATTTAAACATTCAGTATTTCACTTCTTAGCAAGCTTCTTCTTCTTGATCTCAGTTTCTCCTCCCGAGGTTGCTGATCATCATGGCTATTCTAACTTTAGAGGCAGCTGTCCGAAATAGTTCGATAGATGAGAGGCCAAACCAGTCTCGGAGGTTACGTCTGCGCAATCAGTTCACTTTTATTTTCTGTCTCTTTCTTACTAATGCTAACACGTTGATCATGTGATTCATAATCCGCGATATTGCTACCAATGTGGTTTCGAAAGAGGGTCTGTACCTACAGCTTAAATACTGCCCTGACCAAAAACTAAATCTGATAGGATTTAAAATCATTTTCGAATTCTATTTTATCACTGTTTTTTAAACCTAAACTAACCTGAAAGGACCACTGAATTGACCTGAGTGGATAATTACACTGACTTGACTTAACCTGAATGGATAACCCGGAAAGTGAGTGACCTAACCAGACACCTTGTATTACTAGATACGGTAACTTCTGACTCAAGAGAGAGCCCCAAACTCTCTTTACGGTATGCTCCATCCATCTGGAATAGAAATTCTCCATGGAAAAGAGCTTTTTAGTCAGTAATATTTTAAAAGGCTTGTTCGTTAGCTGTTTTGCAGCATTTTGTACAAAACCATTTGTTGCCTGATGTAGGGTGCTGACATTGAATGCCCGATACCATTGTATCCCAAATACTTAGAATTCTTAGAATCTGAATAGAACATAATTCTCTTATGGAAAAATATAACGTTTTTTCTCTGCTACAATACTAAACTGTCGACTAAACTGCCATTTAAAGTAGGTATCGACCCGAAAACGAAGAGAATATGTCGCACTACAGCAACCTCAGCCCGCCATCTTCCTGTTCGCCATATTTGAAGAGTTATGGAGAAGATGGCCACGTGATAGAACATTCCGGATCTTCTGATGATGAGGTGCGTCACCTCAACTTCAAATCTTAATAATTAAAACATTTTTAAGACTTTTGATTTTGTACTCTCAGTTTGGACTCCTATTGAAGATAAATGTAAACGGGTGTAGGACTTGAAAAATGCACTTCACACTTTCGAAATTACCAACTTTTCGATCCTTTATTGAATCTTCATCAGGGCTAAATCATTACAAATTAATTACCATTATTATGATAACTTGCTTATCTGCTTCACAGATAAGGTCACCTCAGTCCACGCTAAGGCTACTTGAATGACACATGTTCTTTAACCAGCCATAGACTTTACGCGTGTTTTAATGGATAAGATTTTTAAACCTTACAACTCGACTATCTTCACTCATTGCAAAAGGTATGCGCAATTTTAACAACGTAGAGATATAGTTTTTCGTTTTTTGTCTTCTTTTATGTAGTTTTTTTTTTCAATTTATATTGTTCAGGTTAATTTACATTGTGGAGATGTTTATCATAATAATGGTAATTAATTTGTAATGTTTTAGCCCTGATGAAGATCCAATAAAGCCTCGAAAAGTTGGTAATTTCGAAAGTGTGAAGTGCATTTTTCAAGACCTACACCCGCAATACTTTCTACACCTGCAATACTTTCTACACCTATTCCTATAAGGAAGCCAAGTATCATGATAAATGTAAACAATACAGTGTGATTCCAAAGTTGATGTTATCCTATCACCAGCGAATAAGCGTCTTCAAAATACGACTGTTTTCCTTTAGGTTTGAGAAGCCTTGAGGGAACTCAAAATGCTATCAATAAATTTAATTTTTGCAAAGTAAAACTGTAACACACCTTGTATCTCCGTTCATGTTAACATTTCGAAAAAACTCCAAAAAAAAAAAAAACTTTTTTTAAGCTCTATTTGCCGCTGGAAGGATAACAGCAACTTCACCCTATATCCGTGCAATCTGGATTTTAAACTTCAAATACAGGGTGGATCTAGTTTTTCGTGACAAATGTTAAGGGAATATTTTACGTCCAAAGTAACGCCAGTTTGCTACATAAATTGTAATCGAAAATGCTTCATTATGGAAATTCAGAGGGTTGAACTTTATTTTTAAAAAATAAAAAAAAATAGCTTTTTTAAAATCCGTTACAGGTATTTTAATAAAATTTGTAATGTTTCAATATTAATGCAAGACTCGCATTTTGAAATGAAAAAGGTTTTTTACTGTCACCAGGATCGCACATAGGTGCTCGTCACCTGTAATTTTCAGAAAAAAAGAAAAACGCTCCCGGTTTTCAAAAAAAAAAATTGATTTTTTTGACTCTCTTGACCGTTAAATAAATTTTCAATGACTTAACACTTCTGCAAGTGTTTGCTTTTAAATTGATTATTATTAGTTCAGTTGCATATCACCAGATAATCAATAATTGCCAATTCTGGTTGCCGTCGGTTATCATTGCAACTTAAAGTAATTAAATAAACTTTTCAACATCTTGTATTTCCATAACAAAACAAGACTTTATACAGCAAATTAGAGATATTTTTTGGTATATAACTCCCCTTAAAATTTGTTAAGAAATACCTGGTTCACTCTCTATATATAACTAGCCCTAATTGTTAAATATCCTGCAGGTCCACAATTTGTTAGGAAGTATAGCAACCCCAGTGAGATTCCGAACCTCCCCACCCCTCGAGGCTGTGAAACCAGGCAGAAGGACTGTAGTGGACAAGGGCAGTCCGCCGTCGAAGTTGATGCACTACGAAGTGTCCCCTAGGAAAAGGTCCAGACACGTGAGGCATTCGCACTTGCAGAGGCCTTATTTGGACTTTGAAAAAATGCAGCAGGTACCTACATAAATATTTTGTTTCGACTTCAAACAGAACGAGTTCTTGCAATTCCGAAAGTGTCCCTATTACATAGACGGGACGACAAACAATGCGGCCGAAAAAAGGATAAAAAGAAAGTTCCCGGATCCTGAAAACGGGTAATTTCAGCGCGAAGTCATATCGCGATTTCGAGTGCTCGAAAAATATTTGAAGTAGGTAGAACGCGTTTTTCAACACTTTTCACCGGTTAATGACAAAAAAGGATACAAAACAACCGCGCATGGATTAAAAACTGCAAGGCGACGGGAGTTTCTTTTCGGCGGTTTTTTTCTGTCGAAAACGAGTCCGCCTAAAAAGGCTGAAATTCGACGAAAGGGGGAAAATTTAATACGACTTTGCGTTCTCAATTA
Source organism: Taphrorychus bicolor (assembly GCA_951812265.1). Lineage (NCBI taxonomy): Eukaryota > Metazoa > Arthropoda > Insecta > Coleoptera > Curculionidae > Taphrorychus > Taphrorychus bicolor. The sequence goes on from OX638302.1 coordinate 37,275,183, forward strand.
TGCGACTCTTAATAAAACTTTCCCGTCGATGTAAAACCAGAAGAGTAAATTGGGTAATCACGGAGGGTTCAGGTTTAGCTACTAGCAAATGTTCAAGTTGTTACATCTCGTTCCGATTAGAATCAAAACAAAATAAAAAAAGCCGTACCTTGCTGCTTGCACCACACCTTTTTATGTAGGCAGAGCATAGGCCACAGGGAGGTAATGGAAAATTAATGCCGAATTTCCCAACATTCAAGATTACTTTTTAGGAACATTTTCAAGGTGGGTTTACGACGCTCAGTTATGATTTAACATTGACTTCAGATTTTCAAAGATGAAGGTATCCCAATGCCTATTTACTAGTTGCGCTCTTACTTTTTATTAATGAGCAGAAACGAGTATCGGTGCAAGTCAATTTGTCAGCGCCAAGCCAGTGTTCATTGAGGCAAATCACATCATGAACTTGTTTTTTATCAACGAAAAATGACTCCAAACTAAGGTTATAGTAGGTTTATCCATAGGGTTCTCTCTAGGGAGCCGTGTCAGGTGCTTGGATCGATAAAACGGTTAGATGGCATCTACACCTCCACTGGCAGAGAAACGTTAGAGGTCCTGGCAAGCTGTCACTTTCCGGGTAGCTGACTGACTAATTTGGAAGCTAACACAAGCCCCTTGGGACGATTTAAACGACCCAATAGGGAAGATGGGGAGCTTTCCAAAAAAGTGGTCAGACCAACCCTGTTAAAATCCACAGTTATGGCTTTTCAACCATACAAATCCCCTGGAGAGGATAGATTGTTCGCGGCACTTCTACAACAGGGTCTGGAACAACTCGCACCCTCACTATTAAAGCTCTTTAGAGCGCGCCTTGCATGGAACTTTATTCCAAACTAGCAACTATCAACGTACCCCCTCAGTACGGAACAGTATGCATACCAGGCTAACAAATCAACAGAACTAGCACCCAAGTAGAAAGATTACGTCATAAAGACGTCTGTTTTACCTCCAGTCGCTGACGTAGCTGACTAATTTAGGACTTAAGGCTGACGCCCTGGAAACGTTCCAGCGGAGGCTAAATATCTGAGCCTAAAGACGTCTCTAGAAAGAAGTCCTCCTAAGAATGTTTCGTTCGAGATCGCCAAGGGAGACGTATTTGAGTCACTAGTTCGAGACAATTTATTTTAAACCGTTGTGCCTTGTCTTCTTTTTGTACCGTTTTGTATGTTAATGTATTATTTTATTTATGTTAAAACTCTTTAAGAACATAAAATTGTAAACTTGACCAAGATATCGATGTCATGGCGAGGGACTTTTTTCACCAAGACAGCCTCGATCTGACGAGTAAATATCAATTTTTAACTTTTTACAGCCTTTTAATCAGCGAAAATAGCTCGTCTTTGGGCGCTGAGGAAGATGGCTTGAGCTGAAACCGGTCTATTAAAAGGATTTTAAATGATACTTACACGACGTCGTACACGAGTCTTTCCTTCCCCTTCAGACGTATTTGAGCCCTATTTAAGGCGATAATGAGTAATACTTTCCTCTTGGTGTCAGCTAGCTATATCTTGCAAATTGATAAAGAATGTAGTACCTAACCATGAAAAGGTTAAATTACGTAAATGCTTAAATTTTAAAATAGAAATATAAACTAAGAATCAATTGAAACGATACAACGCAAATTTTGAATGAACTTTAAAACTGTCTATCTCTAAAGCCACTCAACCGATTTTCGTTGGCGATGCCATTTTTGTAAGATCCATGTATAGACTGCTTTAATTGGTTATGTACTCGGTTATATGTTTTGCAGGTTTCCTAATACAGGGTTCAACAAAACTTGATGTATTTTTGTAAAAACTTTTTGAGCAGATAACTTTGCGGAAAAAAATTTCAGAACATTTCTTGCTACGGGAGTATATGGAGACGCGTCATACCTCGGGACATATTTCAGGTTTTTTGGATATTTTGCGTAGTTCTATAGATATTTAGTTTTTTCTATAAAAGAGGTATCATTTAATACTGGGGCTCCAATTTGCCCCATACTACAAATATTAATAAACATTTCATATGGAATATAAAGACTATACATAGAGCAAGCTAGACGTACAGGCGTAATGGCTATAAAGTTTGACACATCTACAGTAGTGAACAGAAAGTAAAATTTTTTCAAATATCCAAGTGAGAATTTAATTCACCATCTGTTATTCAATATTGGTCCAATATTCTATTGTTATAGAACAATTGTAACCATAGAAATATTCAACAACAGAAAAATTATTGCGATAATTTTTTTGTCAAAGTCAAATGAAAAGTAACTGGCTCAATGTCATAGCATAAACCATGCAAATTAATTTATATTCAATCCATCTGGCTCCGCAATAAGTTTTCTGACATTGATTCGAATCAAAATAGCTATACCTACAGGGGTGTCGCAAATGTGGCAAGAGTTTTTAATTATTTTGTTCATGAAATTCTCCTTTGAATATAACTCGTGCATTGAAAATTCTAGGTAATTTTAGACCGATATGCAATTTATGCAATTTGGATCAGAAAAAAGCACCCGTACACTGCGTGCACTCGTGCTTTTTCATCCCAAATTGCATTCGTGCATATCGTCCAAAAATTACCGATAATTTTCAATGCACTTGTTATATTACATATGATAATTGAATGTTCACAATTAAGTGATGTGGAACAAAATGTATGGATGAATTTGGAACTCCGCTTCCTGTTTATTGCAGCTATTAATGATACCTCGGGACCTTTTTCTGTCCTTTATATCTTTATTAGTTTAAACAAAAATGGGTTTTTTCTAAAAGTGTAACATTTCAAGACCATAAAAAAAACAAATCTCATATTCAATGAGCATTACAACAATTTGGAATTGGACGTAGTCATCTGAGAACCAGAGCTATGTCTAATTGTTTAGATGTAGACGGTGACCCACGAAACTGACATTAAACCTCATTTTTTTAAGTTTCACATTCTGAATTCCGACTGAATAAAACTAAACTACGAAAATTATTTGTATTAATAGAATCAGAAAGAATTAACCGCTAGTCGCAAATTTTTAATTTGAATATGTTCAGGAGGTACGGTTAAACTGAAGAATGGCGAATAACAAGATGTCACACATGAATGAATCATTCTTCATGAATCACACAAAAGATGAATTACATGAGGGCCTTGAAAACATAAAAGATACTAAGTTAAATAAATATGAAAAGCTTAGAACAATCTAAAATTGTTTTTAGGAACTTTCAACTGCGTTCGAGAACCTTTGAATAATTACCGAAGGTATACCGGGTGACACAAGATGTATATAACAGCACAGGGTCTCCACAATTTCTATTTTAAAAATTTGAAATTTGGAGGTGATAAATAAATCGTAAATGTGCCTCAGATCCCGTTTCACGCTCTTAGACACCACTTTTGGTTTAACCGGAAGTACCGCCATATTTTATTTTTTAAATGGAACACCCTGTACATTTGTTTATTTTCGGATTCCCCTTCGAATTCTAAGTTATTAACGTGTCACATAATGTATGCTTATCTCTTACCGTTTTCAAGAAAATCGCGCACGAACTTTCCATATCATCAATAATAAATGTGGATTTTTATGGAAACAAATGAACATCCATCAGCCCTGATTTCATAGGCTACCATTTTTTTAGTCTCTCTATCAATAGACATTAAAAAAGTCTCTCCAACTTGTCATGGAAAAAATGGAGAATTGATTTTTTATTTGGTTTTTGTTTAGTTTTGGTTGGTTTTACTCAAACATTTTAAATTTGAAATAATGTTTGATACAAAATAAGGAATCCAAATGTTAGGAATAAAATAGGAGCTTCCATTGTAAGTTATGGAGATAAATGTCTTCAAAATATCAATTCTTCATCTTCTCCATGACAAGTTGGAAATACTTTTTTTAATGTCTATTGATAAAGAGCCTAAAAAACGGTAGTCTATGAAATCAGGGCTGATCGATGTTGATTTGTTTGCATAAAAAGCCACATTTATTATTGATGATATGGAAAGTTAGGGCGCGATTTTCTCGAAAACGGTAAGAGATAAGCATACATTATGTTACACGTTAATAACTTAGAATTCGAAGGGGAATCCGAAAATGAACAAATATACAGGGTGTTCCATTTAAAAAATAAAATATGGCGGTACATCCGGTTAAACCGGAAGTCGTGCCTAAGTGCATGAAACGGAAGAGGCAGATATACGATTTATTTATCACTTCCAAATTTCAAATTTTTAAAATAGAAATTGTGGAAATGCTGTGCTGTTACATATATCTTGTGTCACCCGGTATACCTCTTAAAGACTGGACATTGCTTTGACTGTCAGCCTAGAAGAATTGTTTTCAAGGATTTGGAATTATTCAAAAATTCTCGAACGCAGTTGAAAGTTTTTAAGCTCTTAAAAACAATTTTAGATTGTTCTAAGCTTTTCATATTTATTTAAGTTCGTATCTTTTCAAGGCCCTCGTGTTATTCATCTTTATGTGTGACATCTTGTTATTCGCCATTCTTCAGTTTTACCTTACCTCCTGAATATATTCAAATTAAAAATTGCGACTCTCGGTTAATTCTTTCTGATTCTATTAATACAAACAATTTTCGAAGTTCAGTTTTATTCAGTCAGAATTCAGAATGTAAAACTTAAAAAAATGAGAATTCATGTCAGTTTCGTGGGTCACCCTCTACATCTAAACAATTAAGCATAGCTCTGATTCTCAGATGACTACGTCCAATTCCAAATTGTTGTAATGCTCATTGAATAGAAGATTTGTTTTTTTTTTATGGTCTTGAAATGTTACACTTTTAGAAAAAAAAACCATTTTTGTTTAAACTAATGAAGATATAAAAAAGAACAGAAAAAGGTCCCAAGGTATCATTAATAGCTGCAATAAACAGGAAGCGGAATTCCAAATTCATCCATACATTTTGTTCCACATGACTTAATTTTGGACATTCAATTATCACTTGGATATTTGAAAAAAAATTACTTTCTGTTCGCTACTGTAGATGTGTCAAACTTTATAGTCATTACGCCTGTACGTCTAGCTTGCCTTATGTATAGTCTTTATATTCCATATGAAATTTTGTATTAATATTGGTAGTATGGGGCAAATTGGAGCCCCAGTGTTAAATGATACCTGTTTTATAGAAAAAAGTAAATATCTATGGAACCAGGCAAAATATCCAAAAAACCTCAAATATGTCCCGAGGTATGACGCGTCTCCACATACTCCAATAGCAAAAAATGTTCTGAAACTTTTTCCGGAAAGTTATCTGCTAAAAAGTTTTTACAAAAATGCATCAAGTTTTGTTGAACCCTGTATTAGGAAACCTGCAAAACATATAACCGAGTACATAACCAATTAAAGCAGTCTATACATAGATTTTACCAAAATGGCATCGCCAACGAAAATCGGTTGAGTGGCTTTAGAGTCCTACGTTGTCTCGAGACTGATGTCCCAGTTACGTCTGCTGGGGTCAAAAGACGTCGCTGACGTAAAATGACCAAAATAGGCCGTCTCTAGGAGGTCTGAGGCTACTTGGGCACTCCACAAAAAATCCAAGATACCCTGGATACAAAGGGTATCGCCGTTGGTATCTTCATTGACATCGTAGGGGCCTTTAATAACGCACTTACAGACTCCATTCTCAGCGCCAGCAAGACAAGAAGGGTAGAATCAACAATAACCAACTGGATTCGCAATATGCTAGAATCCAGACTAATCACTACATTAAACGATGACACTGTCAGATTCACAACAGCGGGAGTGTTGCCTTCGGCTTACTGAGAGTGTGAAAGTTGATTTAGTTGGAATATCTGTATATGTGTTTGGAAAAGACACTTTTTTTTGCCCAATATTCACAGTTTTGCGGTGGTGTAGGTAAATATTGATGGTGTTTTTAACTTTGATGCTCTTTGAGTTTCTAAATTTGATTAAATGATTCTAAATGAATTAGTGCATATTGCTACAACCAAAGTTGTCTAAGGTTAGAGAGAAACAATTTAACATCATAGTGCCTAATTGAGAGTAACGTTGGCAAACGAAGAATTTTTTTGACATGTGAATGTTGTTTCAGTTGAAAGCCCGATCGGTGACCGCGTGGCGTCCGTCCGACGACCACACAGGCGAACTCTCTGTCTTCTGCTGGTGAAACGGGCTCGAGGGGCTTGAGCCAGCACAGCCCCTGGATCCCCGACTCACCTCCCGGCCTCTCAGCCTTCCATCTCAATGGCCTTCCGAAATCGAACGCTCAATCCTTCATCTGGAAAACGAAACGAGTGTAAGCGACGCTTGCAGTAGCAGTAGCCGAAGTTGCACCATCATTAGCGCAGAACACCAGGAAAGCTTGGACGCGGCGGTTGGCGACAAGAGATAGAGGCGGGCATTGTACATTAAAAGTGTGTACTGCAAAAGCGTGCGTGCGTGTATTGTCTTTCAAAATTCGTTTTACATTGGGGTTTCGCCAAATATTGGTAGGTTACAGTGCGTGTAAAACACGCTGTATTTGCTGTAGCGGCATTGAGAGCGGCGAAACACACCAAATTATCTTTATTGTTTTTGTGATATAGTGTAAATTTGATTGAAAATCATACAAAATGGCGTGCAGTAGTATTTTTCTAGAAGCTTTGAATTAACCTAACGGTAGGTGATTTGCGGCGGTGTCTGTGGCCTTAACTATAATTCGGTACAATTTCAATTCTTGCTGGCAATAGAGTTGTGCTTTAATCACTCCAATCTAAGCCTCATGGCGGCGCCACCACCCCGCCTCGAACTCACCCATTGAAGTACAAAAAAATCGGAAAAAATCCCGCTTTAAAGTTTATTGTAATAATTGTACAAAGTTTGGTTTGATAAAAGCTTTTCGTTGGTGGGCAAGTGCCCGCTAGAAGAAATATTATAACACAGTTTTTGTGTGGTAGAACTGATTCGCGTAGCTGGTAGATATTGTATTAACGATCAGGGAGTGTTAAAAGTACCCACATTTGTGTAGTCGCGATATTTGAAGGCTCGGCGATAATCTTCTTATGCAATTTTAAAGTTTTCTGAACAGTTTTCAAATGACCTTTTTACCTTCAGGGTGTGTCAACTAATATCAGTTTGTCACTATGATTTCGGACGTGGTTGTGTATACTGCTGTTAGTAGTTATCCATTTTAAAAAGCTTGTCCACCTATTTCCGAGAAAATGACAGTGTATTTATATACAGGGTGACTGGTAAGTCTGAAAACGGTCGATAATCTGTGAAAATATACCAGGTATGAAAAAAAAGTTTTATACAAAAGTTTTGGAGTTTTCCAATGTGAGCGACAAGAGTGTTTTGAGGAATATTGTTAATTTCATGCACTATCTTTGCTTGCAACTCTTGGATGTTTTGCGGTCTATTTTTGTAAATTAAATTTTTGACATGACCACAAAAAAATATCCAGCGACGTCATATCGGGAGACCTAGCTAGCCTTTCAATTGTTCCCCTGTGTCCTATCCATCGGCCAGGGAAGGTTTGATTGAGGTTTCCCTTTACCTCACTTCTAAAATGAGGGGGTGTCCCATCTTGCTGAAACCGTATTTCTTACGCTGGTAGATTTGGATCGTTATTGATCTTGTAAAAGTGCCAAATATCGAGAGCAGAGTTTATAAAATATGGTCTTACGATATGTCCACCAACAATATCACCCCAAACGTTTACTGTTTGTGGTCGTTGGGTGTGAACTTGTTCCATCCAATGTGGGTTTTTGTCTGACCAGTACCTACAGTTGTGTCGGGCCACTTGTCCATTCAAACAAAATATAGATTCGTCAGAAAACAAAATATGGTTAGCAAAGTTAAGGTTTTGACACAACTTCTCCATAATAAGTTCACAGAACTCGATTCTGCGATGAAATTCTTCTTCATTCAGTTCTTGCAATAGATACATTTTTTATGGATGAATATTTTCCCTCTTTGCAATTTTGTCAATTGAATGTCGACTCATATTGTGATTTAAAGCCAATTGTTGTGTCGAATTTGTCGGATGCTCCACCACATCAAATATTACATTCAAAGAATGTTTTTCATTTGTGACGGTTACTGGCCAGTTCTAAGTCTATCCTTGACACCGCCAGTTTCGTGAAAACAATGCAAAGTTTTCGAAACTGTGGATTTGGAGATCGATTGCCGGTCAGGATGCAACTCATTGAACATAGTCACCACTTGAGCAAAGCTGCGTGTTCTATCGCCATACCCTATCAACATTAAAATTTCTATACGTTCGGTTTCACTTAAATTTGGCATTTTGCACAAAAACTGTTGACACCAAATGAACGGTTAGTGTGAAAACAAAAGATCGATACTGCGTTTCTAAGGTATCTTGATGAACTACCTACAGAATTTCGTTAATTAAACCTGATGATTCAAAAATCTAATGGAGATAATCATAATTTCAGAGTTAGGATGATGAAATGAGCTTAAGGTCTCCAAATTTGAAAACCCGGAAACCATTAAATTTAGGTACATTATGCTTCTAACAAATTGTGCTTAAAATTGAGAGAATAATTGAAATATCTAATAATATACAGGGTGTTCCATATAAAAAATTAAATTTTAGTGTGCCACGCCTTTACAACTAACCCTGTATAATTAAAATTATTAATACCTAGTAGATATTGAAAAAATTCTAAAACTTTTGAGTAAAACTTTTTTCCATACCTTGTCTATTTTCCCAGATAATCAACCGTTTCCAGACTTATCGCGACCCTGTATTTTGGTGATTTTCCCCGAAAACTAACGACATTTGAGCAACAATTGGACGTATAACTAAGTGAAAATGGAAGTCATCGTCATAAAAGTGCTCTTTTGGTTCGTCTTGTGTAAATTAAGTGGTACATTCTTGTTGAAAGCCGTTTTGACGTCAAGTGATGTAAGTTGTACAAGTACAAGGGCAGGTCGATGTAGAAGAACTCACCTGGTTATCGAGTCCTACGAGAACGGCCTTTTTCGATTATTAGCAGCACTGAGTGGCCACTGTTCTAGTCTGGTCACCATAGCTGTTTCCTCATTTTCTTTTGATTTAAAAATTGTACAGGGTGGTTAGGAATAGAAACGTTATATTATCAATAACGGCCGACGCCTGTTAAAGGTGGTTACTACATGTTGAAGGCGTCTCCCGTTCGCCTTTCCCCGTCCTCTTTTTGTTAATTTGTTTAAAAAAAAATGTCGCTATGGGCTTTATCTGTTTCGTAACTATCTGTTTGTGTAAATGTTTACCTCATTATTTTCTGTACTTCGTTTTTCAGTTAATGCAGCCTTTTTAAACTAGTTATGGCTGAATGCGATCTTTAATGCTTTAGTCCTTCCACTCCATGACATTTTGCCCCTTTTTATTTTCGTCTGCATCTCCCTGCTCCTTATTTAATCTTCTTTTATTCAGTGGGTTTGAACGTCGTTTTCACTTTCTGAATCTTTGTCCCTCCAGAATCCCTAAATTAAGTGCGGTTCTTCCCTTTCGCCTTATTATTTTCCCTCGTATTCAACGTTTTTTTCCGGTTTGAAAATATTTTTTTCACCTATAGCAATACCTCAATTTATTTGCCTTTAGTTGCTTTTATGTTGTCAGTGTCTGTTTTTTTTGCCCTTCTAACATTTCTATGCATTAATTGTAATGTTATGCGGCCTTGTTCAAACGATAAAGTTCAAAAGATAAAGCTTTCGCTGTTATTGTTTAGCTTTCGCTGTTATTGTTTTTGTCGAGATATGCTGCTCTATAGCTCGACTGTAAAAACTATAAAAGCACTAATGCTGAGATTCTCGTTTAGCTGTGTAACCAAACGAGAATCGCGCCATTATTGTATTTTGAGTTGTGCGTCTATTGCTTCTGTTTTTACTAAATTGTCTGCTGCCCCATTTCGACATTGATCCAGGTTTGTTCAGGTTAGAGAATTTTCCATTGTGTGATATTACAACTTTCGGTATTCCTATGTTGAAAAGATTTTTCTCAGATTATGCTCTTGTCTCTTCTGCTGTAAAAGTTTTCATTTTCATCTTTTTTACATTTCATTGCTTTCTTAATGTAGTGGGACTAGCATTCCACTTGCCCAAACAGCATTCCACTAGCGCCAGGAAGGTTCTGTTTTTCATTTCCAGGAACAGGTTATTTTTTATAAGAGCTAAGCTGATGTATTCTCTTTGTAGAATTGGCTCGTTCTATTCTTCTTCGTTAAAGGGTCTAGCTTTGGTCTTCATCTCGACAACAACTGAGTGTTGACTTTTATTATGGTGCTTTTTTAGTAGATTTTTTTTAAAATGTGCCCTGGTGTAACCACTTTTAGGTATTATTTCTTATATAAAGATCATTTCTCATGTTAATTTGATGATTAGGAGAGTTTTCTTGTTTAAACTTACTGCATTATTGTTGAAAACTGTTCATCATTCTTTGATGATTTCATTGTTGTCTGCATCAATAGCATTGTCCTCTTAATTTTGTTGTGACTGTATAGTAGTCCTGGACAAGTAGTCTGTGATAATGTTTGCTTTTCTTGTGATGTACTCAATTTTCTAGTAGAAATTCTTAAAATACACCCCATCTCAATTATTCTCTTTACCTAGATATAAGGGCAAGCTCTTATGTTTACCAAACAAAGCTGTCAGTGGTTTACCATGAGTTCTAAGAGTACATTTCTTCCCATTTCACAGCCAGTGCGTCTTTATACAGTATTTTAGATCTGAAATTAAGAGGGTTCTGGAAGCATGGAACACTTGGTTTTCCTTTTCCTTTCCGTTCCTCTTGCAGTCTGGCACAGTGCAGTTGATACTACAGGATATACATATCCTACAGGGATATTCTGTTCTTGATGTTTTTAAAAGCATCTTCGCATTTTTTGTTTTAAACAAATTTAATATACTTATTTATTTTTTTTAACAAATCATGTACTCAATTGAAATGTACATTTGTTCAAGTTCAAAGTAATTGGTAACAACCACCTTGTCTAAACCCTGAAAAGAAGTTGCTATATATCGCTGAAACCAGAGTTTTTTTGTTTAAAGGTGGTAGACAATGATGTAATATTAAGCGAAACATCTTGGACTTCCATTGTTTTTATTGAGTTTTTTTTTACACGAAGTTTCGAGCAGTAGAATCTCTGCTCGTTTTTAAGTAAAACTGAGCATTAAGCTTGAGGCTACTAAAAGAGTTGAAAGACAAGTCTACAGAGTCCTAAAACAAATATGAACCTCACCATCCTGGAGGTACTAGGAGGTCTCTCACTCCACACCATAGTAAACCACCACATCTCTATGGGTTACCTAAAGTTCACAAAACAACCATACCCCTAAGGCGAATTACAAGCTCTAGAGACTCGCCAACAAGTTTTCTAAGTAGATTTCTTCTTCAAATCATCCAACCTTCGGTTGGAAAACAACCTCGTTTGTACAAAATTCTGAAAACTTTGTTGGTATTCTTAAGGACTTAGAGTTGGGTGATAGGGACACATTTGTAAGTTTCGATGTAGAAAGCCTTTACACCAACGTGCCGGTGGAGGAGTCGTTGGATATCGTCGGGGTCAAGCTGAGGGCGGATGCATCTTCGAAGAGTAGAACATCGCTGCCTGTGGAGGGGGTGATGGACCTATTGCGATGGTGCCTCAAAGGCTCATATTTTTGAGCAAAACGGTTGACTTCTGATTGGTTCATCACTATCACCGGTTATGGCACCAATTTACATGGAGCGATTTGAAACACATGCCATTGAAAAAGCTACGCATAAACCCAAAGTCTGGCTCCGGTATGTCGATGACACCATTATTGTGTGGGACGGAAATGACAGGCAGATGCAAGAGATCGTGAATCATTTAAATAGTTTAAAACCAACTATAAAATTCACAATCGAAACATTGACATGATTCACAATGACAATAACTACTGCCTGCCATTTCTGGATGTACTGGTGAGTAAATCGGAGGGTCATATAAGAACTTCTGTTTACCGTAAGCCTACACTACACACAAAAATTGATATAATTAAAACTTTATATAGGAGCGCCGTAACAATATGCCGCGATAAAGAATCCATGAGGGCTTTTACGGAATGTAGGGTCAACTGGGGTAATTGTGAACAATATTTTGAGATTTGTTTACTCTTTCCCAAATGATGTGTTATTTTTAATAATATTCACAGAAAACCAATTCCAAGTTATTACTTGGGTACTTACTTTCTTTAATGCCCCCCCCCCCAAACTGCTTAAAGAAAATATAGGTATTAGAAAAACATTAAAAAATTTTTACTTAAACAAAAAACATCGCGCTTGTTTACATTTTCCCATAGGATTGAGATAAAATGTAAACAATCAATATTTAACCCGTTGGTCTTAATGAGACGCTTAAAGGTATAAATGTAAACAAGTATTTATGTGATCCAAGGTTCCTGCCTGACTGATAAAATTTGTATGTTTACATTTACCCCAGAAAGTAGTTTGAATTAATCAAATAATTCAGGCTTTTAAAGCTTAATTTATATTTCTCTTTGCATATAATACATATTCTGCAAATCATTTAACCTAAGTCATGTGACAACATTAAGTAAATAAAAAATTAAATAGTTATTTATGTATTAAGACCGAAAAGTACAACTTTTTTGCTCGGAGAGTGAAGTTTGCCGCTCGACGCAAAGCGGAGAGCGGCAATCACTCGAGAGCAAAAAAGTTACTTTGTGCTCGTAATGCATACAACGTTTTTTCTACAAACAATCAATTCCAAATTATCTGAAATTTGAATGGAGACACAATCTGAAAATTTAAATCAAAGTGACAATGACGTTTTAAATATTTGGTTGAATGGTGGTAGTTGCTATTGACAGCAAGCGATAAAATTTTTATCGCTTGCTGTCCTGGGCAACGCGCGGAAAAGTAAACTCACATTCTGATCCTCAAAAAAGATTAGGTTTACGTTTGTCTAATGAAAGCGTAAAATGCGTCATTATTTGACGTTTGTAGAAAAAATATATTATGTTACATACATATATGTATAATTATATGTTAATAAAATACATTATTAATAAAAGATTCTAAAATGAACTAATGCCCAAATAAAAGTATTGCAAAGCTATTGCTCTAAGACGGGAACCATTTTGTCGAAATAGTATGAAAGGCGTTGACCTTTGTTTTTAATTAATGGGATGGGCAAGACACCTATTATTTGTTCCGGGGTTATATAACTCACATCCCTGTCTACTATTGCAAAGGTACACCTTGTGTTATTAATTGATTTCAACCCCACCACTTGAATTTCTGAATTTTCAATGGTTTCTATAGCACAAACATATTTAAAGTTAGTAGCTCCTCGTTTCCCCCCGCCCTAAAACGCACTAAAATAAAGTATCCTGGGGGCTAAATCTGTAATCTTACAACTTTTCATATCCACTTCGCCCATTTCTGGCAGTTCCTCTGGTTCCAAAATATCGTCATCATCACTTTCTAACTTCAGAGTTTGCCTTTGTTTCTTTTTGGTAATTTCAAGTTTTTCTGTTTTATTCGAGGATGCCTGATTCTTCTCCTGACTTTTAATCTTCTTCTTAGGCTGCTTTTTGTCTTCAGCTTCTTTTAGTCTTTTCAGAACACAATCTGTAGTTAAGACTTCTCCATATGTCTTGTGTCTTAAACGATACTTTGGCATTTGCAATTTACTTATAGACTCGTTAGGGGCTCCATCCTGAACAGGTTTTTTAAAAAATAATTGCTCCAGATCTCCACGTGAGTAGGAAGTCGATGGTTCATCTTGAAAAATCCCATTAGAATTAGCAGTACAATTACTAGCAACCGGCTGTAGATTTGGAAAAGCTTTGCCGTAGGTTGCAATATTGGCATTTTCTATTTCTGCTACAACAGATGTAGAATTGATCTCGTCATTATTCAGGTTTTTTAAGTCTACCGAAGGCAATGCGTTTCCATTGAATGTAGCTTGAGAGTCATCATTCAACAGATTCTGCTGCTTATTTTTCATTTCGTGGTATTTATTTAAAACTTCAATTTGAAACTCATGGACTGGAAACTTTCCAGAATCTACTGGAAAGATTCCAGTTGTATTAAAGCCAGATATTATATTTTTATAAGTCATTGCCGTTGTCCATGTAACCCCAAGTAACTCGGAAAACTCTGCTTTTGATAACCGGCCAGTTCCTTGCCCCATTTTTTTCTTTCCATGTGCAATTAGTTGCTTTTCCCAACATCTTTTAACGGGACCAAACACGCATGTGTCCAAAGGCTGGAGCTTATCTGACAGATGACTCGCTAATTTCACTAGAACTATGTTGTTAGCCATGGCCTCTTCCAAAATTCTCACACTCATGACTGGCATGGCCATCAAAAATAAGGATAGCTGCCTGTTGAGGTAATAGCTTTTCCATTCGAACCTTTTTAACGTGCGGGGTGAATACTCGGATAAAGCAATGAAAAAATTGAGACTCCTCCATCCATCCATTACTTGACGCAGAATAGTGTGTCCCAGGAAAAGCTTTTTCAGATATCGATCTGGGTTGGACTGCGGCACCTTTGAAGACAAATAGGGGTGGCAACACAGATCCATCTGCTCCAATGCAAGCTAGTACTGTTGTATTTTCCCTACCACTTCCTCCAGATATTCGACACAGAGCTGCTCCTTTCTTTCCAATATGTCGAATACGACTAGGGTCACTTGAAAAGCCACTCTCATCGGCATTAAAAACAAATGCAGCTTTGTCAGGGGCATCACATTGGTTGTTAATCATAGTTGCTTTCAAAGTTTCAAATAATCCATAGATGATGTCTGGTTTACGAGCCTCCTTGCGCAATTTCTGTAAGTATTCTGGTTTTTTGACAGATAGGCTAGGATGGCGCCTTAAAAAGCCATAATACCAATCATCACTGGGCATGTTATTTTTGAATGGAGTTTGTAGATTTTTGCTCTCTACATAGGTTTTTACAAGCAGTTGAAGCTCCTCCTTGTCGCAGGGGTATCCAACTCGAGCTCTTTCAATAAGACATTTCACCAATGTGTCTTCAATTTCTGCCGAAAGAGCAGTTTTACGCCCTCTTCTGCAACTGTCAATTGAAGTTTGTCTTTTGCCTGTTAGTCTGGCAAATTACGGAAGCAGGTACTCCGCAGAACATCTGAGCTTGTCTGTATGTTTTGTTTTTATTTTTTACATCTTCTACCGCTCTGATGACATCTTCTCTAGTATAAGATGGTCTGGGGGTTTTTCTTATGTAGTTCCTAGGCATCTGCAATGAAATACAATTTTAGTAATTGACGGAATGCAAATTTTTATAACAAAAGCAATTGTTTACATTTACCCTAATATTATGTTTACATTTGCCCACACATAATTTAAAAGGGGTAAATGTAAACACCTTCATGCTCTTAGAAAGAACAGAAACATTGTTGAAATTCTACATAAATCATAAACTTACAGTCATCTGATACCATAGGAAATGTTTACAAAAATAGTTACCTTATCAGAGATATTAAATTACAAACAATAAAACCACTACCGTACAAAAATCAAATTCTTTGCGGAGAACACTTCAACAGTCGTTTATTACTTCCAAGCGGCCATAACTGTAGTAGCACTTTTGCGCGGCCGGTTTTAGAAGCGCCGTATTTACCGAAGAACTCCCGCGTTTTCAGTAGCGGGTGATTCAAACGCGAAAATAACATTGTTTACTATTACCCCTATTTACAATTATCCCAGCTGACCCTAAAAGGCAAAAGCCTCAGCAAAACAGCGAGGACCAACCTCATCTTCTTACTATACCATACATAAAAAGAACTTCAGAGAAACATCGACGCATCGCGAAACAGTACAACATACGAACGGTTTTCAATAGTTATTTATGTATTAAGAGCGAAAAGTACAACTTTTTTGCTCGGAGAGTGAAGTTTGCCGCTCGACGCGAAGCGGAGAGCGGCAATCACTCGAGAGCAAAAAAGTTACTTTTTGCTCGTAATGCATACAACGTTTTTTCTGCAAAGGATCAATTTCAAATAATGTGAATCACAACTGAGCATAACTGAAAACACAATCTGAAAATTTAAATCAAAGTGACAATGACGTTTTTAATAATTGGTTGAGTGGTGGTAGTTGCTATTGACAGCAAGCGAAAAAATCTTTTTCGCTTGCTGTCCTGGGCAACGCGCGGAAAAGTACACTCACATTCTGATCCTCAAAAAAGGCTAGGTTTTCGTTTGTCAAATGAAAGCGTAAAATGCGTCATTATTTGACGTTTGTAGAAAAAATACATTAAGATACTGAAAATACATTAAGATACTGAAAATACATTAAGAAGCGTACTTTCTAAAACCAAACCGGAAAATTGAAATCAGCAGAAAGATTGTATATATCAGATCCCGTATGAGTGTGGCATATCGTAAATAGGAGAAACTAAGCGTCCTTTGCATGTAAGAGTTCAGGAACACAGAACTCATACGATAAGAGGAGAAACATCAAAATCGGGATTTGCTGAGCACGCTTGGTCCGAACACCATAACATTAAGTGGTCGGAAGCCAAAATTGTGCATAGGGAACAGCACTGGAAGAAATGAAAGTTTAAGGAAGCAGTCTTCATTGGAAGCAATGAGGGCGTCTTTAGTAAACCAAGTTGCGACGTCTCTTCGGTATGGCATCCGTTGATACGGCGGACAAGTGCTGGTCGCTTGAGCGCGACGGTGGTGACGATCCGGCCAATAGGATTGCTGGGCGTGGTTGGCTATGTTAATATATAAGCAAGTAGCCTGCTTAATGCTCAGTTTCACTTGAACACGAGCAGGGATTCCACTGCTCGAAACGTCGTGTAAAAAAACTCGATAAAGATAATTGCAGTCCAAGATGTTTCGTTTCAGAGTTTTTTTTATTGTAGGAAGTGCATAATGGGCCAAGTTTTGTGTGTGGCCACAAATGCGCATCTAAACTGTATTTCTAAAATACTTCCACCTTTGTGGTGTTACCGGTTCAGCTGAAAACGAGTATTGTGAGATGTATTACAATTTATTTTCGGATTCCTCTTCTATTCCTTTACACCCTAAGGGTGCGTTAAACCCATGCATAGATGAAAACAAACAAGTCACTTTATCTCTATTATTGTCCAAGTTTTAATTGCTGGATTGATAACTACACAAACATGCAACTTATTATTAGTAACATTTAACCAGAGATTACGCTACTATTTAAATTATCAGCAAAAACTCCGACTTCTTTCCACGACGCTGATGATGACTCATTCTTAGTTTAGTTCTGCCATTAGTGGCTAAAATGGTCACCTCAAGCGCAGACTTAATCCTACTGAAGTGGACTTTCATGATACCTTCAAGATTTTCTTATTTTTCTTCCAAGCCCGGGTTATGTCCAGCTTAGGTTCAAATGTCGAAGCTTTCAATTCGTAATAGCGACCCCTTAAAAGTAATTTTAAGCAACCAGATGATCTCCGACATCGCAGTGATGAGCCTGTAATTTGGCACACCTTGTAGACACACATCTCCGGCGGCTTAATGAACATTTTTATTATGTAATACAACGCGTGTAAATAATACTTGACGTAAGGTCTCAAAATTGTGATTGTTTCAAGGTCCTTTTGATAAAATAAGGCGGCTGATTACTGAACATAAGACTGGTTTTTTAATGGTTTGCTTGGGGATGGCCCTATATTTTATCAACAAGGCATCATTTTCGTTAGACGTCTTCGCAACCGTTGGTTGTGCGGCCAATGACAGAATTTAATGGTTGATGTAAGATTTTATTTTGTATAATCTTATAGCTTTTAGTGAAACCAGGGATGGTAACGTTGACATGATCTCGATCGAAGATGATTTAATTTTTAAGTCTCCAATTTTAACATTCTTACGTAGGTGGCCGTTGCAACCGTGAACATGGTTGTAAGGCATGGAAACGGTCCTAGTTAGGCTGGTTGGACAAGAGAGTAGAAGTACTGTGAGTAGTAGAGGGTGAAAATGGATTGGAACACAATCATAACGAGTTAGAGGGCAGAAATCACTAGATCTTTCAATTCAATATTTTTCTATATAGACTATTTTTGTTTAATATCGTAATAATATTTCTCTTAAAGAGCGGGGGTGCAAAACGCAAAACCTATTAAGATTATCTAGTCTTATCTCCACCATGATTCCGTATGCGTACAACGTAACAATATTTGGTCATTTAAGGGCTGAAAAAGAGTTGATCAAAGTCGATAGCTAGATAGTTTCTACAAACATGTAAAACCACATGTAAAAAAAATAGACTTTTCTTCAACTAAAAAAAGTTTTTCAGAGTACCCACCCAAACATTAACCACGTATTAATAAATATGAAAACTGGGCTTTACTGATGCTTGTTATTTATTCTACTTTAACAGCCACTTCAACAACTTAAGTTTAAGCCCTATCTGAAGTTTAAACTTTGGATTTGACCTATATTGCTCTGTTTATCTAACATGAGTTATAAAAGAGATTGTTGTTGAGAGTTTGATGAGAGAACTAGGGTTGAAAATAAGTGCGTTAGTCTTAATAGTTTCAAGTCGTTGAAGCACAACTACACCATGAAAAATAATCAAAATATTGTGTTCCAAAGACATTATTGGTGACATTGCTGCAAGAGCGTTCTCTTTATAAGTACAAAGAAAACTATTATAAAAAAAAACACATAAAACCTCTCTACGAACAGCTTAACAACCTTTGTACATAAAAGATATAATTACGTTTTTAAAGTATCTATAACATTAACGATTTTCTTTTAATAACTACCTTTAGTTCAAATTAAGGGAGTTTACCCCCCGCACCATCTCATCACGCGGGGGGCTACAACAAGTCTTCTATTACATATTATATAGCTTAGGATTCAGTGATATATTTGTTAAGTATTTTTGGCATGTGATGTGCGCTTTATAAAATTAATTTGTGATACAAGCGAGTAGTCGTATAGAGATATCATCAGTGATGTGCAACTACTGGCAAAGACGGCTCTGTGTATGGTTTTATTGCATGATACCTGTTATTACACCGACTTCAGATCCCACTTAAGTGCTTTTTTTTAACTGGATATTACTTATCTTTAACCTATTAGCTCATAGTATCAGTCATTCGGAAACTTACAAAATAATAGACAGTTCTATACCTATGCCTAAATTTATCGCACATATTACCGTATGTTGCAAAGGTTATAATAATTTTAATAACTTTTAGTTTTTACAATTCACTATTTGATTCATTAAAAATATTTTATAATCTGTACTCGTGATTTTATTTCTATTAGTCCTACCCGAAATAAAACTCAAGTTTGTTCTGGTGCTAAATGTAAGGAGCTAGGTAACCTACAATTTCAAGTTATTTCAGGTTAGATGATGAGTCAGGTAGATGTATCAGGTGAGATTAGTAAAACTCGCTGAGTTCAGTGTTAAAATGTGCACAATGAATATGCAGTTCGAAGTATTCGAGAAAGTAGTAGCAGTGAAGGCAAAGTAATGTTCTAGCACACTTACAACTCCCTTCTAACATCGTGCGGCCCATTAAGGCCGCACCTGCACCCTTCCGAAGCGGTCCTTTAGGGCCAACCAGTTTTATTATTAAATTTTCAATAGGATTTCTGGTTTGGTTATAATTATTTAATAAAACCAAATGTTAAAGCTTTGTCGATTACAAGAATTTCATATCAATTCAGTTTTTGAGCCCCCCATAACCGTTATTTTGTACTCCAACCTATTGGCTGTTTCTATTGGTAGAGGATTCTATTATATAATTATACATTAATTCTTTTAATAGTTTTTGCTACTAATACGAATATTCCAGATTTTTTTTCGCTTTATACTAAATTTTACGCCCTCTTGTAAATTTAAAAAAAAAAAGAAATTCCGTAATGCTTTATACCGTCCAGACCCCTCATAGATGAAGGTATCAAATAAAACCTTCTATTGGACGTTTTTTTGTTGCTTTTATAAAAATTTTTTTGTTGACATCTGGATGCATTTGTCCAAATCAGGCTTAAAGCCTATATACACGTGATTCGGGGATGCAATCAATAATGACATTTTAATTTGACATATGAAAAATTGCGTGCAGTGTCGTCTCGAAACGACCCTAAATTCCCCTTTATTACCAACATGTCCCATACTGCGGAAGCCCCTCAAACATACTACCCAGAAACCAATTACGTAAGTAGTAAACCTTGAACCGAAAGTAGAAGGAACATTATCACAACAGTTATTTATAGGACTGCTCATTCTACTACCAAAACGAGGTGACTGACATGCAGGGCCCAATGCACAAAACCAACTCATTAAACCTAAAA
Organism: Taphrorychus bicolor; assembly: GCA_951812265.1. Taxonomy (NCBI): domain Eukaryota; kingdom Metazoa; phylum Arthropoda; class Insecta; order Coleoptera; family Curculionidae; genus Taphrorychus; species Taphrorychus bicolor. Next base: position 37,295,466 of record OX638302.1, read on the forward strand.
AATAAAAAAGGACCAGTGCCCACAATTAATTACATCAACGAAAGAAAGTGCCCTATTTACGTCCATCAAATGCGATATGACTCCAGCGTTTGTAACATGTACAACGAGAAGATTGCCCTTGGTAGGAAAATGGCAGAATACCAGAAGCCGCCACCGCCTGGCTCCCATAACTTGCTGGACAAGCTCGAGGAAACCTATTGGGCCACTTGGAAACCAAAAAAGGGAGAAAAACCCGAAAAGAAAGTAAGGGTGCCGGGAAAGTTGGCGCACTTTTGCGATTTTTCCGACACCAGACCTATCTTTCAAGAGCATAAAAGTGGTAAGTTTGATTGAGTCTTTAATACTTAAATTTTGACATGTGCAATCATTTTAGGGCACAAGGAAGAAGTTAACAAACCACATGGAGATGTACATGATGACATTATTAAACACTTCAAAGCCAAACGGTTTGAAACTAGTAGCACCGACACTGTCGGTCAAGAGAGGACATTCAGCCATACTAAGAGAGAAAGAAAAATTGAGAGGCCTGGCAATGCTTGCAGAATAGAACTATATAAGCAACCATCTATGTCGCAAGAAATTCAAACTGAGGTGCATTGCCCGGTTATTTTGCAAGAAAGTCCTCAAGAGGATAAGGGGGAAAAAGAGGAGGAGTCTGAGTTGCAAGTGAATGAACAACCGCCAGAAAATCAATTAAAACCCAAAATTAAGGAAGGAAAGCGAAAAAGTTTAAATATGAAGGTTGAAGAATCTTCTCAGAATGAACCCGAAACTTGCGACAGCCTGCAAACTTTTGTGGAGCACAAAGATTCCGTTGAGATCACCAAGAAAAAGCAGGAAAAAGAAGGAGCCAATAAACAGCACTTTAAGCAGCCCAAATGCATTAGGTTGTACAGAAAATCTGGTGTTTCCACTGGTTATATCAAGGGAGGCACCTACCCTCTAAAATCGTGTTTGAAGAATGAAGGATCGTTCAGATTGGGACCGCCAGGCAGCCCCCTCTTTATTACTACCAGCTCGTATTCAAACCGAAAGCGAAAGTAAAAAAACACAATTCTCTGAGAATCATTTGTGGGACGTGACACATTATAATATATTCTAATTTTTATTAACCACATTTGCAAGTTCTTTTAAGGTAGTCTGTTCTCCTGTCATATAGGACTCTCCCAGGGCGACGTTTTCTTTGATATACATGCTGGCCTTTTTCAAGCAGTGGGTCTCAAAGCCATTGATCTTGGGCATGTGACAGGACAGGACACCGTGTCGACCTTTAATGATTAATAATCAAACCTTAAATAATTGTAGAAATTTGGAGGTATATTATTCCGCATTCCAAATATAAGACAAAACACTCCATAAAACACTTCACCTGTGTCACACACTCCCATTGGGTTTCAAAAATTATTGCTCAAGGAGTTGTTATTAAAAAATAACCCACCTAACCGGACGATGGACGTCATGTAAGGCAAAAACTGGCCGATATGACCAGTTTGTCGAACGAAAGCACAGTCCACGCAGTTCGTCTCGCCACTGAAAGCCTTGAGTTGTGCGTTCACAAACCTGGAAATCGCCAGAGCAGGTGACAAGCATATTGTCCCGTTATCTCCATACAACTTGATGACTTCGTCTTCAGCGATGGCGATCGAGTCTTGGATTATTTTGTGGTGTTGCTGCACAAAAAAAGCGTAATCAATGCAACAAACTTTCCGCCGCATGATCTTTGTATGTATTACCCATTCACTTATTTTCGTCATCTAGTCCCTCATTTTTTTTGATACCGGTCTCCGTTTAGCACATGTTGAGAATATACGATAAAAATGTCAAAGTCAATTTTTCATTGCCTACTTGACGACAATAATAAGTGAATGGCTTATATACTGTGTATAGGTTGTATGTGTATGATTTAGATGCGCAACCCTCGTCCTCCACAAGGATAATAGAGATTTTTTCAAGATAAAAATGGTTCTATGGAAAAGACAAGAAAGAGCGTTAGACGACCTTCAGGAGAGGCTGATAACTTGCGAGGACTTTGGATTCTGCTAAATATACCAAATGGTGTAGATAATTTCGGAGATAATGAGTAGGTAAAAAGAAAGATAAAACAAAACAGACTGAGAGCTTGATGGTGGAGTTGAAACAAAAGGATGCCCACAGCCTTTGAATAGAAAACCTCAAGATGCGTTGACAGACTACGCAGAACAGTCTGCCTAGCCATAACGGGTGCGTTCAGAACAATACCGGGAGCACCTCTCAATGCCTTACTGGGTCTGCCGCAGCTTCCAATGGGGTGAAAAGGGAGACGATGGCTTCCTGCAGGAGGACGGATTGCTGCGATCAGTGGAAAGAAACAGCCATGGGAAGCGGCCACTTGCACATCGTCTGGGATCCGCCAGGATATGCCAACTGTGCTGTCGCAGGAGGGGCGCGCTTGCGATCGGCTGAGACTAAAACAGCCATTTGCAAGCAGCAAGCACCTTCAGCACCTTTCTGAGAACAAGTAGGTATGGTATACAGACGGATCAAGAATGGCTGATTCACAGTTGTCAGGAGGCGAAATATTCAAAGCAGGCCATGAAGAGGGCGAAAGCTTGGAAAGCCACACGACGGTTTTCCAGGCGGAGGTGTTTGCAATTCTCGAGGTAGCCACACGACCAGAAGTCAAACAAGGAGCAGAACAGATCATATTTTTCTAGTCCGACACTCAGCCAGCCCTGCGAGCCATCTGCAGAAACAGGACGAATTCAAAGCTCGTTCAGGACTGCAGGGATGCTTTGGAGTCACTGGCAGAAATAAAAAACTAACTCTGGGTTGAGTTCCTGGATATAGATGACGGTCGTTCCTTGAGGGAATCGAGCGCTCCGTGGTTCCCAGATATGCTTTACTGGACCGAAGCCATGTCTAGGAGTAAGCAATAGGTACGACTCTCATACTCTGAATGAGTGGGCATGGGAGAGTACAAGGATAATCTGAACACAGTCAGGAATATGTAGGCAGACCAAGGATAGATCCAAGACCTCGTGGATATTTGGGAGAAGTCGGAAGTGCCTGGGAGATCTTACAGGAATCCTCACTGGCTACTGCAGACTGAACAGACATATGCACCTCCTAGGAAGGGTTGATAGTCCACTCTACACCCACTGTGGAGCAGGGGAAAAATCGTCATACCACTTTCTGAAAATGTGGTGGGCGCGACTGCGCTACAGGACACTGGGGGCCGTTTCCTTTTTTTTTTCAAGTTTTCCTCCATCGAGAGGAGCTTCGGACCCTGAGATGGGACAGGATTCTCTCCTTCATTAGAGCGACGAGTCGACTGGTAGAGGGAATGAGGACCCAGGTGGACTAAGGGTTGAGTGGATCGGGGGACTGTGAAAAGGGCCCCCCCCCCATGTCTACTACTGCTACTATCAGAAGGGTGACTTACCAGAGGTAAGAGTGAACGCGCATTCTATATTTTTGAATGTTGGGACAGATTTCGGAGGTCTGCTTAAGGACAGAACGACCCGAAATCCAAAATTAATGTCCCAAAGTCATATGTACGTTTGTTTGTCTGTCTAAGCAGAAAGGCAGTACACATCAAACTCGTCTCTGAATTGACAACCAGTGCAATTTTCGCAGCATTTAGGCGATTTGTCAGTAGGCGTGGAAGACCAACTGATGTGTATTCAGATAAAGACTTGAATTCTGATGAAGGTGGATGGAAATGGAAATAATGGGCTAATAATGAACTGAGTAGATTTATGAGTTTTTGGAAGGTAACCGCGAATATATCTCTAATCAACTTGCAAATGAGCGTATAAGATGGCATTTTATCCCGGCTCGACCTCCTACCTTTGGAGAAATCTGGGAAGCGCGAATTAAAAGCGTAACATTCCATTTAAAGCGGGTGGTAGGCTTTGAATTTTGAGGAAATCTTGGCACGATTTGACGTCCTCTTTGTCTAATTAATAACGATCCCGACGATTTGGCTCACACCAGGCCATTTTCTAATTGGAAGAGCCCTTTCCAGTCTTCCCGAGTAGGATATAATGCAGGTACCGGAAAATCGTTTGCGGAAATGGGAAAAATTATTGTCTAAGGTGCAACAATATGGTCCAGATGACAGAAGGAGTACAAAAAGGAAAAGGAATTTCAAGTGACAACGTTTCGAGTAGGTGTTGGCAGATTGGGCGCGTGGTGCAGTTGCATCCAGGAAAAGACGGTGTTGTTCGAGTGGTTAGACTCGGAGTGCGCGATGAAATGACTAATCGTGCGGTTAATAAAATTTGTGCATTGTCTACGTGGCGGAAACAAATAGTTTAAGAAAAGAGGTGCCTGACCTGAAATTGGAAAACACTGGTCTTAAGCGAAGAAACCAGCAGTGGTCTTTTGAAAACTCAGACCTTGAACACCTGGAAGCAACTGAAAATTGCTTCGAACATTCGTCGAAACACTAACTATGAACTGCGATATCTTTAGCCACGAGCTAAATTAGCCAAAATCGCCCTTCATCGTTTTTCACACTTCGTCACGGGCACTTCACCGTTTTTGCCTTAAAGACCTTATTAAAAATAATAAAGAGACTAAACACTCAAAAGGGATTCTTGGAGAAGCTGTCAAGTACCACTCAAAGTGAGACTCAACCAATTGGAAAACCACAAAGATCTTGAGAAATTCTAGTCCAAAAATAGTGGGAGGGAGAACAGATCGGCTCGAGCTCAAGTGTCAGACAGCACAGAAAACTTAAACCGCAATATTTCACAAATCATCTCAAAGTAGGAAAACTAACGTCCACGAACCTAGAGTAATGGCTGCTGACATTGCAGTGAACACTGACATTCGAAACCAAACGTTAATGGAAGTGAGGAAACAGGATCTGATGGAGAATGGAAACAAGTTGTCGACAATAGAGCAAAATGAAAAAATATGGACTCCTATGAAGAGGAAATTGCGAGTCCCTATTTTCCGATCTGAGTAATGCTTTATTGACTGTGTCTCACTCACTCTTGGTATCCAACCTGAGGTGTTATAATTTTGGAGGATAAAAATTCCAGATGGTGAGCGTGGGTGGTTGTCACATGAGGAGGGGAGAGCGACGATTAAGTGCTGCCGGTGTGCAGGCTGTCAGAGATCCGGACGAGACCAGAATTCATGGTAAGAAAGGTCTTTAATTAGATTCCTTCGTATCTCAGAGTACTCCCTGAACCCAAACTTAAAAATTAAAGCATGTCTTCTGGACAAATGTAATATGATATGAATGTGAATGAATACTTTCAGGGTAAAATTAGAATTGATTCGTAATATTTTGTTAAGTTCAGATTACACTTTGTAAGGCACATGTATTGTCCACATATACATGTGTGATTTGTATGTTTCTCGATTTTATGTACATAACTTGGGAGTTAGAGTTTTCACTGTATACTTTGACGAATGTGTAGTTTAAGTTGACATAATGAATAGGATGAGATTGAGATTGAACTAGACCCGACACCATCATACTAAGAAGTAATTATTAAATACATCATGAATCAATTAGCTTAGTCCGGATTGTCATTAGAAATTTTGAACTTACTGGATGTACTTTTTCAGGCCTGCTCTGTGATACACAAGCCACGAGGCAGTTCTTGGAGACTCCACCGACAATGGGACACCTCACGCTGGAGGGGTCTTGCCCACTTATGAGGCCCACGTAGTAGTTCGCTCTCATACAGCCTATCGATGAGATTCCGATCACTTTTCTGGCGTCATATAGTCCAGCTTTTTTGTATTCCTTCAAAGCGAAAAACAAAACACTTTGCTTCAGCACCTCACTTAATGCTCAACTATCTACCTCTGAAACTAAGGGTACAAAAGCCTCTATCGGAGGTTTGGCTATACAGAATACCGCCTTTGGGTTGAACTCCACGCAGTGCACCGCAGCACATTTGACATCGTCCAAATTTGCTTCAAACAAATCCTTGGCGCATTGGCTGGTTTTCTTTCTGCATCCACCAACGGTCAGCACAAGGTCGGCGTCCTAAAAGTGGTTATGTCTTGAACAATTAATATTTTAGTGTTACATTACTTACTAATATTGCATGTTTCAAAACTGAGAGACCGCAGAAAGACTTCACGCGAGTTTTAGTGTCAATGTGACTCAGGTCTTCGGCGATAACGCATATTGAATCGTCCTTATCATAGAGGCGTAGCTCCGATATTAGAGGGCATTGCTTGAGCAGAAGGCCGACGTGTCTTCCAATTTTATGTGAAGCGTCTGAAGCAGAACCAAACAATCCAGTTGGAAATGGACTTGTGCTAAAAGTAAAAGTGAATAGGTAGTTAGGTACTTACCCAGAACTGTTACAGTAAAGTCGTTTTGTTTGATAGAGTTTTGAACAGGAGTACAAGGAAGTGTATAATTTCGAGGTCTGCTTGCTACCAAAAAGGGGAGTTTTGGGCTGTGTACTACTAATAATTTGGAAAACATTTTTTTTTGCGGGGCCGAACTTTTGAAATGTCGATGATTTGTGGTGCAATTGACTTACCAACTTTGATTTGCTGGTACATGACAAAGGTTGTTTTGGAGGATTAGGAGCGATTTTGATGCTAATGGACCATTCCATTGATAGGTTTGGTGAGGGATTTGTTGAATGGAGCATTATTTTATTATTTGGCAAAAATAGACAGGGGTATATTATATCTGTCTAATTTTTCTCAATGAAGCACGCTATTAGTATAAATATAATTTGCGATATGTTTTGGTCATATATATGACTCATCTCCGTTGTAAAAAGGAGGCCTCGGGTGTAAGGAGCTAAGGTGTATTTGTGATGCCTATTTGATGTCTAAGCTGGTTATAATTATAATCTCGGACTCCACCCTCTAAGGTTTTCCATGGTAGAAGTTACAGAGAAATAACAATCGCGAAGCTTTTATACAGTGGGGAAAGTTATCCAGGCGCTCGGCGTCTGGTTTGTCACTTCAAAGAGATACACGTAGCAAAATCAAAACCGTAAAACCCTATTTGCAAAATGCCGTGTTAAGAAGGTTTAAAAAGTAAAATATATAATAATTTAGGGCTTTTGTGAATTATAAAAACGAAAGGCACTGAAACGTTAGGTGATTTAAAGCGAAATACGATTCTTATACGCTTCTTATACACTTATTCTATACGATTTTCTTGAACGGGAACGGAATGAGACAAACTAAACAGTGATCTAGCAGTGCCATGTACGAGTGGAGACCAACAAACGCTATGGCCTGTGCGTGTATGAATAAGTGGGGCCCAACAATCGCTAAACACTGTATAATATGTATATGAATGGGGCCTAACAAACGCTACGCCTCGTGTGGGCGCAACAATCGCTATGATCCGTGTGAATATGTTTTCAATAAACTAGACCTTACGAGGGGCGAATTCCAAAACTCACCAGATCATCTACCGGGTAGATTAGTCACCTGCATAATCCATTAAATTGCTATTGGCCATCACATGACCAGCTTAACCGGTAGATAACCGGGTGAATTTTGGAATTCGCCCAAGGTTCGGGGTTTCAATCTATGCCTTTACACATTTTTATTCTAGGTTAGGCGATGCTTATTGTTCAACGGCTGGCGATCAAATCTTGTGATCTAATCCCAGCAAAAATTTGCTCCTGAGCTCTTTTAAACAGAAACAACAATGCAACCAAAGATACATCTAAGGTCCAAGGAAGTACTATTCTATGTAAAACTGGTACTATCGAAAAGACTGCCGAATAACATTCACCAGAAAGAAAATCAAAACTTTTAAAGTTGACAAAGATAACAATAGCTGCTCCTATTAACACCAACTGATTGAACGAGGCTTCTGTTCTGCTTTCCCAACATTAACGCAACCTCCTCGCCACAGTCTGCTTGTCAGTAACTGCTTTTTTTGGTACATCGAAAATCAATGCTACTTTAGTATTAAGCTTCGACACCTTATTGGATAATCTGCTGAAACCCTGTGAATGTTTTATCCGTTAATAATAATCCGTGATTTCTGTCAGCGCACTTTTCTTGAATTCTTTTGCTTGATGATCTATAACCCATTTGATTGATTAACATTAAAGATAATTAACTCTCTGACACAATTGATTTGATTCGGAAGCACTGTTCATATATTCTCCTGGATCGGGATTGATGTTCGATAGTTAGTTGATAGTACTTATTTTACAAACATTTTCCTTCACCACAATATCATCAAAAAATTTGCGAATCCTGGTTGTCCTAGGGATTTCAAGGGCTGTTAAAACTCAGACCTCCAAGGATCTTATTAAAGGTAATTAACAATGATTGTAGGTGATAATCAAGCAGGCTTTGAGGCATCGGGTAAGATACAAGACATTTTCTTTTATTTTAAGCCGTGACAAATAAAATGTTAATTTGTAACGTTATTGGGTTACTTGTGGCTGAGTTGAAGTTCTAAAAAGTGAAGAATGACAGATACAGATTCGAGATTCCCTGGTTTCTCGCTTTCCAGTGTTTCCATCCTCTTCCTTTTCGTGTCTCTTGGTTGCTCAAACTGGATTCTTTGCTTAGCTAGGCTCGTTCTAGATTCGGTGTCCATTTCGGCGACAGACGACAGATGACGCTCTGTTTCTTGCCTGAGGTGGGCTTCTTAGTAGGCTGTCTCGCCTTAAGAAAGGGTTCATTTCTTCACTTAATATATTTTGATCATTTCTGAAGCGGTTTTCAGGAACGGGTATACCCTCAGTTAATCAAAACCTACCCCAGTTCTCTGAAGCCTAGCTTACGTTTGTCTTGTCCCGGAAAACGCTTTCGGACAAGGGCTCGCCCGGAGCAGTGCGAACTCCGACCTTCGTAATCAATGCGTACTCCCTGATCAGGGCCCGAAGTGGCTGGTTCCTGATGGCTGGCGGCTCAGCTTGCACGTCGGTAGAGGAGCCTGCTCACATCAACTTAATACCCATTCAGATACTTGGTATTCCCAGTGGGCTGAGGTCGCTTGCCAATCTAAGTTGTTTTTATCCGCTATCCTTCCCTAGACCGGCCTTCTCTACGGCTGTAGAACTCGGTCTGCCTTTTTTTTGTGAAAGCATGAAAAGAGAGCCTAATAGCCCCCTAGCCCTCGTTGCCTAATAGCGTCGGTGTCGGAAAAGAAACAAGAGTTCGTCCAGGGGGGCCGATAGAAGAGAGTAGAAGAGGAAGCTAGGGTGCCTCGAGTTTGTCATGCCCGTACTCACCAGTTGTGAGCCCCTGAGAGTAGTAGTAGTAGTAAGTTGATAGTACTTATTTTACAAACATTTTCTTTCACCATAATATCAGCAAACGTATTGTGATTTTTGTTAATTAGCGAAGTTGTCCCAGGAATTTCAAGGGGCCAACAAGGGCTGATAAAACTCAGACTTCCAAGAACTTATCAAATATAATTAACAATAAGAAAAAATTATAGGTGAGAATCAGACAGGCTTTGGGGCATCGGGTAAGACACAAGACGTTTTCTTGTATTTTAAGATGTGACAAAGTTTTTGTAATGTTACTGGGTTACTTGTGGCTGAGTTGATAGGGTTAAGTTCTAAAAAGTGAAGAATTACAGTTACACGAGATTGTCCAGTATTTGGAGGGAGATGTGGATTGGTGGAGAACCTTGTGGATTAACTGCTTTGGAGAGTGTAAAGAACCGTTTTACAGATGCGCACTTTGGATATACTTTTTCTTGGATTCAAATTTTCATAATGAAAAAAAAAAGGAAGTCCGACTATTTCCTCTTGGAATCTCCTTATATTTGGCCCTAAACTTTCTAAAATTTATATGAATGAAGATGTCGCTCCCTTGGCTATCGCTCCAGCGATTTTTCAATGCCCAAACGAGTTATCGATTTTTGTTCTCTGGGGTTGTGGAAACCTTCTCAGTACAAAGGCCATAAATGTTTCGCTTAGCGTGGAATAGATGGCGCGATGTGTATTAAAATCGATTAAAATAAATCATTGCACCGATGTTATTTAAGCCCGGCTTAAGTTAAGTTTTGTTCGAATGTGACAAATTATAATATAAGGATGGCACAATCAAAACGACTGGCTTAAGTCGTGAGGATTATATTATTTAAGCCAAGCTTAAATTGAGTTTTTTTTTGACTTGCTTAAATAAGGTGCAAATAAGTCCATAAAAATAGATTTCCATCATGGTTCACTACATTCTTGTATTCTGAACTAAACGCCTTTCTGCCACATTAGGCTTAAAATCATGGCATGTGTCGTTTGATAAGTTGAACTCGTGACTTAACAACCCCTGAATACGAACGGTGGTAATAGTAAATAGTTGTTATTATCTACTAAAAACCAGTTAGTAATAGGCATATTATTAAACAGTGATAGAAAACAAGTATAAATTTTGATAGGTACCTATCTAAAGTATAATGTTGCTTACTTCTCTTTCGGTCATTAATCGAATAGAAACGGAAATCATATCTGAGCAGTAGAAAACGGGGAAAATGGGAGCAAAAGCAAAACAAAAACTTTTCCCCCCATGCATCGGGCAGCTGCCAAAGCAAATGATGCCGGCTAATTTCCCCCTCCCGCAACCCCTTCTTCGGTCTTTTATTTCATTATTCCGTTATTGATTGGGCTCGCGGATGATGGGGGGATTAAGCAGGGTCGTCTGTAGGGAGGACGCGGAATGGGAGCTGCTTTGTTTTCAACTATAAACGGAGAATTTATACTTCTTCAGCTCTTCGGCACCGGCGTAAAAATGTCTATTAATTCCTTAAAGCACTTTTCGTAGCAAAAAAATAGTGGCACAAAGGGAATTTGCGACCCTTTTATATTATCAAAGAGCAACGGTCCACTGGCTCCTTTACTTCCAAAGTCCGCTAAATTGGCCAAATCTGCGAATTTTTGCGATTTGGAACGAAATGCACTGCCTCGGCCGAGGGTAATGTAGCATAAACCACCCCGCAGGGTGAGATTTCATTTTTAATTCGCGTCGTTGAATCCGAAATTCAGTCCCTTTTCAGCCCCCTTGTTTCGCATTTTCACTCCCACAGAGTGCTAAAAGGGCTGTGAGATGCCTCATCTATAGGTATGTTGCAAACCTTACTTATAAAGGTACCTGAAACTATCAGTAGGGTTGTTAAACTTAAAACATTGTAACCGATGTTAGAGGTGGTGATTATTTTTTTGTTGTGTGTGTGGCAGTGTTGGCAATATTTCATCTTGAAATTGTTTAACAATTCTAAATTTTGTCTAAAATTTCGGAAACTAAAAAAAAATGGCAACGCCGCTTATGACATGGCAGTTTTTTCCACTTAACCGATTTAGTAACTCTTCCCTATTCGGAAATAATAACAGTGCATAGCCTACTTAGCTAAGACACCCTGTATATCGAAAATTAATAATTTTATCAATAGTCGCCAAAACGATTTCTTTCATCTTCTGTATAGGATTACTTTGACACTCTTTACAGAAGTTTGAACCCGGTCTTTTAAGAGAAATTCTTCAGAAATAAAATCAGATAGTTAAATAACACCCTGTATGACATTTCTTTTTCAAATTTCATAATATTTTTAGGAGCAGAAGTATTCTCTAAACTTGCCGCTTGACGTCAGAACAAATTTCGTCTCTTAATATCTTTACGCGTCTTCAATTTGTAGGACTATAAATTTGGAATCAACGTTTCGATTATGCAGTTGACTTGGCCAGCAGTTTAGTTTTATTTTTGTTTTTTTTTTATATATATTTTTTTGAATTTCATAAACTGTGAAAAACTTTAGTACCACTGCAAGGAAGAGAAGGGCTGAAACATCTTGATATCAAAGCAACATTTCTCCGAAATCTCAACCATGGTTGCCAGGTCTACTGATGTGCCAGTAGACTTATTACTGATCTACTGAAAATACTTATTTACCTACTGCATAATCTACAATTAAATTTTGTTTTTCGAAGACTGTTTATCGATGACTCTGAGGTGTAACACAGCCATTTACCGTTGAAGAAAACATATCTCGTTTACATATTGTTGTCAGATAGTTACTTTTGAAATTTTCATTTTTCGTTATAACTATCTCTTTTCATCACATGTTGAGAATATTGTTGTTGACTTCTTGTCGTGATTGTCTGCTCCAGTTTCGGTTGCATTCGGCCAGTGCTGAGAATATGCGATACAAATGTCAAAGGTCAAATTTCTAACTCGGTTTATTCGATATAGGCTACATTTAAATACTTCGTTCAAACTCTACAACTTTTTTTTAAACTTCTTTTTCTAAAATGAAAACTTTCTAAAATGTGTTAGAGCTCTAATCGAACGAGCTTAAAATTTACAATTTTTTGACCCCCTGTATATCAATTTGTGACTAGCACAGACGTGTAAAATAAGTTTTGTATAAAATCTAGGGCCTGTTTTTGCATTTGCGATAAAAAGTACATCAATTTAAAAGGAAAATACATTTTGAGCATTTTTCAAATATGTCTCCGAGCTCTGATCCAAGGAACTTAAAGTTTACAATTTTGCCACACCCTGTATATCAATTAGTGATTAGGATGGACGTGTAAAAAGACTTTTGTATAAAATCTAAGGCTTGTTCTTGCATTTTCGACGAAAAGTATATTAATCTAATGGAAAAATACATTTTGAGAAGTTTTCAAATATGTCAGAGTTCTAATCCAAGGAACTTAATATTAACAACTTTACAATTTGTGATTAGCACAGATGTATAAAATAACTTTTATATAAAATCTAAGGCTTGTTTTTGCATTTTCGACAAAAAGTACATTAATTTTATAGGAAAAAACATTTTGAGGATTTTTCAAATATGTCTCAGAGCTCTAATCCAAGGAACTTACAATTTACAATTTTTTACACCGTGGAAATCTATTTCTGATTAGCACAGACGTTTAACCAACTTTTGTATAAAAATAAGGTTTGTTTTTGCATTTTCGACAAAAAGTACATTAATTCTATAGGAAGATATTTTTTCAAATATTTTAGAGCTCTAATCCAAAGAACTTAAAATTTACAATTTTTTGATACCCTGTATATCAATTTGTGATTAGCACAGACGTACAAAAAAACCTGAGGCCTGTTTTTGCATTTTCGTCAAAAAGTACATTAATTCGATAGGAAGCTACATTTTGAGCATGTTTCAAATATTTTAGAGCTCTAATCCAAGGAGCTTAAAATTTACAATTTTTTGACACCTTGTATATCAATTTGTGATTATCACAGACGTCTATAATAACTTTTGTATAAAATCTAAACCCTGTTTTTGCATTTTGACCAAAAGTACATGGTTCAAATATTTTAGAGCTCTAATTCAAGGCACACTTAAAATTTACAATTTTTCGACACCCTGTACATCAATTTGTAATTATCACAGACGTGTAAAATAACTTTTGTATAAAAATAAGGTCTGTTTTTGAATTTTCGTAATTCGGTGGAAAGCTACATTTTGAGCACGTTTCAAATATTTTAGAACTCTAATCCAAGGAACTTAAAATTTACAATTTTTGGACAACTTGTATATCAATTTGTGATTATCACAGATATCTATAATAACTTTTGAATAAAATCTAAACCCCGTTTTTGCATTTTCGACAAACAGTATATTCATTGGATAGGAAAATACATTTTGAGGATTTTCAAATATGTCTCAGAGCTTTGATCCAAGGAACTTAAAATTAACAATTTTTCGACACCCTGTATATCAATTTGTGATCAGGACGGACGTGTATACCTTTTGTATAATACCTAAGGCCTGATTTTGCATTTTCGACAAAAAATACATTAATTGGGTGGGAAGCTACATTTTGAGCACGTTTCAAATATTTTAGCACTCTAATGTAAAGAACTTAAAATTTACAATTTTTGGACACCCTGTATATCAATTTGTGATTTACACAGACGTCTATACTAACTTTTGAATAAAATCTAAACCCTGTTTTTGCATTTTCGACAAAAAGTATATTAATTGGATAGCAAAATACATTTTGAGGATTTTCAAATATGTCTCAGAGCTCTAATCCAAGGAACTTAAAATTTACAATTTTTCGACACCCTCTATATCAATTTGTGATTAGAACGGACGTGTAAAAAAACTTTTGTATACAATATAAGGTTTGTTTTTGCATTTTCGACAAAAAGTATATTAATTTAATAGAAACATATATTTTGAGAATTATTCAAATATGTCAGAGTTCTAATATAAGGAACTTAAGAATTACAACTTTTTACACCCTGTATATCAATTTGTGATGAACATAGACGTGTAAAATAACTTTTAAATAAAATTTAAAGTCTGTTTTTGCATTTTTGACCAAACTTGCATTAATTTGAGAGGAAAATACATTTTGAAGATTTTTTAAATGAAGTGTTTGGTATAGAAGGTAGAGGACAATAAACTCTCTATCTTCTATTGAAGAATGTCGACGTTTCGACCAAAATTTACTCTTCTTCAATGCTAAAAACACATGGGAAGATGCTTCAACTTACATAATTACGTTAACATGTGTATAAATAAAAAGGTATATATAGTTTCTAACATGACACACAAACCATTTAACATCAAATTCCCTACAATAAACACCAAAAAGAGTGTGTTTTTAGCCTTGAAGAAGACTAAATTTTGGTCGAAACGTCGGAATTCTTCAATAGAAGATAGAGAGTTTTTTTGTCCTCTACCTGCTATACCATCCACTTAATTTACATTGGCCGCTATTACACTGATCATGAATTTTTTAAATGTTTTAGAGCTCTAATTCAACTTAAAATTTACAATATTTCTACACCCTGCATATCAATTTGTGATTAGCATAGACATAAAAATTTAAAGTCTGTTTTTGCATTTTCAAGGATCTTAAGATTTACAATTTTTTGACACCCTGTATATCAATTTGTGGTAAACACAGACGTGTAAAATAACTTTTGTATAAAATCTAAACCCTGATTTTACATTTTCGACAAAACGTACATTAAGTGGATAGGAAAATACATTTTTAAGGATTTTTAAAATATTTTAGAGCTCAATCCAAGGAACTTAAAATTTACAAATTTTCGACATCCTGTATATCAATTTGTAGTTAGCACTTTTTAGTATTATTAATAATTATTATTTTTAGTAATATATATTAACTTACATTCATTTAATAGGAAATAGAAATTTCAGGATATTTTAAAAGTTTCAGAAGACCAGTCCAAGAAAATTAATATTTACTATTTTTTGACACCCTGTAAATCAATTTGTCTTTTACACAGATGTGTAAAACAATTATAAAATTATACAATTATAAAACAATTATTTTATAATTGTGTGTATAATGAATAACAATTATTTTATAAATGTTTTACACATCTGTATAAAACACAGAATATGTATGTAAAACACAGAACATCTGTGTAAAACAAAACTTACATTCATTTGATAGGAAACAAAAATTTGAGTACATTTTAAATGTTTCAGAGGACCAATCCAAGGAAGTTAATATTTACCATTTTTTAACACTCTTTATATCAATTTGTGATTACTGATTAGCATAGACGAATAAAGCAGTTTTTGCTTCTTTTATAAAAGTTAAATTAATTTGATAGGAAAATAAATTTTTAGAATTTTTCAAGTATTTCAGAACTCTGGATAGACAGCTGCTAATAATTTCTTTATCGTTTTCTATCCGATATTTTTAACAGGATGGTCTCCTTAAACTAGGCTCCGTAATCTCAACCTACCGATTTGACCTCTTAATTTCTTTTGATCTTTTTTGAAATGTACATTGAATTTTGGTTTTTTTTTTGCACGGTTTTTAAAAATTGCGATATACAAATTTACCACCCGTTCATCTAAGACAAACGGGAAAGACTTGACGCGAAATTGTTTGGATCCATTTAAAGTTTCAATTTTCCCAGTAATTCCATTTTGGTATTAATCACGTATCGGCGCGGCTTAGAAGAAGGCAACAGCAGCAGAAACTGCTGGAAATATCTATAATAAATCTGGATAGGAATAAAGGGAGGCAGGCAGAAAGAAAACGTAATTACGAGGAGATATAATTACAACGGAAAGTTGCACAAAGTTTTGCGCTTCTTTCATAATTGATTGTCTTATTAAAGATGAGTTAGCCAGAACTGGAGTCGCTTTTGTCTAATCCAGGCTTTAGACCATTAAGACCTTTAGGGCAATAGATGCTTACTACCCCCTAGATACAATACTAATAATTATTATACTTTTATAATTATATCCACTTTCTACTCTATTAAATGTGAATCTTGTTTTTAAAAAAAAAAAAATAACGTCGTGAAGCAACTATATCAAAAATGCGAAGACTCAACTTCAAATATCTGAGGGTTTATTTACACTTTCTAAGGACGTTTAGGAGTCCAGGCACCTCACCTCCAATGCGGCTCAGCCTGAGGGTTGCCAGGGACAACACCCATCCGAGTTTCAACTGTTTACTTCTTGCAGAACACATATCTTAATTGGATTATCTTACACCTGCGTCATCCACACAGCCAGCAATTATTTCCAAGGATAACACTCCTTTTTTAAATTATGCATCGAGGTAAAGTTTTGCTGCTTTCAGACAGAATTTAAAGAAAATATTTTTTTGTTTCAATAAAAATATATTTTTTTTTAAATTCTTAGTTGCTAAGTTTCAAGTTGTGTTTTTGCAGTGTCACCCTCAGTACTTACCACTTTTTAATCCAATGCTTTTCTACAGCGAAATTAGCTCATCAATCTAACTCTTCATACCAGGACCCTTCATACCAAGACTCTTCATACCAGGGACGTCATGCCAACCACGATATATATCTTTTTTCCTTAGTCAATTTCAGAAAGAATACCGCCCTTTGGAAACGTTTTTAAAAACTGAAACTAAAAAACAAGTAACCAATATTCTTTTATTGGTTTTATTGGTTACTTGTTGAAAAATAGAATAACAGTAAAGAGAATTTTGAATATATAGCACGAAGTCAAGCAGAAATAGGAATTAAGCAGAAGACAAGCGCACGCGAAACAAAAGCTCAAGCGCATTTAGAGAAATTTGAGAAATGAAAAGAATTAAAATAAAGAAAATTAAACTAAAGTGTCAGTCCAAATCGGTATTAGTCCAAAATAACTGAAATTTGACTCAAAACGTTTGAAACGTTAATTTGTTTTTTTTTTGAGAAAGTCAGCTTAGCATTCTATCCATAATCGGTTAAAAATGACTCTAAGTTTTTTAAAATGCAAATTTATAGTTCAAGAAAAAATTCTGGTTACGATTAGGATCAAAATAAATGCAAAAGTGAAGATTTTCCAGACTTCTCTGAGAATTCAAAATTTCCCAGAGAAGTCCAGGTCACAATTAGGGTATCAGAATATCGGTTAAAGAAATGGCACAAAGCGTCTAAAAATGTAAATGAAGAGTTGTTGTGGAAATTAAGGTTAGAATTAAGACTAAAATCGATTAACCACTTAATCCAAAAATACAAATTTTGATGTTTTTGGAAAATGTAATTTTAGAACAAAATCGGTCAAAACTGATTCAAATAAATGAACAAAATAACATTTGTGAAACAAAATCAGTGAAATTTTACTCAAAATCACTGCAAATTGCACAAATTTGGTGTTTTTCGCGAAAGTCACTCTAGGATTACGACCAAGATCGGTTAACAATGACTCAGAGTACTTAAAATTGCAAATTAAAAGCAATGGAAAAATTCAGATCACGATTAGGGTCAACATAAATGCAAATATAACATTTTTGAAAAGTCCAGGTCAGAATTAGGACCAAAATCGGTTAAAGAAATGGCACAAAACGTAAAAAAAATGTCAATAAAGAGTTTTTGTAGAAATTAGGGTTAGAATCAAGATTAAAATCAATTAAAAATGACCCACCTAATTCAAAAATGCAAATTTTGATGTTTTTGGAAAATATAATTTTAGAACAAAATTGGTCAAAACTGATTCAAATAAATGAACGAAGTTACATTTTTGTAACAAAATCAGTGAAATTTTACTGAAAATCACGGCAAATTAGCAAATTTGGTGTTTTTCGCGAAAGTCAGTCTAGGATTACGATCATACATCGGTTAAAAATGACTCAGAGTATTTAAAAATGTAAATTAAAAGTTTCGGAAAAATTCAGATCACCATTAGGGTCAACATAAATGCAGATATAACATTTGTGAAAAGTCCAGGTCAGAATTAGGACCAAAATCGGTTAAAGAAATGGCACAAAACGTAAAAAAAATGTCAATAAAGAGTTTTTGTAGAAATTAGGTTTAGAATCAAGACTAAAATCGATTAAAAATGGCCCACCTAATCCAAAAATGCAAATTTTGATGTTTTTGGAAAATGTAATTTTAGAACAAAATCGGTCAAAACTGATTCAAATAAATGAACAAAGTTACATTTTTGAAACAAAATCAGTGAAATTTTACTGAAAATCACGGCAAATTAGCAAATTTGGTGTTTTTCGCGAAAGTCAGTCTAGGATTACGATCAAAAATCGGTTAAAAATGACTCAGAGTATTTAAAAATGTAAATTAAATGTTACGGAAAAATTCAGATCACGATTAGGGTCAACATAAATGCAAATATGAAATTTTTCAATAGTCCAGCTCTGTCACTGCCAAAATCGATTAAAAAAAGTGCACAAATCGTCTAAAAATACAAATGAGGAGTATTTTGGAGAAATCGGGGTTAGAATTAGGCTTAAACTCGATTAAAAATGACCCACCTCTTAAAAAAATGCAATATTCCAGGTTTTTAAAGAAACGCAATATTAGAATAAAATCGGGCAAAACTGATTCAATTAAATGATCAACAATACATTCTTGAAACAAAGTAAGTGAAGTTTGACCCAAAATCCCTGGAAATAGCAAAATTTGAGTTTTTCAAAGCATAATTATGATAAAAAATCAGGGAAAAATTACTCAAAAATTGCAAAAATACAAATTTGATGTGTTTTTAGAAATCCAGGTTAAGAGTGGTCAAAATCGGTTAAAAATGACTCAAAGAGACTTAGAATCAAGACTAAAATCGATTAAAAATGACCCACCTAATCCAAAAATGCAAATTTTGATGTTTTTGGAAAATGTAATTTTAGAACAAAATCGGTCAAAACTGATTCACATAAATGAACAAAGTTACATTTTTGAAACAAAATCAGTGAAATTTTACTGAAAATCACGGCAAATTAGCAAATTTGGTGTTTTTCGCGAAAGTCAGTCTAGGATTACGATCAAAAATCGGTTAAAAATGACTCAGAGTATTTAAAAATGTAAATTAAATGTTACGGAAAAATTCAGATCACGATTAGGGTCAACATAAATGCAAATATGAAATTTTTCAATAGTCCAGCTCTGTCACTGCCAAAATCGATTAAAAAAAAGTGCACAAATCGGCTAAAAATACAAATGAGGAGTATTTTGGAGAAATCGGGGTTAGAATTAGGCTTAAACTCGATTAAAAATGACCCACCTCTTAAAAAAATGCAATATTCCAGGTTTTTAAAGAAACGCAATATTAGAATAAAATCGGGCAAAACTGATTCAAATAAATGATCAACAATACATTCTTGAAACAAAGTAAGTGAAGTTTGACCCAAAATCCCTTGAAATAGCAAAATTTGAGTTTTTCAAAGCATAATTATGATAAAAAATCAGGAAAAAATTACTCAAAAATACAAATTTGAGGTGTTTTTAGATATCCAGGTTAAGAGTGGTCAAAATCGGTTAAAAATGACTCAAAGAGACTTAGAATCAAGACTAAAATCGATTAAAAATGACCCACCTAATCCAAAAATGCAAATTTTGATGTTTTTGGAAAATGTAATTTTAGAACAAAATCGGTCAAAACTGATTCAAATAAATCAACAAAGTTACATTTTTGAAACAAAATCAGTGAAATTTTACTGAAAATCACGGCAAATTAGCAAATTTGGTGTTTTTCGCGAAAGTAAGTTTAGGATTACGATCAAAAATCGGTTAAAAATGACTCAGAGTACTTAAACATGTAAATTAAAAGTTATGGAAAAATTCAGATCACGATTAGGGTCAACATATATGCAAATATGAAATTTTTCAATAGTCCAGGTCTATCAGTGCCAAAATCGATAAAAAAATGGCACAAATCGTCTAAAAATACAAATGAGGAGTTTTTTGGAGAAATTGGGGTTAGAATTAGGCTTAAACTCGATTAAAAATTACGCACCTCTTCAAAAAATGCAATATTCGAGGTTTTTAAAGAAACGCAATATTAAAATAAAATCGGGCAAAACTGATTCAAATAAATGATCAACAATACATTCTTGAAACAAAGTAAGTGAAGTTTGACCCAAAATCCCTGGAAATAGCAAAATTTGAGTTTTTCAAAAGCATAATTATGATAAAAAATCAATGAAAATTTACTCAAAAATTGCAAAAATACAAATTTGAAGTGTTTTTAGAAATCCAGGTGAAGAGTGGTCAAGTCAAAATCGTTTAAAAATGACTCAAAGACTCAGAGACTAAAAATGCAAATAAGAAGTTTTTTGAGAAATTTAGGTTATAATTAGGTTAATACAGGTCAATACACTACGTTTAAGGCCAAAATTGATTGAAAAGTACTAAAAGTGTTTAAAAATTCAAATTTGGAAATTTCAGGTTAAGACTATAGCGAAAATCGGATAAAAATGACTGAAAGCCTCTAAAATTGCAAAGTTGTCTGAAAAGGGTAGCTTAGCCATCTTTAAATACCATCTTTAATATTTTTTTATATTCAGGTAGTTGATTTTAATTTAGTTATTCTCATTTTCATTTATTCCCTTTTGTTATCTTTAACCTTTTTTTTTCTTATAATTTGTGTGGCCGCTCTTTTTTTCCTTCAAGAAGTTAAGTGAAATATCTAATAACTAAAAAACACGCAACTACTATTCTTTGAAAAATAACAGTAAAGAGAATATTGAATATATTGCACGAAGTCAAACAGAAATAGGAATTAAGCAAAACACAAGTTACGCTCAGGCGCATTTAGAGAAATCTGAGGAATGAAAAGAAGTAAAATTAAATAAATTTACAAAAAAAAGAAAGGCGAGCCATTCGAGTACCCTAAAGTGTCAGTCCAAGTCGATATTGGTCCAAAATAGCTGAAATATGACTCAAACATTTCAAATGTTAATATGTTTTTTTTTTGAGAAAGTCAGCTCAGCATTCTATCCATAATGGGTTAAAAATGACTCCAAGGGTTCAAAAATGCAAATTTACAGTTCAATGAAAGCTGCGGGAAAATTCTGGTTACGATTAGGGTTAAAACAAATGCAAATGTGAAACTTTCCAGACAGAGAATTCAAAATTTCTCAGAGAATTAGGTCAAAATTCAGTAGGTCAGAATTAGAGACAAAATTGTATAAATAAAAATGGCACAAAGCATCTAAAAATGTAAATAAAGAGTTTTTGTAGAAATTAAAGTTAGAATTAAGGCTAAAATCGATTAAAACTGTCGCACCTAATCCAAAAATGCAAATTTTGATGTTTTTGTAAATTGTAATTTTAGAACAAAATCCGTCAAAAACTGATTCAAAGAAATGAACAAAATTATATACATTTTTGAAACAAAATCAGTAATATTTATACTGAAAATCACGGCAAATTAGCAAATTTGGTGTTTTTTCGCCAAAGTCAGTCTAGGTTTACGATAAAAATCGGTTAAAAATGAGTACTTAAAAATGTAAATTAAAAGTTAAGGAAAAATTCAGATCACGATTAGGGTCAACATAAATGCAAATATGAAATTTTTCAATAGTCCAGGTCAATTAGTGTCAAAATCGGTTAAAAAATTGCACAAATCGTCTAATAGCTACTTATGTAACCAGTTACGAAAAGTCCGATTTTGTGTAACGAATGAATGTTTGCGGGGCGAGTGCAGCGAGTTCCCGCAATTTGAATGAGATACACAAAAAAGGCTTTTCGTCACGTGTTTCATACAAGATTTTTTCTAATTTTGACTACAAATACCTACTTAGAGAGAGAGTTATTATTATTAAACTTAAGTATTTAAGTTTAAACCCCTTTGTATCTACTTAATACTGTAAAACTGTAGCAACGGTGTGCCACAACTGAAACCTGAAACTGGTGGTGAAACGAACTTTTCATCACCAGTTACGAAAGATTTTACTTTTCGTAACTAGTTACGAAAAGTAGGACGTTACGTCACTATCATCAGTATTGAAAAGTGCCACTTTATATGTCAAAATTAGAAAAAAATACAAATGAGCAGTTTTTTAGAGAAATCGGGGTTACAATTAGGCTTAAACTCGATTAAAAACGACCCACCTCTTCAAAAAATGCAATAATCCAGGTTTTTAAAGAAACGCAATATTAGAATAAAATCGGGCAAAACTGATTCAAATAAATGATCAACAATACCTTCTTGAAACAAAGTAAGTGAAGTTTGACCCAAAATCCCTGGAAATAGCAAAATTTGAGTTTTTCAAAAGCATAATTATGATAAAAAATCAATGAAAATTTACTCAAAAATTGCAAAAATACAAATTTGAAGTGTTTTTAGAAATCCAGGTGAAGAGTGGTCAAGTCAAAAGCGGTTAAAAATGACTCAAAGACTCAGAGACTAAAAATGCAAATAAGAAGTTTTTTGAGAAATTTAGGTTATAATTAGGTTAATACAGGTCAATACACTACGTTTAAGGCCAAAATTGATTGAAAAGTACTAGAAGTGTTTAAAAATTCAAATTTGGAAATTTCAGGTTAAGACTATAGCGAAAATCGGATAAAAATGACTGAAAGCCTCTAAAATTGCAAAGTTGTCTGAAAAGGGTAGCTTAGCCATCTTTAAATACCATCTTTAATATTTTTTTATATTCAGGTAGTTGATTTTAATTTAGTTATTCTCATTTTCATTTATTCCCTTTTGTTATCTTTAACCTTTTTTTTTCTTATAATTTGTGTGGCCGCTCTTTTTTTCCTTCTAGAAGTTAAGTGAAATATCTAATAACTAAAAAACACGCAACTACTATTCTTTGAAAAATAACAGTAAAGAGAATATTGAATATATTACACGAAGTCAAACAGAAATAGGAATTAAGCAAAACACAAGTTACGCTCAGGCGCATTTAGAGAAATCTGAGGAATGAAAAGAAGTAAAATTAAATAAATTTACAAAAAAAGAAAGGCGAGCCATTCGAGTACCCTAAAGTGTCAGTCCAAGTCGATATTGGTCCAAAATAGCTGAAATATGACTCAATCATTTCAAATGTTAATATGTTTTTTTTTTGAGAAAGTCAGCTTAGCATTCTATCCATAATGGGTTAAAAATGACTCCAAGGGTTCAAAAATGCAAATTTACAGTTCAATGAAAGCTGCGGGAAAATTCTGGTTACGATTAGGGTTAAAACAAATGCAAATGTGAAACTTTCCAGACAGAGAATTCAAAATTTCTCAGAGAATTAGGTCAAAATTCAGTAGGTCAGAATTAGAGACAAAATTGGATAAATAAAAATGGCACAAAGCATCTAAAAATGTAAATAAAGAGTTTTTGTAGAAATTAAAGTTAGAATTAAGGCTAAAATCGATTAAAACTGTCGCACCTAATCCAAAAATGCAAATTTTGATGTTTTTGTAAATTGTAATTTTAGAACAAAATCCGTCAAAACTGATTCAAAGAAATGAACAAAATTATATACATTTTTGAAACAAAATCAGTAATATTTATACTGAAAATCACGGCAAATTAGCAAATTTGGTGTTTTTTCGCCAAAGTCAGTCTAGGTTTACGATAAAAATCGGTTAAAAATGACTCAGAGTACTTAAAAATGTAAATTAAAAGTTAAGGAAAAATTCAGATCACGATTAGGGTCAACATAAAGGCAAATATGAAATTTTTCAATAGTCCAGGTCAATTAGTGTCAAAATCGGTTAAAAAATTGCACAAATCGTCTAATAGCTATTTATGTAACCAGTTACGAAAAGTCCGATTTTGTGTAACGAATGAATGTTTGCGAGACAAGTGCAGCGAGTTCCCGCAATTTGAATGAGATACACAAAAAAGGCTTTTCGTCACGTGTTTCATACAAGATTTTTTCTAATTTTGACTACAAATACCTACTTAGAGAGAGAGTTATTATTATTAAACTTAAGTATTTAAGTTTAAACCCCTTTGTATCTACTTAATACTGTAAAACTGTAGCAACGTTGTGCCACAACTGAAACCTGAAACTGGTGGTGAAACGAACTTTTCATCACCAGTTACGAAAGATTTTACTTTTCGTAACTAGTTACGAAAAGTAGGACGTTACGTCACTATCATCAGTATTGAAAAGTGCCACTTTATATGTCAAAATTAGAAAAAAATACAAATGAGCAGTTTTTTAGAGAAATCGGGGTTAGAATTAGGCTTAAACTCGATTAAAAACGACCCACCCAACGAAAAAATGCAATAATCCAGGTTTTTAAAGAAACGCAATATTAGAATAAAATCGGGCAAAACTGATTCAAATAAATGATCAACAATACCTTCTTGAAACAAAGTAAGTGAAGTTTGACCCAAAATCCCTGGAAATAGGCAAAATTTGAGTTTTTTTAAAAAAGCCAGAGCATAATTATGATAAAAAATCTGAAGTATTTTTAGAAATCCAGGTTAAGAGTGGCCAAAATCGGTTAAAAATGACTCAAATCGTGTATAAAGACTCTAAAAATGCAAATGAGAAGCTTTTGGAGAAATCCAGGTTAAATAAAAAAAAAAAAAATAACTCACCTCGTTGAAAACTGCAAATTTTTTGTTTTTGGAGAAGTTGAATTTTAGAATGAAATCGGACAAAAGTAATTTTAGTAGATGATCAAAATCACATTAAAAAAAAATAAGTGAAATTTGGCTCAAAAACCATGAAAATTACAAATTTTAGAGCATTTTGAGAAAGTCAAGATAGGGTATGATTAAATCAAAGAAGTGAAATTTGACCCAAAATTCCTAAAAACTAGAAATTTTTTGCATTTCGAGAAAGTCAGGGTAGGACTAAGGTCAAAATCACTGAAAAAATACTTGAAAATTGCAAAAATACAAATTTGGAGTGTTTGGAGAAATTCGGGTTAAAACCTTGGCCAAAATCGGCTAAAACTCAAAAACTCTAAAAACGCAAATTAAAAATTTTCTGAAAAATCTAGGTCAGGGTTGTGGTCAAAATCACACAGTTAAAAATGTCTTAAACTGTCCAAAAATGTAAATTTAAATTTTTTTGATAATACAGGTTAAGTTTAAGGCCAAAATTGATTAAAAATTACTAAAAGTGTTTAAAAATGCAAATTTGGGAAACTTCAGTTCAAGACTATGACCAAAATCGGTTAAAAATGACTCAAAGCGATTAAAAATGCAAATTTGGAGTTTGTAGAACAATTCATATACGAATTAAAGCCAAAATCGGTTTAAAACAGGTCTCAAAAGTTCGGGTTGGGGTTTAAATGATTTTTTCTTAAGAATTTCAAGAAAGACAGGAAATGCAAATGTAGAGTCTTTGGAAAAAATTGGGGTTTGAATGAAAGCTAAAACATGGTCACAACGCAACGTCTAAGTGTCTAAAAATACAAATTTAAAGTTTGTGGGAAAATGTATTTAGTTGAAAATAGGGCTAAAACTGCTTAACAACTATCCAAATTCTCTTAAAATGCAAATTTTAATTTTTTTTTCAGAAACCTACTAGAGGTTTCTCAAAAACGAACGATTAAAACGAAATAGGACAAAATTGATTCAAATATTCTGATGTATTGTTTTTGGTAAATTACAGTTTAGTAATTCAGTTTAACATTAGGTCCAAAATATTAACCGAAATGTCTCAAAGCATCTAAAAATGTTTTTGGGTAAAATCAGGTTTGGATTAAAGCCAAAATCGATTAAACATGACTCAAAGCGTTTAAAAATGCAAGTTTGAAGTTTTAAGAGAAGTTCATGTAAGAATTAAAGCCAAAATCGGTTTAAAACAGGTCTCAAAGCATTGAAAAAGGCAAATTAGGCGATTGTGAAAAAATGCAAATATTAGGAACAAATTTGTTAAAAGAAGATTATAGAGTCTCAAGATGTAAATCAGAAAATTTTGGAAAAATACTGATAAGGTCAAAATTAGCTAAAAATGACTCAAAGTATTCCAAGTTTTTGTTTTCTGAGAATTTTCAGAACAAAAAAAGGTTCCAGTATTACCTTCGGGCCTTTTATTATAAGTAGTTTGTGCCTTCTGGAAAATTCCAAAGTTGCTCTTTTGTGAACTTCTTGAGCAAATATAAGAGATCGTTATTTTTGTAAAAGGTGTTTTTACGAAAGTAGCTAAAAAAGAAATTCTAAAAAAGAAATGACTAAAAAAGAAGGACGTCAAAGAAGAACAAGCACACGTTGTTTGAGAGGAGGAGCCTGGAAAAGAGCCACTCACTACAGGTATTGTTAAAAAAAAAACATGAATAATCGGATTATCAAATTCAAGAACCACCCGATAATGTTAAAGAAATAACAGTTTTTGAACACGAAGTACCTACGAAGAAGGATGTGACGAGGAGAGTAATTATTTAAAAAAATACAAAGAGGAGAAAACCGAAATTGTAACTGTGTTTTATGCAGATTTTTCAAAAATATCAGATGCTTTCTTACGTTTTTGACATGTCATAAAAAAAATGTTAAAAAATTGCTTACATCAGTCTTTTCTTCTATCTTGTTCACGCCTATTATAATAGATGCTTCACAACAAAATATTGGCTCTCATAAGGGTTTAAAACCAGTATTGTATTGAACTTTTGCTTGTATGGTGGATTGAAATAGACAAATTTCCCTAATGACAGTAATTGAATTAGATACTGATGCCGAAACAAAATATACAGGGTGATTCAAAATTCAGTACAAAGATTTTAAGGGCATATTTGTGGGGTCAAAATAAGACGTTTCTTTCCTATAAACATGGGTCCTAAAATGAACCCCCTCCCCCCTACGGTCGCTGAAAGTTGGGAAATGATAAATTTTTTTTTTAATTGTGGCCATATTTATTCACGAAAATTCTTGAAAACTACAATTTGACAGCATAAATAAAAAATAACAGTTGCCATAACTACGAAGTCCCAGCCTCCTATGTTTTTCCTTATTATGATGTTGATGCTGCAGCCGTTCAGTCAAAGGAGTTTTTCTCGAAAACGGTTAGCTTAATCAAAAATCTTCAAGAAATCAAAACTACAGATATCTGTTTGGCCTACTGGATAGTGACGATGAATTTAACAAAACTCCCGGGAAACAAAATATTTGTCATCATAATGACAGTAAGTTCTAAAAAACTGCGAATATTTAAAATTTCGCTATTTCTGAGAAATGGAATGAAAAAAGCTCGTTGAGAAACGGAGATGTACAAATTTTCAAGAATTTTCATGAATAAATATGGCCACAATTAAAAAAATATATTTTTCCTTTCCCAATTTTCAGCGCCCGTAGGGGGGAGGGGGTTCATTTTAGGACCCATATTTATAGGAAAAAAACGTCTTATTTTATAATACGCAAATATGCCATTAAAATATTTGTACTGAATTTTGAATCACCCTGTATAACCTTATTAATAGGTAATAAATATACAAGTACTAAATTACCTCATGCGACTGTCATTTGTTATTTTTTTAAACCAAGAATCAAAATCAAATTATTTTAGAAATTAATGGAAAGAAATAGTCTAAAATACTTACTACGACAGAGAGAAAAATATCTACATCCCTCCTACACAGCATCCGTATGCGCACGGACAAGAACCACCACCCTTTTAATAAAAAAAGGGGTGGCCACCCCTTTCTAAAAAACCCTTTTCCTATATCACAAAGCGACTGAATACTAAAAAACAAGGGTTGAAACCCCACTCTAAAAGGCTTATTTTAATGTAAGCGAACCTGATTTGTATACGGCCGACCCCCACCATCGAGCAGGCCTGACATAAGGAGTTTTATTCAAACTCCTCGAGTCAGTTTATGGAGTTTAGAGTATGACATTCCCGGTCATCCCCTCCACTTTCTAAAAAACCAGCTTGAGTTTGTCGAGAATTTAAATTTTTGGGGCAGTGAAGAGGTGTCCTTCGGCAAGGGTTTAGTAGAGGTGTTGATACAGTTGGTGATGGTAAAGTGTAAAATTTTATGGAGATTTTTTAGGAAAATAATTTTATACATGGATTATAATTTACGGTAAGTGATTTAAAAATAATTTTTGGAGTAATTGTCGCTTCATAGAAAACATAATTTTTTTAGAAAACTTGACTAACAAAATTTTTTGAATCTGATATCGCAAAAATTAAAGCATTATATTACATTAATATTTTTTAATTATTTATATTGCATTAAAAAATATGTACCTAATCTATCGTTTTTGGTAGAAATATTATGACCCTAAATTTGGTTATTTACTTTTGTTTCTCATCTACAACTTCACGCAGATTTTAAATAAAAAGAACAAAAAAAAAACGATCGTTTTGTTCCTTCTGATAACTAAAGGTCGTTTTCTATGTAAAATATAAATATTTGGCATTCGAATCTAAATTTACGACCCTTTAAAAAGGGTGTGAAAAAGCTTAAAAAGCAAAAAAAAATAATAGAAAAGATTGGTACGATTCTATATTTTTTTAAGACAGTAATATTGAATTTTTCGGTCTTTGAACAGAAAGCAAAAAATGCTGTTTAATCATGTAGAACCAACCCCCAAGACTTTATCCTATTTTAGAAAATAAAAAAAAACTTTTTGCGGGTAGGCCAAAGATTCTACTTATTAGTAATATGAGGCTGTAGTGTTCGAGAATGCTTAACAATGGTACCAAAACGATTATAGTATTGATAAAGTTACTTATTGAATCCAAGACATTCGAAGAAGACTACGAAAATTGATCTTATCAAAGTGGTTCAAATACCAAGCAGTTTTTTCTATGCAAATTTACTGCTGCTAGGACAATTATTCAGGCAATCATGGCTTATGCCTGAAAATCAGGAATGTATATTGTGTATATATCAATATGTTTACTTGCAAGAAATCATAAAAAGGTGCTCAAATTTGTCTTAATTTAACCGACCATCGACCTTTATTTTATGGTTTAAGTAAAAATCCGTACGTTACTACCCATACCATAGTGCATGATAAATGATCATGGATAAATACACTGGTGGACAAAATTAGCGCACCATACCTACGAATTTCAATGGTACTTATTACAATTCAAATACCAAACAAAATAAATTTTCGTTTATTGAGAAAAGAAACCGAGAAATATTTTTTTAATGGTTTCAAAAACTTTTGTTATGAAAAAAAAACCTTTTTTTTATGTTATTTGTAAAAATTTGCAATTAACAAAAATTGAAATCAAACTGAAATTCCCGTTTTTAACGGTTTCAATATGTTGTATTGCCGCCTCTAGCTCGAATAACTTCCCTCAAATGTCTTGGAATGCCGTGAAAAAGGTTTGTGATGAATTCTTGGGGTATGTTGTGCAATTCTTCAAGAATGGGTTTTCCAGCTCAGCCAAGTTGACAGGAACAGAATCTCATCGTCGAATACGTCGTTTGAGCTGATCCCAAACATGTTCAGTCACGTTCAAGTCAGGACTCCTCGGTGACCACACTAAACCTCGTTCAGATATTCGCGTACGATCAGAGCTTGGTGCGGTCTGGCATTATCGTCCATAAACAAAAAAGTGTCGCCTATGTAAGGTACAAAAGGTGCGACGTGTGGTCTAAAATATCTTCAATGTACCTCTGAGAGGTTAGTGCTCTTCCTCGGATCACACTCGGACTACATGGTCAGTACGGGACTCCAAAGAAACATGATTGAACCTCAATGGAAAGCCAGTTGGGAACCGCACATGCCTGGCTGTATCTTTCACCTGGGTTTCTCTAGATAAAAATGCGTCCATCGGAAGAGTTTTAGCCCACTCTGACTTCATCTGTAAACAAGACTCTCTTCCAGTCATCCAAATCCCAATCCACGTGTTCTCCAGCAAACTCAAGCGTAGCTCGCTTTTGCGGGGTGTTTTGCACTCAATCCGGATTCATTGAGCCTTCTTCTTAGTATCTTGCAGGTGTATCTGCTTGTGGATCTTGGTCAGCCTTGCCTTGGTCATCTAGCATGGCAACCTGTTTCTCTAAACATTTAGAGACATGGACCAATGGTGGGTATGATGATCACCCAACCTTCGGGATACTTCACGTTGGGCATACCCTTATCCCTTATGCCATCAAGGTGTCAATTTTGTGAGAATCATACTCACTCAAATTTCTTGCTGGGGGCATTTCAATAAGTACACTCGTTGAAAAAAGACCACAATTTAGGAGAAAGTAAAAAAACGAATCCAAAACAGTACCAGACTTGTTGACAAAAACGATGCGATATGACAAATGGCGCAAAACAAGTAATGCTGAAACGGAAAACAACCATTGAAACACAAAATTGACAACAAAACAGTCAAAAGTGTACAATGTTACTATGGTTACAATTGGATTAAGAACTTAACTGAGGTTGCAGTCTCGGATAACATTAGACGTCATTTACAAGCCTACTTGGGGAACAAATGTATATATTCGAAAATTTATAAGCGGTGCGCCAATTTTGTCCATCAGTGTATATTTGCCCAAGTACAATAATATGGTGTCAGGTCGTAAACACATATTATGGTGTGTCAACTGAAACAGTTACCACAGCATGAATGATATTAATTTTGCACACTCCATAAAAAGCAGAATGCAAACAATAGTGTGTTGGGAATTATAAATAGAACATATGTTCAAAGTCGTATAGCCGCCCTGATGTCTTTGAAAATAATTGAACTTTGAAAATTTGAACAAAACAATAGGCGTGTGGAAGATCACGTTA
The DNA here is from genome assembly GCA_951812265.1 of Taphrorychus bicolor. Taxonomy (NCBI): domain Eukaryota; kingdom Metazoa; phylum Arthropoda; class Insecta; order Coleoptera; family Curculionidae; genus Taphrorychus; species Taphrorychus bicolor. The sequence goes on from OX638302.1 coordinate 37,326,220, forward strand.
CCTAATTGATTGTTATATCGACGCTCGCAAATAAGAACATCGTATCTCGATTTTTAGCAAAAATGAGTTAGATCACTACCCTATAGAAAAATATCTTCTTTCTCAGTTAAAATAACTTTTTTCAACTTTTTTTGGAAAAATATTTAATTTCTGAAAAAAAGTATTTTTATTGTAACTAGTGTGCGTAGAAATATTCCCTAAATATTATTTGGAAAAATATTTAATTTCTGAAAAAAAGTATTTTTATTGTAACTAGTGTGCGTAGAAATATTCCCTAAATATTATCGTAACAACAGTTACAATTGCACTAAACCGAATACAAGGTAAATAATTTCTACGCATCTAGAGTTGAGAGACAAGACGGCAGCAGACAATATTATTTAGAAGAAACATCGTATATTTACATACAATAATATTAGAGGCACAAAAATGTTATCGTTTTATCCTAAGTAGACTTAAGACGTTGATATTTTTCTAACAAGGAGGGGTGTGTTTATCGGAACTTGACATACTATGTTATTACTCCTACATTACAACAAATGATGCGATTTAAAACTTGTCGATACATTGGGGGAGGTAACGAAATTGGAACCTTTGTCCTCGATTATATAAAAACTCGAAAACAAAATGGCGTGGATACTATCGTATTTTATACAGATAATTGTGCCGGTCAAAATCGGAATCGGTTTGTATTTGCAATGTATGCCTACGCTGCTGAAAAATATAAAGTTTCCATAACACATCGTTTTTTGGAAAAAGGACATACCCAAAACGAAAGGGATAATGTCCACAGTTTCATAGAGCGACAGAAAAAGGGCAAAGTAGTATATACCCCTGAACAATGGATTATGCTAATTAAGATGGCAAAACTCACTGGTGAACCATATCAAGTAATAGAAGTTAACCAAGAAGGTGTCTACGATCTAAAGTAGTTAGTAGGAAATGATAGAAGTTGGAAGACTGATGAAAACGGAAAAAATGTAAGGTGGAACGACACAAAAGAAATTCAGATCTCATTTGATAAACCACATAAAATAAAAATAAAATATGACTTTGTAGATGATAATGAAAAATGTTTGCTGGACTTATCAAGAAAATTAATAGAAGGATAAAAATCAAGTCCATTTGTGTAAGTAAAGACTTAGTCAGAGCTTACAAGAACCCTAATCCAATTTCAAATAAAAAATACGACCACCTTCAATACCTCTGCAAAAATGTGCACGATTTTTGTAAAAACCTTCCTCATGGAGCAGACGTGGAAGTAGATGATTACGAAGATCAAAGTTAAATTACATTTGTAGTTTCTGCTCTTGCTATTTCTTTTGATATAAAAAACATTTTTCCAAAATTGGTCGCTTTATTTATTTAAAGGCTACTCAGCGCAGTTTTCTTCTATGTGTATCTGTAGATAAGATATTAGCTTTTGTAGGAATAGCAAACAATTACATCGTAACTTCACATACGTTATTAGTTACTTGAAAAATAGCAGATAGTTACAAAGTATCTTGAGATACCAAATAATCCGGTTTAAGGCTACCAAATTCTAACATCGTAAGTTTTTATAAATAATAATAATAATAACATGTCTTTATTGCAATAGTTGGGACCTATTACAAAAGGCGAAGTTGAAGTTAAAAACTTCCTAGCTTAACCTAAAGGATGACAATATCATTTATATAATATGTATTGTTTATATAACTAGATTTCGGATTAGAGAAACATAGTGCAGGTAACTGTAATATATTATAAAATATTACATAGTATACTAGACATAACATCAAATTAATGTACTGATTATTTGCCTTACTTGACACTTAAAGGATGCAAGACTACACAACTTAATATGCAAGGGGATTTTATTATACAACCTTCTAACATAACAAGTGAATGAACGCTCAAAACCAACACTAATATGGGCAGATGTGGATATTATGAATTTATGACATAGATTCAAGGTATGGACTTCGGTTCTAAACTTTAACTTTCAAAAAGGTATTCGGGAGTTTTAGAAGTAATTACTTTATGATAGAACACCGCTGCATGTAGGATTCGTCTCTCGTCCATTCTCAACTAGCCAATATCACGCAACCTCGCGGACACCCCCCGATCCCTACCTCGTATGTGGCCAATCAGTCGGACACAATGATTTTGAATTAACTGAATACGGCATTTGTCTCTAGCCAACAAGCAGGGTCCGTAAACCACGTCAGCAAAATTGAATTGCGATAACACCAACGAATCACATAGCATAATTTTTAAGGGTTCGGCCAAGAACATTCTCTGGGTGTATATTAGTTTTAAAGCAGCAAAGGCTTTCCTTATGCAATCACTAATATGATCAGAAAATGTTAATTTAATATCCACTCTAAGTCCCAGGTTCCTTGCAGAATCAGTCAAGTTTATCCTTACACCGTTCACCGTCAAGTCAATCTCCTCAGCCATCCGAGATGCTAACAACTTATTACCACCAAGCAACAGGGCAGCAGATTTGGAGGGATTTATCTGAAGACAATGCCATTCTGAGAGGGTCACAATAGCTCGCAAATCACAGTTAATCCGCGCAACAGAATCGTTGACCCGGTCTGGCTGAAACGAAAGATATATTTAAGTATCGTCGGCGTAGAAATGGGCATTGCAGGCCTTGAGGCTTTTTACCAGCTGAGATGTATAAATTGAAGAAAGCAAAGGTCCCAAGATGGAACCCTGCGGTACACCAGATATGACGCCTCTTGTTCCAGAAAACTCGTTCTGCAATTTCACTGTCTGGCGTCTGCCCGTCAAATAATTTCCAAGCAACCCGAGGGCGGCACGACAAAATCCTAGATGCCCCAACAAGGCCATCAGCATGGAGTGGTTCAGCATGTCAAAAGCTTTCAAATAGTCTAATAGAACAAGCAGTGTCAGTTCCCCCCTCTCAGTTGCCCCGGAATATATCATCCGTCACCTTGAGGAGGGCCGAAGTGCAACTGTGACCCTGTCTAAAACCTGACTGGACAGTTGGAATAATATTATTCTGAATAACATAGTCACGTATTTGATCATTCAATATTCGTTCCAGAACCTTAGAGAGTGTCGGTAAAATACTAATTGGACGCAAATCATTAAGACCCGAAGGAGAAATCCGCTTAGGTAACGGCAGTACGTGGGAGAGTTTCCAGCAGTCAGGAAACGTCGAAGTTTCTATACCATAATGTACAATGTGCACTATTGTCACGAACGAAGATAAGCTAGTTGGAACTATTTATTGTAAAAAATTACTATGTTTGATTGGGCGTTAATTTATGCTTTAAATCTCTATTCTTTAAATGGGTACCGGATCGTCGTTACCTCCCCCGAAGGGTCCTATGCTGATTTACTCACTGAATGGGGGCTTTCAAAAATATAGGGGGTTTATATTTAAAATAAGAAGATGGGATTCAAGTAAACTTCTATTTTCTGTGCCTTAAAATTACCCTAACTACTTCAATAAAATGACCAATATGAAAACAAACACCGTTATAACAAAAGGGTCTTACCTAAGTCAAGTGTAAAGGAGGACCGTATCGTGCCAACCAATTTAACGTACTTCCTATGCGTACCCGTGGCTTCTCTTAGGACAACGAGGACTTCTAGGACACTTTCTTCCTTGTTCGTTTATCTGACGTAGCGCCCCCAAAAGGATCAACCCGAACTTAAAAAACCTTGGAGTCTTGCCTACGTGCAAGCCACCGAGCAAGTCCTCCTCGCTAGCCCAAAAATCCTCGAACTTACTTCTCTTTTCGTCAGCACTTTTTTCCAATGCATTGCAACGTTCTTTTCCATGACGTCAATCAGCGGTTCGAAGTACACACCTGTTGAACAAATTTACGATCTATGATTTATAAATTCGGGTAAACTATTCCTTGGTTACTAAACCGGTCATCGGCCGACCATTTCTAAGGACGATGTAATTGTATGTCTTTTTGCTTCTTTGTGACACTATTATAGGCAGAATGGTGGGGCAGCAGAACAGTAACATCTTTATATTAATGCCATCAGCACCTACAGCTTTGGAGCGTATGGAATATAAAGCTGCCTTAATATCCTCATCACCAGCCAGGTGAAACTCAAAGCCCGAAACCCCAGGCATGTGCTGATCAAGATAATAGCGTAATGTTGCGGGGTCAGGGTCCACCTGGGGAATTTGTAAGAAGCGTTTATTCACTTGATCTGGGGACCAGCGTCCAAAAGTTACTGCACCGCCCTTTGATTTACCTAGATTAAGATCATTAATTAATTTCCAGTGCCTCCTAGAGTCGTGAATATCAAATCTGGTTTGAAGATAATTTTTCTTTTCCCTTATCATAGCAGAATTAACCTGATTCCTCAGCCGCCGATAACTCTCCCAGTTTTGTGCCGTCCTATTCGACTTGTAGGAGAGCGCCTTGTCCCTGTGAGACATTAAGAGTCTAACATCAGGAGTCAACCAAGGAATATTTTTCTTTGTAATACGGACAGTTCGCCTAGGGGCATATCTATCGAAAATTTGCAAAAGAATGCCATTGAGCGCAGCAACCTTATCATTGATATTACGCAGATAAAATGTGTTATCAAGGTGACTTGATCGAAGGTCAAGCTCAAAGAGATCTTTGTTAAAGTGGCGAAAATCTCTATACGTGAAAAAAAAGGCTTAGGTTTTAAATGATTTAGTTTGAAGGTACCGATTACTATAGAGTGGTCTGAAACATCTAATGTATAGTCTACATATGTGTCAATAATAAGACTTTCATCATAACAAATTAATGGATCTAAGAGCGAGGGAGGACCATTACCATGCCGCGTTGGCTCACTGACAAGCTGCCTAAGGTCATATGACTCAAAAATGGACGAAAAACGCTGGACATTATCAGAGGCAAGATTCAGTAAATTCAAATTTATATACCCCAGACACACCAGGTTGTCATATTCGGTCAAAAACACGAGACATTTTCTCCAATTTCGTTAAAGAAGTTAGAAAAATTCTGAGTGGAAGGCGATACGTCTATAGATAACCCCAAAAACAGTTTTACACCGGTTAGTTTTGATTGTAAACCAAACTTGCTCAGCATCATTGGATAAGAAACTACTAACTAATTTATGTATGTGTACTTGCTTTTTATAAATCAAAATTCCCCCACCACGCCCCTCACGATGGTCTTTCCTAATAATAGTGTACCCATTTATAAAGACAAGGTTATCAGAAATAGTTGAAATAATTAAATAGTGAGAGTTACAATATCAAGATTTTTTTCAATTATATAATCTCTGATGACATTAAATTTAGGTAATTACATTACAAGGAAAAATAGCTTTTTTTAACTATCATATTATAGGACGAGGTTTGTATATCATATTTTTAGCCTCTTACCAAATTTTACCTTTCAATTTTTTAAAATCGTGCTGCGAATAAGAGAAAGCCCCCGGAACTTTAAACCTATTTCCTGTAAAACTACGACTATAAAGCTACTATGGTCTTATTTGCGAGCGTCGATATAACAAGTTGTAAATTAAGCTGTGGATAAAGCAGAGTATCCAACTTGCATATAATAGACATAATTCCCTCAAGCAAATTGCGCCACTCGCTATGCCCTGTTTTCTTGATTTATTCTATTTCTTGATATGTTATAACTACAAGGATTAGTTCTACGACATACTTCAAGTGCGCCGAAACCCCGCGTAACCACTGCCCCCACCCCAGTCCCTCCACTGCAGCGCGACAGCATGGAAATAAATACCACGGAGCTCACCACAGTAGAATCAGTCAACGTCGGGAAGCAGGGGAGATCACTTCGCTCATTGCCTCATCGCCTTTGATAATGTCTGCCGCAGCTCTAGACGAAACGTCAGGTAGAAATTCCATTGGACCACTACCTCAAAGCCCGGAAAACACTTTGGGTTACCAGCAATTTTTTTAAATTGCCTCATGTTGTTTCTAAAATTGTGTTTTCAATGATACAATGAAAGTTCAAGAATTAATGATTTATAAAAATATGAGCATATGAAATTTGTACGGTTTTTATAGCCTACTGGCAAAAGGTTTGCAATATTTGTTTGGATCGTAACCCAGTAGTTTGATTAGTTGCCCTGTCTTTGGTCTGGTCAAGGGGCTTTGTTGCTCTTCAATCGTCTGATAGCTGATTGAGCAGATTCCACTTTTTCCTGTATGATGGTCGGCCCTTTCTCCTTGTCCCCTACTAGGCCTACTTAATTTCGGTATCTTCCTCGAAAATTTCCTTCATGTAGTGATTTCAATTAACAATTATTTTATTACACACAAAGTTATTCCTCAGTTCTAATTTAGGAGTTGAATAAAACTTTCTAAATTATCGTATTATTGCATAATGTAGCGGGTATCTAATAAGTCACTCCTCAGTGGGCAAAATTAAGCACCAAGGTCATCTCACTTCGAAACATTCTTGCTACGCTGCAGGAAGGAGGGAATTATTCCCAAGCACATAACGAACAGCACGTCGAACTGGGGCAACCTCGTCACATTTAGAGACGCCAGAACTGAGCAGATGATCGAATACTGCAAGTTTAAAGAACAGAGGAGACTACTAAACCTTGAGATAGAGGCGACCATAAACAACCTCAAACAAGTAGAAAAGGACATCAAGAAAACAAATATTCAACTTTCCAACACCATCATTATTCACGTACCAACTGAGTATTTCAGAAGACAGATGATGAGTATTGATAGACGTTTCTTCTTGTTAAGGGATAGCAAAATTCATAAATTTAATACGCTAGAAAACAAGTATTTATTATGCAATATGCCCACGAAAAACAATTGGATTAAGGACTTAACTGAGGTTGCTGTCCCGGATTGGACGTTTTCTGGCATTGAGTTCTAGGTTTGGTGTGTCACCCACAAGGAGGGATGAGTCTTGTAAGACAATCTTAACCAACTTTGAATGCATTGTTCCACATGCACCTGCAGACATTGATTTAATTAGGGCTAGATTTACCAACATACTCACAAAGTATTTCAACTCTCCAATAGTGAGAAATCCTCTTAACTTGTTGTTCTTTTCTAAAACACAGCACTTGCATGACGAACTTGTGGTGATTACATAGACAAACAAGTTAAATAGATGAAAACCTCAGTGTTATGAAAATGAAGTTTAGTCGCGCCCTCTTTGCAAGAACTTTTTTTGCTGAATATGCAGGGGGCAGTTAAAAATTATTGTTACGCTTATTGCTAAAACCCCGTTTTCACCGAAGATACTGTGTGCAACTTTTTGTTTTTGTCCATTTTGCAAACCAATTCTGATAACAACAAGCAGGAATAAGTGACTTATTTTCTAAACCGAGCAGCAGAAACAAAAAGTTGTACTCTTAGTTTCGTTAGCAGAAACGGGGCTTAACTAAATAATTGATTTTTAATGTATTAAACATTGACTTTATTAGCAGAAAAAAGTTAAGGGAGTTTCAAAACATCATAGACGAACTTTAAAGATTTCTATGAAATCACCATTCAATCGTAATATGTAGGTACAATATTTTATGCAACTGAAACCATACAATTTATGTACTTCTTACGATTCTGTTTAAGTATGTAGGTATTTTAACATTCAATCCACTTTCTTTCCTGGGGCTCAATAAATCAACTAAATTCATAAATTACTCGTTTATTTTAGTTTTTTTTTGTGTCAATGTTAGGTTTTCTGGATTTAGCTCCAATAATTGGACGAAAACCTGTAAGAATATAACTACATTTTATTATTTTTTTATGTAACTAAAGCGTTTACCACTGACATTCTAAATTTGTATTTATAATCATTAATAGGCGTGAAAATCCTGTAATAATTAGTATTATCTAAATGAGATCATCTTCAATGAGAATTTATTATTACTGCGTGTGAGAACAAAATTAAAGCTGTAGGAATAATAGATTAAAATATAGAGAACTTGCTTACAAGTTCGTGTCCCGCTGAATTAGATGGTAGTGGTGTTTATTGGGTGAAAAGACAACAAAAAGAACCTCTAAGATTGCAAATTCGCCGACGTTTAGATCTCTATTTAAGTCTTTATCAAGGCTCTAATTGATGCCGGTTTGGTGAAATGTATTGTTATTTCATGTAAGGTTTGGTTAGTTCAGGTTAGTCCAGTTCTAGTTTCCCTGGTTAGGTTAATTCAGTTACACTTTTTACGTTTAGGTTAGACTAGTTTAAGTGAGTTCAGGTTAGTCCAGTTGTAGTTTTCCTGATTAGGTTAGTTGAGTTCTATTCTTTATGTTAGGGGTAGAGAATAATATAAAAAGCGAGCCCTTAAAGGGCCCGCTTTTTTCTTTATTTTTAGAACAGGGTAATTTTATGTTACTTCACGTAAGGTCTGGTTAGTTCAGGTTAGTCCAGTTCTAGTTTTCTTGATTTTGAACTACTTCAGTTTATACTCTTTATGTTAGGGGTAGGGAATAATATAAAAAGCTGACCCGAAAGGGGCCGCTTTTTTCTTTATTTTTAGAACAGGTTAACTTTATGTTACTTCAGGTAAGGTCTGGTTAGTTCAGGTTAATCCAGTTCTAGTTTCCCTGGTTAGGTTAGTTCAGTTACACTTTTGACGTTTAGATTAGGTTAGTTCAGGTTAGTTCAGTTCTAGTTTTCCTGGTTAGATTAGTTCAGGTACCCTTTTTACGTTTAGGTTAGACTAGCTTAGGTTAGTTCAGGTTAGTCCAGTTCTAGTTTTCCTGATTAGGTTAGTTCAGTTCTACTCTATAGGTTAGGGGTAGGTAAATAATATAAAAAGCGGAGCCGAAAGAGCCCGCCTTTTCTTTATTTTTAGAACAGGTTAACTTTCTGTTACTTCAGGTAAGGTCTGGTTAGTTCAGGTTAGTCCAGTTCTAGTTTCCCTGGTTAGGTTAGTTCAGTTACACTTTTGACGTTTAGATTAGGTTAGCTCAGGTTAGTTCACTTCTAGTTTTCCTGGTTAGGTTAGTTCAGTTAAACTTTTTACGTTTAGGTTAGACTAGCTTAGGTTAGTTCAGGTTAGTCCTGTTCTAGTTGTCCTGGTTAGGTTGGTTCGGTTACACTTTTTACGTTAGGTAGGCTAAGGTTAGTTCAGTTCTACTCATTATGTTAACATTAGAGAATTATAAGAACCCACGAGTCGTTGCCGCAATATCAGTTATGTAATTTTCTTTTATTTTGTTTCTAGATGCGACCACATAATTTTATTGCACTTAATGATGAACTCCGACGTTTGGCATCACTGTAAATATAATTCTGACACTACTGTCAGATTCGAGAGTTTTCGCATCAATTTTGTCAAATATTTTCAATTTTTATTTTCTTGTTTCTCAGTGAAAAGTGGCTCATCCAAGAATTTTTTTCTTTCAATCTGTTTTATAGACCGTGAGCTACTATTAAAAAAAGAAAAAACCTCGAAAATCGAGATGACATAAACTTTACAAGCACCAAATAATTATTATATCATTCAAATTTTGTTGGTTGTCAGCTTGACATGTCAGCAAGCATCGATAAGGAAACCACCAGCCACGCAATAGGTGTGCCGACGGTCACGCCGCCCACAAGGACTGCGCCCAGATTTTCGTAAGCAAGAACTCGCAATTCTGGCTTCAATAGCTCTATTTAAAGGTTTTTCACCGTGGGTGATTACGGCTGACAAGGGAAGTGTGACTGTGTTGTTGTACAGAGATGAGTATATAAGATTGTCACTTGACATTCTTAATAATAAAACAAATTACGTTGAGCTATTGCAGGATCCATTCCAGGGAGGATGTAACAGACTCGTTTCCGGTTTTAAGGACAGAGGCGTTGTTCCCAAGAAGATGCCAGTAGGTTACGCATATACAATCAACGCGCTCCCAGATTCTACGGATTGCCTAAGCCAATAATCAGCTTAAGACAATCTAATAATCAACTTGAACAGCAAATTAGCATCACTCTTTTTTAAGTGAAGCTTATAATAAAAATAATCAAGTTTACATCAGGGACAGCTTTGATTTTGCGGAGTTTGTGAAAGACCAAGACATCCCCCCTGGTTTTGTCCTTGTGAGTTTTGATGTTGTCTCTTTGTACAGCAACATTTCCTAATAACCAACAGCGTTCACAAACATTGAGATAAAATTAGTAGCGTCAGCACTTTTCAAGAATCTCATTTCCTTGAACTGCTTTTAGATATCTGGGACACCACGTACTCTTCATTCAATGGCAAATTTTATGACAATTCTTTGGCACGCCTACTTCGTTTCCAATTGTTGCGCAGTATGTCCTGGATGATTTACGCGGTTAATGCCAGAGAAGCAGGAATTTTTCAACACCATTCATAAAAAAGTATGTGGATCAGATTGAGCATGCTCGAACAGTCCTCAATGGCTACGACATACACATTCAGTTTACAGTAAAAATGGAAAACAACAACTTGGTACCATTTTAGACATACTAGTAATGTTGGATTGGTATCAAAAACCGACCAACTCAGGGCGTTATTAAACTTTTACGACTTAAACTTTTACTCAAGCCGCAACCAAAAAACAAAAATAAATTTAATTCTAGGCTTAAAAAACAGAATAGATAAAATTTCACACGTCCTTTAGGGCCCAAAATTTTCAACGTCTCAATCACATTTTATTAGATAACTCTTATCCCCTCAAACTAATCAATAAGCTTCTCTGTAACTGGAGAGGAGAACTCCACGTTCCCCTTTGAATGAGAACAACCTGAATCATGGCATAATGTTAGCTAAAGAAGATTCAAATTCCTCGTTACACTTCCATTTTACAAACATGGACTTGGTTGATCTGGTGCTTGCCACTGACACATCAACAACCACTAAAGTTAAATTTTTCCCTTTTCCATACATCAAAGAGATATATAGCAAAGTCAAACGTCTCTTTCACAACACACCTGACATAGAATTAGCACCTAAAAATCACTTAACTGTGGAAAATCTGAACATCAGATTAAACGACAAAGATGACATACTAAAATCCGCTGGGGTAGTATAAAGATCTCCTGTGGAACGTGTCCTAGGATTGGTCAGACGTTCAATCTGTTGCAAAATAGGCTGACTTCCCATCGCAGTGATTGCAGAAATAGTTATAACGACGGGGTTCTGGAACACTTTGACCTTGAAGTCTACGTGAGCCCTAGTGTAAAAGGGGGCCCTGGGCCCCAAAATGTTATCATTCTTGTCAAATGTGACAGACTTGACAGATGACATATGACAAATGACGTGTGACATAGGACAGGTGAGGTGTGACAAATGACAGACTTGGCACTTGTGACACCTAGGTGAAACTAGACAAGCTAAACAGGTAGGGCAGACAGGGCCGGCAGTGTAGATGGAGTAACTCCAAATGCCCCTCAGTGGAAAATAAAACAAATAGTTTAAAAAAAAATGTTATTTAAGTTAGGAAAAAAGTTTTACACAACGGTGTTGTTATTTTTGGGTTTTTTATTTTTCATACAAGAAGCCAAACGTTTTAAAAGGTGATCCTTTTGACCTAGTAATATTTCCTCACGATCTATGCAAGCATTAAGGTTTCCAAGGAGGTAAGTGTTATCTTCAAAAATTTGATAGTATCCATTATCACAACGGGGCTCATCATAACTTTCCAAGGCTGGTAGTGCACTTTCTCAGAACTTTCTTGATATGGGACACCACATGAATTTCACTGACGTCTAGACAAGGAACAACATTACTACAAAAGACTTTTTCTTGAAATGGTGGAAATAGCTAGCCATGATAAGGCAATTAACAAACGCACAAACATTGAGGACAAACAATATCTACTCCATCCTGATGCAAATATGCAAGCCCAGAAATCCGCAAGGAACTCCCAGGATGTTTCCTGTTTCTTTTTTAACGTCCCCAACTCGTCGATCCACACTCCACACGTTCGTTCCCTGGAGTGGGTTATCTGCCTTGGTCGTTCTCAAATCGTTTATTGTTGTTTTCAATTTTTCACTTAACATAAACCCAGAGAGCCGAATGGCCGTGAAGATTCTATTTTTTTGCACCTGCGCGCACTAGTGGGTTTGTTGCGCCGTTGTTGGTAGTGTCAACAGAGGAGTGTGCCGCTCGTAGTGTCAGCTATCGACCTACATTTGTAGGTCGATATCTGACATTGTCACGACGACGACGACGACGACGACGGCATTGTTCCTTTAAGTATTTTAACATTTTTAATAATTGACTATTTTAATCTTTTTGTCCGCGTGTCTTGTGACGTTAAGATTTTAAATTCTAAAAACCACCTTTTTGTAATTGGACTATGTAGTCCTTAAGACTTGGGGGGGGGGGGGGGAGAAGACACCACGGATGCAATTATGAGCCTTCTTGTCCAGAAATTTGTGATATAATTAACTGTCTAGTCATTTTGTACTAGGCCATACCTGGAGGAAGGAAATAAACCATTTTCGAAAGCTTGGTACCTAAAGACTTTCACTCTTTGATGCCCAGACCGATTACCCGAGAAACCTACTTCCCTGTAAATACTATTATGATAATAGAATATGTCGAAAAGAAAAATAAGTAATTTTCTTAGATGAATTCACTTTAGAAGCAATTATATCCAACTTATCCCTCTTATTTTTTATATAATTTTACGTAAACTACCAAAAACTTTTTTCCACTTAATCAAGAGAGAAGTGAAGCTGCGTTTGATGAATATATCAGCACTATAACCTTAAGGACTATGTTATGAACAAAAAACGGAACACCACTGTCAACTTGTTCGATCTGAAAAATCCTCATTAGTTGAATGATTCACACTCACCTGTTCTTTTTCTTTTCTCCAACGATCCGAAATCGCCGAAGCGGATAAATTAAAAGAACTAAATATCCTGAATTTTTTGGCGTCAAAGTACAAAGGGACCCGGAGACCTTTGTGCTCCCTCACTCAGCCCTAGTCCTTGTTACCGTATATTGCTTTCGGGCCCTGTTCTTCGGGCCCAGAATTTTATCTAACGCCGTAAGCAAAAATAAAACGTTAAACTTTATAGTTGCAAGTGAAGTTCCCGTGGGACACTCAACCAATTTCAAAGGAGAGAAATATAATATAATGTTTTTCTTATTTTTTATTCATTGGTCGGTGGCGGACACACGGAGGGGGGGGGGGGCAGTTCCCCAGCGCCCCGTAAACCTGACTCAATTTTCATTCTAAAAACGATGAAGGGGAATCTGCCCTCTTGAAATATGTCAAAAATGGTTCGCGGTTTACGGTTAGTTTGATAAGGGTCGAATGGGAGGAGTTCAAGGAATACAAATTTCTTATCATGTGGAAAACATTATAAATAAGCGATTTTATGTACTTTTTGCACGAAGTTTACAATAACATCTTATAATTTACTTGGCATATGCGAGTTATGAGTCCTAGTTCTAAATAAAGTTAGTTAGGGAAATTTTATGAGCATGTTCTGTTCGATGTAGTTTCTTTGAACTTCCTCTCTATCTCCATATAGATCTATTTAAAACTGGTTTTATTTGTAACTCGCAAGAAAAGGTGTAACTATTCCATGCTTTGAAATTACAAGGTTTCAGCCACTGTTACTGCTTGTTGATTTACTAAAATTTGGCACTACTTCAAGCCACTTCCTGTTATTCTGGCAATCCTGCAATCCTGTTATTCTGGTCTCTGGTCTTTTACAACATCTCACTGCTGTCCTTTGAGTAACATTTCTATGGTGACACCATACTTCCCAGCCCATCACTAGGTGATTCCTTTTCGAACATGTTCTATATTTTTGTTCTTAGATATTACTGATTCAGCTTTTTTCGGATCAGCTTGACTTTAAAGATGTTTAAGAAAGGTCACTTTTTCGAAAAAATATGCACTTTTTGGTTTTTAGTTGAAGGTCTGCTTCACGTATTCAAGTTAATATCTTCCTTAGAGTCTTCAGCTGGTCATCGAACTCCTTCCTAATCAGCACGAATGCCACAATGTTGAGGTAAACACCGGAAGCAGCTAATCTTCCGATGGCAAATGCGGTCTTCTCTTGTAACTTTTATAAAGTTCAATAACCGCCATTCAAATCCAGGGTAGAAAACTATTTTCATCCAGTGGGGATGTTGAGAGTGTCATCGATTCTAGGTAGAAGATAACTTTCTTCATGTGGTCGTTTACCTTCTTGTAACGTTTACCTTCTTGTAATCTACACAAAATCATCTAAATCCATATTTCTTCATCACCAGGACAACTGGAGATCCCGTGGTGTGCTGAACTCTTTAATATCTCCATTCTTAATTATTTCCTTAATCATAAAATTACCTTCTTGCTCCTTGCTTCTATCAGTTTTGTCCCAAGTGTTCCCTGTTCCAATTCAACCGCTAATCACATTTGTTTTTGTCTACATGGCTCCTTGACCTGATGAGTTCTCCGCTAGTCGGGAGGTGTTTTAGTGTAACCTGGACATATTCAGTAGTACATCGCGTCACAGGAATTACAGGCTCCTGCTTTCCAATCCCTTTACCATATTTTAACGAGGTTTGCTTCACTTCAGTCACCATTTTCAGTAGATTTGCAGAACTTTGAAACGATGAGAGAATTTATTAGTCTTTTCCTGCAAGCTAGACCAAGGCTAGACCAAGGAAAAGGAATGGCACTGCATCATTTTTGTATCTCTCACAATTTTACAGTTTTCTTCAAGATCAAGGACCTTGTCAAACCATGACATACGGGGTGTTCATTAGAAAAGGTCTTATAAAAGGCCATTAATTTTTGACAGAAAAGGTGATAATCAAAATAAACAGAATTTAGTTTTCTCATTCTTTTCTTTTGAGATTTTACAGTCAACCGGAACACTTTTTTTTAATGAACCTTCATTATTTAAATATGTGATTTAACCTCATAAACCAAGGAAAAAAACGAAGTTTAGATGGAAAAAAGAAAAGTTTCTGCACAGGCAGAGGAAAAAAAGCTATATCCTGAATCCAAAATTTGTCAACCTTTTGACATTATTTTAAGGGCAATTTGTTTTCCCGATTTGCATCAAATTTGTTTACACTCTCATTTCAGGTTTTCGAGGAAAAAAGAGTTACCTACCTACTACTACATTTGTGAAAATCTAATCACCAATTATCGTCTGGCTGAATATCTCGGATAATATCAAGAAATTTAACATGTCTATATCGTCCCTCATTCCGAATGGATTTAGAAGGAAACAAGCGTCGTGTCTTATTTATTGCCGCCCTGTTCGTAGCTTGTATACGGTCCCTTTGATGTCCCGAGGTCTGACGGGAATCCAGAAGTAACAACTTTTATTGGACTCCAATATTTATAACCAAAAGGCGATTGCTTTCCGCAAGAAATTCTCAAATGTGTAGTCGAGATCAAAAGAAAAACGAATATCCAATTTCAGGAGCTGCAATATAGAAGATGCCTTATACATAATCTGATTTGGTGCGGCCAAATTGGATCGCTTTTCGATCTAAACAAATGTTTTTGTTCGGGATTATGTTTATAATGAAGGGAACCAGAAGAAATACGTGTTTATACTGTTTGGCCAATAAGGATTTATTAACATGAAACGAAAAAAGCAGCGAGGTGGCGAAATTGGGGGGTGGCGACGAGGAGGGGAGGGTCGTCGCTCGAGTGCGAGGTCGAGATTAGACTAGCGATGTCGACCCCCCCGATGGCCGGGGCTAAAAATCCAATCTTGATCTGCTATTGCATTCCTACAATGACACTCTTCCAACAGCCCGTTCCGTTTGTTTGATACTCTTTGTTTAGAGACGGCGGTCGAAATGAATTCTCTTTGTCAATCTTCCCTTTGAATTGCGACGAGAGGAATTTCAACGGAATTAAAATACCTTTCGGGGAGGTTTTATTGAAAACTTCCTTCCTTTTTAGATAATGAATCCGGAGTTGGTACTTATCACTTAGAAATTGCAGTTTTTCACTAAATGGAAAACAAAAGTCAGTAGAGTAACATACATGAAAAAAGTACCTCATATCAAGCTAAGGACTGCATAAAATGTACACTTAGTGTTAAATATTTCCTAAGGAAATTGGTACAAACTGTATTGCCATTTGCAGTGAGGAATATCGCCTTCACCATTTTATTCAGAAAATTAGACAATTGTTTAATGAAGTGAGTGTACCTACAGGTTGAGTCTTTGTTAAATTCATATTCTTATTTAACTACACAAATAATTGTTTTTCTGCCTCTTTTAATCTGAGTGGAAGTTAAGAGGAACTTAATCCAGTGGTTACCCTTCACTCAGCTTGTTTCCTCACTGTCTTTGCTATAAAGCAGCGAAAAGAATAGGTATTCACATAGGGCGAATTCCAAAACTCACCAAGTTACTTACCTGGTAGATCAGTCACCTGATTAATCCATTGAACTGCTAGAGGGCCATCACATGACCAGCTTAACCGGTAGATGACCTGGTGAGTTTTGGAATTCGCCCATATTATGTATGTTAATACACCTATTGATAATACACTATATAACTTACCTATACACATACAGTATACAAATGTCTAGATAGCTATTCATCAAGCTTCCACATTCACTTGCTAAGTACTTATTCTATTAAATTATTAAACTAAGGCATCCTAAGATTAAGATTAAAACATCAGGTACCTACTTAGATCTTTGGCAATGTTAAACTGAAGTGTCCTGACTAGCTGGTCAGCAATTTGTCGATCAACCCATCTGCATACTAATTTTGGGGTCTACCCCTGATCAGTACAGCTTTGGCTGGTCGACAAATTGGAGACCGTGAGTTCGCGGCTTAAAGCCAAAAAGCTACACAAGAGAGGTGAGAGATGTTGTACAGAGCAGGAGCAGGCGACATCCACCAGCATATTAGATCTAATACTGCATGGCAGATGGCTCTCAGTTCGAGAAGCAGCCCAAATTGCTCTGTACCTCGCAGATTATTGGAACCAGACCGAAGTGTAAAGAGTAGGTGGCCACCAATTTGTCGATCAACCCATCTGCATATTAGTTTCGGGGTTTATCCCTCATCAGTACAGCTTTGGCTGGTCGGCAAATTGGAGACCGTGAGTTCGCGGTTTAAAGCCTAAAGTGTCCTATTGGGTGGGGGGGTTCTGTTCAATGCTCCTAGGTACTATATTTTGTGAAAGTGTAGGGATTTGATAATTCATTATTAGTAATTATATCTATTATATATAAACTATAAAAGGTGTCTTAACAGTTACGTTTATTGCACCTTTGTGACCTTTCTCCAGTTCTAGTGGTGTTTATTGTTAATGGTAGCATGGTTAATACATGTGTCAAGTTGTTCAAGAGACAAAAAAGGGACTTTTTCCCCCTTGGTATGGCAAATTTTGTTTCTTTGTCATTCATCTGGGATGCAGTCAAACTTTGCCATTATGCCTTATTACTTTACATTATGTTAATGTAGTAGAGCTGCTGTATTGTTGAGCTCCTATGGTTCTTAAGGGTGACTTTTACAAGTTCAAGTAAAACTTCAGATTGAAGATAAAACTCCAGATATAACTTACATTGCATTGTTTATCCGTCAGATGTCAATGTACATCAATTCTGGTGTTTTATCTTCAATCTGAAGTTTTACTTGAACTTGTAAAAGTGGCCCTAAATAGGACCTCAGTGTGATCCCTGTATCCACATCCTTGTGTACATCTCACAAAGCTGTATAATTTCGAGCTGATGGAGCTTAGAACAGTAAATGCCATCCCAAAGAACATTTCCATAGCTAATGATGGGTTGAACAAAGCGAAGTAGAATATCCTCTTCAGCTCTAGTGGTAGTAGACTTTCGACATAGGAAAACTTACTCAATAGGTACCGTAGTTTTTTTTACTATCTGTTCTGTATGATGCTTGAATGACTGGTTTTCATCAAAAAACACACCCAGGTATTTTGTTTGGACCATTTGGTGGATTTCAGGGCAACTACAGTTCTCTCTGCAGTCCAGGTGTAACTTTACTGGCTCTTTGAATGTTGGTTTGGATTTTAGGCTGAAGTTGATATACACTGTTTTGTCCACGTTCATCAGCATGTTGTTTTTTGAAAACCAGGTTATTAGAGTGGCTAGGTCTTCTTGTATGCTTCAATAGTTATTTTCCCAGTTGTCTCATTGGTATTTTCTAGAAGTTGACTAGAAAATATCGTTCATGTATAGCATAAAAAGGAGAGGACCCAGTACCGATCTTTGGGGCTCTCCTGTTTTTATAGATTTCTATTTGCTGAACTCATCAGTTATTCTAACACATTGCATTCTATTGCTTATGTAGCTCTGGAAACATTTTAGGGGTATCCCCCTGATTCCTGCGTGCTCTAGCTTCTCAATTAAGATGTCATGTTAAATACTGACAAATGCTTTTTGTATGTCTATAAAAAGCGCAGATACTTTCTTGTTTTGGTCAACGCCTCGGGCTAGCTGATTGCTGAATTTAAGCAATGCTACGTTGGTGTTTCCATCAGGTAGAAAACTATACTGATTGTCTGAAAGATACTCGTTTTTTCTTAGAAAGTTATAGATCCCGTTGTGAAATAGTCTCTCTAACACTTTTGCAAATATTGGTAGCAGTGCAACTGGTCTATAATTCCCTGGTTTCTCTGCTGACTTTGCTTTGTGTAAGGGAACTATCAGGGAAAGTTTGAGTGCATCTGGAAATATTCCTTCTGCTAATGATAGACTAAACACATGGACTAGTGGGTTGCATATGGTTTGTTCATAGTTTTTGGTTTGAGACCATAGTGCTTTTAATGTGCCAGATATTTCTTCTGGTGTTATAGGTGCCGTATCGGCTCAGTGCCCTTTTTAGACACACTTGTTATCAGACAAAACACACAAAAAATTATTTTAGATTGGTATCAGAAACCAACCAACTAAGGACGTTACCTAAACTTTTATTCAAGCCACAACCAACAATCAAAAATAAACTTAATACTAGGCTTAAAAAACAGAATTAATAAAATTTCACACCAGTCCTTTAAGACCAAAAATCTTGAACGTCTGAAACGTATTTTATTGGATAACTCTTATCCCCCCAAACTAATTAATAAGCTTCTCTTTAACACTCCACATTCCCCTGTAAATGACAACAGCCCAAACCGTTGCATATTGCCGACCGAAGAGGATCCTAATTCATCTTTACACTTCCATTTCACAAATATGAACCTGAGTGATCTGGTACCTGCCACTAACACAACAGCCACCTCTAAAGTCAAATATTTCTCTTTTCCATATATCAAAGAGATATATAGCAAGGTCAAACGCCTCTTCAACAATGCACCTGAGATAAAATTGGCACCTAAAAATAACTTAACTGTGGGAAACCTTAATACCAGATTAAAGGACAAGGATGACATACTAAAGTGTGCCGGTGTTGTTTTTAGCATTCCATGTGCAGTGTGTCCAGGTATATACATTGGCCAGACTTCCAATCTACTGCAAAATAGGCTGGCTTCCCATCGGAGTGACTGCAGACTCTCCAAGGCTGGTAGTGCACTCTCTCAGCACTCTATTGATACGGGACACCACATGAAATTCACTGACGTTCGCATTCTGGACAGGGAACAACATTACCACAAAAGACTTTTTCTGGAAATGGTAGAAATAGCTAGCCATGATAAAGCTATCAACAAACGCACAGACATTGAAGACTTAAACAATATCTACTCCAATCTGATACAAATGTGCATGCCCAGAAATCCTCGCGGGCAGGATGAGGACGTTGACGACACCCATGACATTTCTTGGTTCTTTTAATTTCTCCACTGGTCGATCCCCACTCCTCATGTTCACCCCAGGGGATGTTTTCCATCACAGGTGTGTCCACATTGCATCTGCTTCTAATCTTACACTTGATTTGGAACTATAAAGCCGAGCGGTCCTGGGGTTTTGTTGTTGTTGTTGTGTGGGCTATCGGCCTGCGAATGTCCACGACATTGTTCCTTGGTGGATTGTAGACAATGTCGACAATACGCTCGATTCACACATCAGTTGATGTGTGTCATTTTCTCCCGCCGTGTTTTGTTCTGACAGCAAGTTGTAAATAATAAAAGATGAAAGAAAGATAACAAACCAAACTTTTTAACAGCACACCCCCTAGTTTTAAGTCTTAAGCATTTTAAACTTAAATCTTTTTGTAATTATTCATAATTTCCTTGACCATGTAGTCCAAGGGATTACAGGAACACCTCGGCGGCAATGTTGTGCCAGCCTGTTACGAAAGTGTAATGACCAATATCAAGAAACAACGTAGCAGTAAGTTATTTTCATTGTTGTCATTAATTCTGTCCTCCATAAGACTTACTTTTGTAGCCCTGAAGAAGGCAATAAAAGTATTGCCGGAAGCTTGGTAGCTGAAGAGTTTTATTCTTTTGATGCCCTGACCGATTACCCGAGAAACTTGCTTCTTCGTTATAGGTGCCCACATAAAAGAGTCCTTTAGGGTAGATGTCCCTTGTGGTTTGTGTAATCTTTCCAAATAATTCTGGCTTTTGTTGGCTACTTGGGATTTTTTAGATATTTCAAATCCTATGTTTACGAAGTATTCATTGAAGTAGTTTGCAATTTCCTTGTCTGTAGTTATAATTTTGTTGTCATCAGTTTCAAGTTATAATTTTCTATTTGGCTTTGAGTTACCACCAGTTAGTTCGTTAAGGGTTTTTCAATTTGGTTCTGAGGTCGGAAGCATTCTGCACTTTCTTTTCATAATATGCTGTCTTGGTTTCACAAATTAATTTTTCAAGTCGGGTTTTATATTGCACATAATCCATTTTGATCTGTGGGTCTTCATGATGGGAGGTGAGTTTTCTCGATACCTAATAGTTAAGATGCCATCTGTTATCCAAGGTTTTGATTCTTTGTCTCTCATCAGTGCTGGCGTTAATGTTTTATCTATCTAAGTGTCTTTTCAAGGTTTGGGTAAATCGTGTTCACTGTTACAGAGCTTAACACGCTCTCCCAGTTTTCCTTCTTTAGCATCTTGGACAGTTTGTAGTGCTTGATTGATTTGATGTTTGTCTCCATCTTGTTTCTCTGAGGTGGAGTTATTTGTACGTCTATACTGAAGTCCATGTAGTGGTATGTTATATCTGTCTTGATAACTGCTGGTTTGATAATGAGCCTCCTGAAGTACCTTGTCATAAAATGGTCTATGCAAATGCCTCCTGCGTAGCCTCAGCTTGGTCGCGTTACCATGTCCATTTAGTACATGCATATATTCAGTTGTTTCCTTTTTTAACAGAAGTTTATATCCCCAGCCATAATGGTGTTTTTATGTTTGATAGAATTTTTTGAAGATCATCCACAAACCATTTAACTGGATTACTTTGTAGCCTACATATGGCTAATAGGGAAAACTTGATACTGCAGTGAACATTAAAGTGAATGCAGAGGTTGTCCATGGAATTTGCTTCAAAGCGATCAACTTGCGTGACTCAAGACAGTTTTTAACAAAAATTGGTTGTAGCCTTCAAATGAGTAAAGTGCAGTTTCGGTGTCCGATATCCATATTTCAGTGAGTGTGACAATGAGAGGCCTTGATTTAAAAAGTTCTAAATATCGTGAAGTTCTTCCTGAGACTCCGTATGTTGAGGTTCACTATTATATTGAGGACAGTGTATCTGAGAATGTCTTTTGTTAGCCCCACTGTGTGTAGACACAAATGTGTCAAGGTCTTCAAAACTGCTTGCATTTTGAATGTATTTATTGATGGGTTCAAAACCTGTAATATATCTTACCATGCAGCGTTACGTTTTTCCTAGTGGGGATTGGTAGTCTATTGTTCCACGGTTTCTTTCTTTGTCTTAGTTCTCCTTCACATATAAGTAGTTGTGGCAATGTGGTTTTTCAGCCTGGGATGCATGTCTCTTATGGTCTCCTCCACAGTACGAGCAAATTGTCTGTTATGCAGTGCAGTCTGTCGCCATATGCTCATAGGCACACCCCTTGTAGCATCTCATGGGGTTGATGTCTCCATAGACATTACACTAGCCCCAGCTAATTGCTAGTTTCTGATTTATTAATTTATAGAAGGTTGGTTCTGAAGCCTATATGTAGATGGCCCATTTTCCTGAGTACTTTGACTATCTACTGTTCAGAGCCAACTATTATTCTAGTGCTTAATATGCTTAGCTCCTTCAGAAGTTCTTCTGCAGTCTCGTAGCTCTATCTTAGCCCTGTTAGAATGACTCGAGGGTTTTTTAGCTTACTTAAACTAACTTCATATTTCTCTCTTAGTTTTTTGTGGATAAGGTCCTTCAGTATTTGGTTTGCTTCTTGTGAATTAGATTTAATTACTGTGTGTCCAGCTTCGAGAGTTTTGCATTGGGTTACGGGGGCTCTAGCATCTATAGGGTCAATGTGTTTTTGATTTCCTTCATGGTGGTTTCTGGTCTTTGATTTTCTTTTAAGCATCTCTTATAAGTGGTCTCATCTTTAAGGACTTTTGCATAGGATATTTGAATTGTTGCTTTATCCCTTAATCTGCTTTCGATGTTGTCCAACCTGTCGGATGTTTCTTGGAGTTTGTCCTGGTCGTTCATGTGCTTCTTAACCTCACTTTTGTACTCACGACAAAACCAGTAAACAAGATCTTGTAAGGTTGTTTACTGGTTTTAGGTAAATCTTTTATTTTGTGAAATTAGGCCTTTGCTAAGTTGACACAAGATACGTGATACCACGCATCGCACTTTCCATCACATAGAATCGCGTTTTCCTCGTCTTTCACCGGATTGTGGGCACAGGGATCATTTTCCGCGTCGTCTGTGTCTGTGTATGTGTGCTGAAAAAAAACGTCTCAGTTAAAGCAAAAACTCATTTTAAACTCTTCCTTTTATGCCAAGGTTAATAATAAATATCTACACTAACACTAGTATTAACTGTTAGTTCAGGTACCTTATACTTAGCAAATTTTGTTAACAGCTAACCTCTAAGCAAGCAACTTTCTTATTATTCTTTTATTGTTTTTCCATCTAACACCTCAGATTGAGTTTGAATTTAGGGCATTGAATTGGATCTTAAAGCGTCAAAAAAAGTCAAACAAAATTAGTTTCTTTTTAGGTACAATAAGGGGGCAATAAGGGGGGAAATAAATCAGGAATCATCTCTTTCTGCGGCGCACCTTTGTTTTCCAAAATTTCGTTCAGCGGGGATCCTTGCGGTATGCATTGTCCTAAGAGGCAGAAAATTGAATCATTCACTTAAGGACGTTATCACAATATGGGCAGCCCAGATAAAAAAATAACAAAAAAACTTGCTGGTCCCTGATATTATAGGGCCATTACTGCTTTGGAGATAGGGCAACCTTCCACTGCCTAGAATGTATATGTATACGCATGGCCGCCATAATAAGGGTGATATTCTTGTTCAGGGGGTCGCCTTTGCAATGTCGATAGCAGGACTGGACTCTTAAATTAACCAAACCTCTTCGCTAACGTTTATTCCTCATTTACCTTAAGCTAATGAATATAAAAAATTGTGAGGAAATATTGCCGTGTATATTCCTCAGTAACTTATAAAATAAAATTTGCAGAGTTTGGTATTGAATTGAGGCCGTCCCTGACCGTTAAGAAAATTAACGATACCTAACGAAAAGTCTTTTCTCCCGGAATAAGGAAAATCCGGAGGGTGGAAACAACCCGGCTTAAGTAGAGGGTTCTTATCTTGCAGAAACAGACTTTTTAGACTAACGAAGCCGCTCAGGCCGAGACCTTTTATTCTGATTGTCCGGCATTATCCTATGGTGTGCATTTTAGCTGATAACCCGAAACAGGTCCTAGTAATGAGGCTCCTTTTCTTCCTGATGTTTTTTCTTCCTGGAATGTGCTCGACTAACGGGAGCTGCTTCGAAACTTAAATTGCTTGAACAGGATGTTCAAGCAATCCCATTAAAACATTATTGCTTATTAACAAATCCATTAGCTAGCAGAAAACCTTCGATTCACCATACTCTTCGTTGAAATTAAGAGGGAGCAATTTTAAACAGGAAAAATTTTACGTTCAAAAACTTTAAATAGTAAGCTAGGTGCTACATTAAGTTGCATATTAATGTTATGCATTCTTTTAAAATAGAGTTAATGAAAAGTATGTATTTTAAAAATGAGCTAAATGACTTTAAATTTTAATTGCCTCTTCTTGATGTCCTCTTTCACCACGGGGGTGTTACGACCCTTTTCTCAATTCTCAATTTTGACCGCCTGTAACTTGAGAACACCTCGACCGATTGGAGTGAATCCAACTGCATTTTCCTCTCCTTAAAGTCCTCTTTCACCTACCACCACGGAACTTCCGTAGGTGCAATATTTTCGGAGATAGACCCCTTCGGAGATTGATTTTTGGGCACATTTAGAATCGTGGTTTTTGACCAATTCTAAAAAAACCTCTGTAGAGGTTAATTTAATTCGAATTGAGTTCGTTACGTTCTTAGGGGATTACAAACGTGCCATTCCGATCAAAAATAGAAGAAAAAATCCTATTTTTTTGAAAATGACCGAAGGGGTGGCGGAGTATTACGCCTTTTTTCTCAGTTCTCAACTTTGACCGCCTGCAACTTAAGAACACCTTGATCGATTGGAGTGAATTCAACTGCTTTTTCCTCTTCTTGATGTCCTCTTCTTGATGTCCTTTTTCATCTCCCACCACCAGAACTTCCGTAGGTGCAATATTTTCTGTGATAGACCCTTTAGGAGATCGATTTTTAGGCACTTTTAGAATCGCGTTTCTTGACCTGTACGAATGAAATTAACCTCTGTAGAGGTTAATTTCATTCGAATTGAGTTTGTTACGTTAGAGCGTGCTTAGAGCTGAATTACAAGCGTGCCATTCAGCTCAAAAACGGCACAAAAATTTTCCTGAAATTTTTTTGAAAATGTATTACCACTTTTTTCTCAATTCTCAACTTTGACGGCCTGTAACTTGAGAACACCTGGACCGATTGAAGTGAATCCAACTGTCTTTTCCTCTTCTTGATATCGTCTTTCACACCCTATGAATCGCGTTTTTTACCATTTTAAAAAAATCTCTTCGTTTCATTCGAATTGAGTTTGTTACGTTCTTAGGGCATTGCAAGCGTGCCATTCAGCTCAAAAACGGCACAAAAACTTTCCAGAATTTTTTTCTCAATTCTCAATTTTTACTGCCTGTAACTTGAGAACGCCAGGACCGATTAGAGTGAATCCAACTGTTTTTTCCTCCTCTTGATGTCCTCTTTCCCCTCCCATCACCAGAACATCCATAGGTGCAATATTTTCGGAGAGAGATCCCTTCAGAAGTCGATTTTTAGGCACTTTTAGAATCGCGTTTTTGGACAAATTTTTAAAACAACCTCTTTTGAGCTTAATTTCATTCGAATTGAGTTTGTTACGTTCATAGGGGATTGCAAGCGTGCCAATCCGCTCAAAAACAGCACACAAATTTTCCCGAAATTGTTTTCGGGACAAAGGGAGGAGTATTACGACTTTTTTCTCAATTCTCAACTTTGACCGCGCTCTTTTACACCTGAATTTCATTAGAATTGAGTTTGTTACTTTCTTAGGGCATTGAAAGCGTGCCATTCCGCTCAAAAACGGCACAAAAATTTTCCCGAATTTTTTTTGAAAATGTTTAAATGGAGAGGTATTACGACTTTTTTCTCAATTCTCAACTTTGACCGCCTGTCGGTGGTCGATTGCTTCCTCCTCCGATAGTTTTTTTCTATTTTCTTACCTTTTTTTATTTGCAAGAGTTTAAATTCGTTCTTTTTTTGTGAGCAACAATTGTTGGTAATTCAATTTTTTTCGTTTGCAGTCTTGCCTGCATACTTATAATTTTGTTTATGATGTTTATTTGCCACCGCCCAACTTCACAAAAAGAAATTAAAGAACTACTCCAACATTCAAAAGTATCATCAATTAGGGAAACTATAAAAATGGATTATAGAGAAAATAGAAATGACGAAAAAAGGTATACAGCTCAGTTTAGACTAAGCAGTCATAAAATTAGCAAAAGACACATTTTGTTGTAAAACCAAAAAGTTTCGTTTCGACCATACATTTGGGCATCTTCAAGGCTGGCATTTGCAATAAAATATGCAGGTGCTAATTGCAACTTGTGTGCCGAATAAACATGAATGAAATTTCGAGCTCGTGCTAAACTCGAAATTCGAGCCAAGTGCTAAAGTTTAAATTTTTGTTAAGTTTTCTTAAAGGGGATAAATCGAATCAAAACATGTTTATCCCTGTTTGCTTACGAGGCCCCATTTTTGTATCAGAAACATCGGAACAATGTTATTTTAAATCCGCGTCCTAAAACCGCAGGGCTTGAGACCATAGAGGTGAGAAATATGTCCATAACAAGATACTAAACTAGCTCTCTTTAAGTGCGTCATAATTATATATTAAAACTTTATGAACAAAAGAAAATATCATAAAAATTATAATACTCATTACATTTTGAAAAAAATCCTTAATAACCCTTCATACGCTGAGAAACAAAATTGTAAAAATTTTAGCCCTCAACGTTCCATGGAAGGGTCCAAGTCCATTGAAAAGCAAAGTAAATATCCAGAAGTTATTCGATTTTCTGGCATAAACGGCGTTATTCAGAATTCCAACTCCCCCAGCGTTCGTTTAAAAAACATCAAAAGAAGTATAAAATGCGACATGAAAGCGTCCAGAATGCGATAACCCGGGAATAAAATTTACTTTTTAATGGAAAAGCTCCGCAAATATTTTCTATTCATTCGAGTCCCCCCGAACATGAATTGGATTTCGATGTGTATCGAGAGGGAGAAGAAGGAGTGGGGGAAGGAATGCATCAAGTCATTTTTTATGGTTCTTAATATCTAGAAAATATTAGTTATATCTTACAAAACTTTAAAATAAGTTTTGACCTCTTATTTTTTTTTATTCGGAGCTTTTTAATTGTCTCTGTTTTTCTTATTACTTAAGATATTTTTGTAATAATAGTTAATTTCTATATACAGGGTGAGTTTATGTTAATGTTTGTTGAAAAGATCTCAAAAACTACCAGTAATTAGAGTTAGAAAGTGTGTTAAATAGGGAAACAATTGCCATTTTAAGAGACCAATTCATAACTACTTATAGAATTTTTAAGACTTCCTTAATAATTTTGACGATTTCTTTAAATCAATATAGCTCAATCATTATTAGCTCTAGCAGAATGATGTAAATATGAAAGTTTGTGAACAATTGTGAATGGATCAAGCAGAATTTAACAATTTTTTCATTTGTAATTTTTTGAATAATGATATAAACTTACTTTTTAGCAGGAAAAATGCTAAAAAGGCTTATTGTGCTTTGAGAACTTGCACAGAGGAAAGAAACTCTAATTTGAACTCCCGCAAAGCAATTTGCCTCTTTTAATAACTTTGTTTGAATGATAAATTAGTCTAGATTTACCTGTATAGTTTTGAGGAAAATTAGAGCTAAACTTGACCCAAAAATTGTTATTGGAAGGCACTTAACGTCAGCTGAAAAGAAGGGAAATTCGGGGTGAAAGTGGTAAAACGATTCGTTCACGCAATTGTTATTCCTTCCCAATTAAGTAAATTGTTAATAAGTAAATTTGGGAATTTCTTTTTGCTTTTTTTTTAACGGAATGGCACGTTTGCAACCCCCTAAGAACGTAACAAACTAAATTCTAATGCGATTCTAAAATGTTTAAAAATCGACCTCCGTAGCTGTCTATCACCAAAAATATTGCGGAACCCACGGAACTTCCGGTAGGAGGAGGTCAAAGAGGACATCGAGGAGAGGAAAAAACAGTTGGATTCACTCTAATAACTCGAGGCGTTCTCAAATTACATGCGGTCAAAATTAAAAATTGAGAAAAAAGTTGGTAATTTTTTTTCCTTTTTCGTCGAAATTGCACGTTTGCAACCCCCTAGGAACTTAACAAACTCAATTCGAATGAAATTAACCTCTAAAGAGTTTTTTTTATATTGTCCAAAAAGGCGATTTTAAAGGTGCCTAAAAATCGACCACCGAATGGGCTTATCTCCGAAAATATTGCACCCATGGAACTTCCGATAGGACGAGCTATAAAAGGACATCAAGAAGAGGAAAAAACAGTTGCGATTCACTTCAATCGGTCGAGCCGTTCTCATGTTACGTCAAAGTTGAGAATTGAGAAAAAAGTCGTAACACCGCCCCCTTTGGCTATTTTCAAAAAAATTTCGGAACATTTTTCTTTGCTGTTTTTGATCGGAATGGGACGTTTGCAACCCCCTAAGAACATAACAAACTTAATTCGAATAAAATTAACCTCTAAAGACGATTTTTTAAAAATGGTCCAAAACGACATTCTAAAAGTGTTTAAAAATCGACCACCCAAGGGGTCTCTCTTCGAAAATAGAACACCTATATTGTTGTGCAGGTGAAATTGACGACCATATGACGGCAAAATTAAGTCAATAAATATCTAGATTTTGTCATAATATATGAACATGCGGTGTGTGAAATATGACATCTTTTGGATCTGTCTTACTTTCTTCATTAAGAAGTCCAAATTGCCACCTAAACGACGCCTTTTGGACAAAGTACTGTCGCCTAACAAACGTATTAAAGACGAAATGTGCTACCTGGGCACCTAACAGTAAAATGGACAAATTTCTACACTCCAGCACTTTTGCATTCAAGATTAAAAGACAACATAAGGCTTTGTCGCTATGCCAAGACAAAAAAGCTTCTAATAAACTGCCAGAATTATCTAAATCGAAAAGTACGCTGGAAAAATATAAGAAGCTGTGGTAATTCTGCAAAGTTGTCGAAGAAGAAGTTGCACCAACAATGTAAAAAGAACTGCCAGAGGAAACTCTCATGAGTAACGCAGTCGATATAAAAGTTAAAAAAAAATGTGTTCAGGTAATAGGCGGTCAAAGTTGAGAGTTGAGAAAAAAGTCGTAATCCCCCCCCTTGGACATTTTCAAAAAAAATTCGGAAATTCTATTTTGCTGTTTTTGATCGGAGTGGCACGTTTGCAACCCCCTAAGAACGTAACAAACTCAATTCGAATGAAATTAACCTCTAAAGAGGTTTTTTTTAAAGATATTCCAAAAACGAAATTCTAAAAGTGCCTAAAAATCGACCACCTAAATGGTATATCTCCGAAAATAGTGCACCTACAAAACTTCCAATGGTAGGAGGTAAAAGAGGACACCAAGATGAGGAAAAAACAGTTGGACTCACTCCAATCGGTCGAGATGTTTTCAAGTTATAGGCGGTCAAATTTGAGAATTGAGAAAGAATCGTAATACCCCCCGTTGAACATTTTCAAAAAAATTCTGATTTTTTTTTTATTGGAATATCTTGTTTGCAACCCCCTAACGTAACAAACTCAAGTCGAATGAACAAAAACGACATTCTAAAAGTGCCTAAAAATCGGCCACCCAAGGGGTCTATCTCCGAAAATAGTGCACTTACAGAACTTCCAATGGGAGAAGGTAAAAGAGAACATCAAGATGAGGAAAAAATAGTTGGACTCATTCCAATCGTTCGAGATGTTCTCCCTCCCCCCCCCCCCCCCCTTTGGACATTTTCAAAAACATTTCTGAACATATTTTTTGCTGGTTTTGACGGGAATGGTACGTTTGCAACCCCCTTATTACGTAACAAACTCAATTCGACTGAAATTAACCTCTAAAAAGGTTTTTTTTTAAAATGGTCCAAAAACGAGTTTCTAAAAGTGTCTAAAATCGACCACCCAAAGGCTCTATCTCCGAAAATAGTGCACCTACAGAACTTCCAATGGGAGGAGGTAAAAGAGAACATCAAGATGAGGAAAAACACAGTTGGATTCATTCCAATCGGTCGAGATGTTCTCAAGTTACAGGCGGTCAAAGTTGAGAATTGAGAAAAAAGTGGTAACACCCCCCACCCTTTGGACAATTTAAAAAAAAATTGAAATTTTTATTTGCTGTTTCTGATCGGAATGACACGTTTGCAACCCCCTAAGAACGTAACAAAACAAACTTAATTCGAATGAAATTAAACTCTAAGGAGGTTTTTTTAAATGGCCAAAAAAAAAAGATTCTAAAAGTGCCTAAAAATCGACCACCCAAGGGGTCTATCTCCGAAAATAGTGCACCTACAGAACTTCCAATGGTGATCCACCATCAAGAAGAGGAAAAAGCAGTTGGATTCACTCCAATCGGTCGAGATGTTCTCAAGTTACAGGCGGTCAAAGTTGAGAATTGAGAAAAAAGTGGTAATCCCTCCCCCTTTAAACATCTAAAAAAAAACTGAAAATATTTTTGATCGGAATGGCATAGATTAGTATTCAATATCTATTGATTTTTCTGATTAGAAACCGATAGATTTGAAAAATTCACAAAAACGTATAAAAAATGTATATGGTTTTAGATAATTAAAATTTACATTTAGGACACCTGCTTATAGAAAACAATTAAACATGATTAAGATTTGAAATAAAAAATAAAGTTTATCGTGCTATAGTATAGAAAATGATTCATTCAAATGAAAGTTTAGCGATTCTATTGGTTCGTTATCCGATTTTTTTAACATGGTATTGGATTATTTATTTGTGGATTTTATTTTTAATTATGTTGGATTATTAGATAAAATACTATACAAGTGCTTAGTTAATATTCAAATATCAAAAACTAACGTCAACAGAACGTCATGTTACTGTCGATTTTAGATGTCATATTTAAGACGTCCTTAAGACGTCTTTTTCTCGTCCACTGATCAATATGACTGAATTGGACTAAAATACAAAGTCTCTTATCGATGTCTTATACCTCAGATTAGTTACTTGGGATAACATTGTGTCTACCTGAAAAATTTTAAACCCGAAAATTGCTAATATACATATAAAAAATCCTGATGGAAGTTAAGTCCTAGTCTTCCAACCCATAAAAAAACTAGAACTAATAAAAAAAAACTATAAAATCCATTTTTTTAAGATGTTTTATCCAAGAACACGTCCAGCTCGTCGATATAGGCCCTTGGGACGAAAACGAAGGACCATCACCCTCCATAATCTTTTATTCCTGCTGCCTGAGGATAAAAAAGTGCACCATGTTAAAGGAACACTTGGGGAAAAAGCCTCTTACCGCATTAGTGAAATTGGAAAAATATTTGTATACGATATTCGCTGGATTGAGAAAAATGGCGGCCAACAAAGGCTGTAACTTTTAAATACCGGGCTGCAGTGCAGCAGTGGCTACCTTGTGAGACCTATTGGGCTTAAAAGTTTCCCACTGCCATAACAAAGGAGGGGTGGGGGGTGAGGAACACCGTGAGGGCGGAAGGAGGGATGGGGTGCAAACCCGACTCATACAGTATTCAACACGGAAAGATATCCCGCATTAATGCGAAGGTCCAGCGGAATCCCAATCCCGGAGAATATGTATTAGACTGCAACCAACGAGATACTACACTCGGAAAAACTCGAGTCTTATAACTGACTTAAAATATGAGAAATGAGTCTTCTACTTCTCAGAAACTCGTTGAAATCTTGGATCTCACCGGCCAAATTTAGCCCATAACTCAGGAATAAATTCGTATAATATTGGAGGAATATCTCCCCGAAATGACTTTTACGGACAAGTAATGTTCGCTCGTTTATTTTCATAA
Source organism: Taphrorychus bicolor (assembly GCA_951812265.1). Lineage (NCBI taxonomy): Eukaryota > Metazoa > Arthropoda > Insecta > Coleoptera > Curculionidae > Taphrorychus > Taphrorychus bicolor. Next base: position 37,357,721 of record OX638302.1, read on the forward strand.
AATTGTAAATCCTCAAGTGTATTGCGGGCTTTAGAGCTTCCGGAATAAAGAAGAAATTTTTAGAATAAAAATGGTTCTTTCCTCGGCGGTCACGGAATGCACTATGAATATCTATCCGTTTCCTGCGAAAGGTCCCTTTTTCCACACACACACACAAGTCCGCATAAAACACCCAATTCCAAAAGAGTGAACGTCTAGAAAAAGCTTAAACCTTTATGAGGCCTTTCGCTTTCGGGTGATATTTCATGCTTTTTGTCAATTTTACGTCCTTTGTCGTAAAAGTATCCCCGTCGAAAACAAAAGTTATCAATCCATTTTGTCGGAGATGAATACATTGAGCCTTCGATAAGGCAATTTGGCGAGAAGATGGCCAGCGGGACATGCTAGGAAAATTAACCCAGTGACGTGGACTGTTTAAATTAGCACACTACCTTTAATCAGTACATTCTAGTCATATACCTCAAAGCAGCTGGAACCAATAAAATCAACATTGAGATGGTAAACTCCGGATTAAAAACGATGAGGTTATACTAATATTGCCAATGTAAAGAGTGGTACGCCACTGCGAAACAGGGTGTAATACGGGCTTTCCATGGATATTTTTATGTAGCAATTTTCCGGCCCTCCAGCTATCGGTTTGTGTCCGAGGAGATGACGAGAGGTCGTGGGTTAAGTAACTTCTGCGGGCCCCACGTCCCGATCCCTTTTTTATTTTTTATCTTTAAACGTCATGAGCGATTATTATTGCTTTTGCTTTTTTATCATTTTTCGTTCAAGAGGACTTAACAAAATACGTATCAACAACTGAGGTTTTCGATCTTGAATATAACAGCACCATTTTGTAAAGAGGGCAATGCCTCGTAAGAAGGACACAACCATTTGAGAATGGTGTTCACGAAATGACATACAAAATTGCTCTCCCAATAAACAAAACTGTCTTTTACACGGGGCACAAGCAAATCATTTATTGATTCTAGGACGTTGAAGGAAATTGGAAATTCAAAATCATTAAATATTCGATAACTTTTTGTAAAATTTTATTCAACTTGACTTAAATTGCTAACGAAATGAATCCTAAATTAATTGAAAGACATATTGAATTGACAAATTTAAAAAGATTAAACCTTAAATTAGAATTTTTCTTTCTTCGGCACAAGTGAATCATTTATTGATTTTACGACGTAGATATATTGACAGTAACAAATTGAAAATCATTAAAACTTGGATAACAAGTTTTTGTAAAATTTTATTCCATTAGTTGATTTATGGATAATAGCTTGGCTAACGCAAAATCAATAAAATTGCATTAAATTGTTCACAAAATGACTTAAATTAATTGAGAACTATATTTATCTTGGCCTTCGTAAACCTTCGTAAATCATGTAAAATGATATATTTACAGTTACTTGACAAATTTAAAAACATTCAATCTTAAATTAGAATTTTGTCAGTTTTTTTCGGCACAAGAGAATAATTTATTGATTTTAGGACGTTGATATATTGATAGTAGCTCAACAAATTGAAAATTATTAAATCTTAGGTAACAAGTTTTTGTAAAATTGTATTCAACTAGTTGATTTATTGATAATAACTTGACTAACGCAAAATCAAAAAACGTGTTTCTTTTGGTTTTCGAGACAATTAAAAAAAAACTGCAGAATTCGTACTCTATTTTTGGGCCACCCGTGCTCAGTTACTATTATAGGCGGAAATTCAAAAATATCTCTAAATGTAACTCTTATTACAAATTTTCGGATTAATCTTCATCGGAACTGGATATAACCTTTCAAAGGCAAAACAGCACAATTTTAATATTAAAATTTAGGTTTTTGAGCAGCATGAAACTCGTGTGCCAATAGGCAATTTTCGATTTTTTCCATGAAATTCTACATCAATCGGGTTGGTCCGTCAATTTGATTGCTTGAATCAATGACAAAAAGTCGATTTTTGTTTTAGGTAATACAGGGTCTCTTAAAATGAAAAATAGTGAAAAAGACATTTAAGGCGCCACTTTGGAACAGAAGAAAATTAGTGGAAATTTCAATTGCACTTTTTTATGACATTAAAATTTTGTCAGTTTTTTTCGGCACAAGTGAATCATTTATTAATTTTAGGATGTTAATATATTGAGAGTAGCTCAATAAATTGAAAATCATTAAATCCTAGATAAGATAACAACTTTTTGTAAAATTTGTAGTAGCTGGACTAACGCAAAATCAATAAAATTGCATTAAATTGTTTACAAAATGACTCCTAAATTAACCAAAAACTATATTGACTTGGGACGTCGTAAAACGTCATGTAAAATGATATACTGTTAGTTACTTGACGAATTTAAAAAAAACATTAAATATTAAATTACAATTTGTCAGTTTTTTCGGACAAGAGAATCATTTATTGATTTTACGACGTTGATATATTGATAGTATCGCAACAAATTGAAAACAATTAAATCTTGGATAACAAGTTTTTGTAAAATTTTATTCAATTAGTTTATTTATTTATAATATCTTGCCTAACGCAAAATCAATAAAATTGCATTAAATTGTTCACAAAATGACTCCTAAATTAATTGAAAACTATATTGTTTGACCTTCGTAAAACCATATAAAATGATATATTTACAGTTACTTGACAAATTTAAAAACATTGAATCTTAAATTACAATTTTGTCAGTATCTTTTGGCAGAAGAGAATCATTTATTGACTTTACGACGTTGATATATTGATAGTAGCTCAAGAAATTGAAAATCATTAAATCTTAGATAACAAGCTTTTGTAAAATTGTATTCAAATGGTTGATTTATTGATAATAACTTGACTAATGCAAATTCAATAAATTTGCATTAAACTGTTGATAAAAATGATCTTAAAATATTGAATTGGCCTTCGTAAGACATGTAAAATGATATATTTATAGTTACGTGACAAATTTAATAACAGTAAATATTAAATTACAATTTTGTCAGTTTTTTTAGCACGAGTGAATCATTTATTGATTTTACGACGTTGATATATTGATAGTAGCTCAACAAATTGAAAATTATTAAATCCTAGATAACAAGATTTGTAAAATTGTATTCAAATAGTTGATTTATTGATAATAACTTGACTAACACAAAATCAATAAACGTGCATTAAACTGCTTATAAAATGGCTCTTAACGTAATTGAAAAATATAATGAATTGGCTTTTGTAAGACATCATGTCAAAATAATACATCTAGAGTTACTAGACAAATTTAAATTCTGCTGTACTAAAGGGCTGTGTAAATTTAAGAACAAGAAGACAAAACCGAATTCGTCCTGAGGATGCAGAAATATATCTGCGAAACGTAGACCAATTCAAATAGTTCTTTTCGTCATTTCGTGATCCTGTTCCCGCATAACCCACCACATTTTTGAACTTGAGGATCAATAACAACTAACAAATTTAAAAACGTTAAATCTTAAATTACAAGTCTGTTAGTTTGTTTTCGGCACCAGTGATACTTTTATTGGTTTAACGACGTGGATATATTGATATTAGCTCAACAAATTGAATATCATTAAATCTTAGCTTACAAATTTTAATAAAGTCCTATTCGACTAATTGATTTATTGATAATAACTTGACCAACACAAAATCAATAAACTTGTATTAAATTTCTCACAAAATGACTCTTAAATTAATTGAAAAACATACTATTGTGACATGCTGTATTTGACAAATTTAAAATCATTAAATCTTAAATTACAATTTTGTCAGTTTTTTTTTGTTTTTGATTTTACGCTGTTGATATATTAATAGCAGCTGAACCAACTGAAAATCATTAAACCTTAACAAACAAGTTTTTTTTTAATTTGTTACTAATAATGTTACTATTACAAAACCATAAACTTGCATTAAACTGCTCACCAATTCGCTTTTAAATTAATTGAAAAACATTGATTAAAATGCCTTGCCCAATATATAATGCAGAAAACTGAATTTTTTATTTTTGATATATTGATAACATTTTGAAATCTAAGCAGCACTGAATTCAACATTTTTTTACAGTTCAGCTGATCCACTGATAATAAAGTAAATAATCAATAAACTGAAATAAGAGTATCTTGTAAGAAAAAAATATTGTGTAATGGAACCTTTTTATATAAGGAAAGTTTTTAATCTTTGTTATATTGAATATATCGAATTGAAAATTATTGAATGTGGTATTAAATTGCTCACAAATTGTTAGATATCATGTAATAAATCGAATTTTTTATTCTTAATATATTTGTGGTTGTTTGAGAAATTGAAGGTCGTTAAATCTCAACTCACGAATTTGCGTCAGTTATTAATCGGTACAAGTTAATGTTTTATTGAATCTAAGTCGTTTATTGTAGTTTTATTGATAAAAAGTACAACAAATAAACTTGCAATTCTTAATAGGCAATTGCAATCATATTTTCCTTATGCCCTTGAAATATATTAACACCTATGCGATATTGTACGATTTTTTTTATAATAAAACTGACTTGTTAACGAAAAAGTTGTTAATAACTTTAAATTAAAAACCTGAATCAAGGTATTGTGTAAGAAATTTGAATTTTTAGCACAGGATGATAGTAACTTAGCAAATTGAAAATCATTAGATCTTGTCTAACAAGAAATTTTGTTTAAGAAAATAATTTTTTTTAACAATCTTACGACGTTGATTTATTGAGAATAAAGTAACAGTTACAGAATGAACAAACTCGTGTAAACATCGCTCAAAAATTGGCCTTTAACATGCCTGAAGGACTAATTGAATTACGCTGCGTAAGATGTTATGTAAGACACCAAATTTTTTATCCTTGATATATTGATGGAAACTTGACAAATTGAAATTCAATAATCAAGATTTACGCACAATTTTATTCGCTAAAACTGAATTTTTTTTGCAGTGCTCAGCTAGAATAGCCAAGAACACTGTTACCTCATTTTTAACTTACTCGGCCGGGTCAAGATTACTGTCTTCGTCTTTTGTATAATATAGGGTGTATATAAAAAAAAAATCTCCTAGCAAGCCATGGAATTAAAACTCTTGTCTGAGATAAGTTCATATAAAAATGAAAATCGGAACCTTTTATGACATTTTCGTCTTTCATTGTTTTTATGAAGTAATCTCAGTCCTACTGTTCTTCCATGGCCTGCTTAAGGTTTTTTTAAAATGAACGCACGGTAGTATAGGTAGACTTCCGCCTTGCCGATTTAAAACTTAGTTTAATTATACAAAAATAAAAGCACTTTAAAGTCATATTATGCATGAACTTATAACCTGATAAATCCATCCAATTTTTAGTACATTCCCGTGCACGTTTCAATTATTTTCGTTTGGGCGGATATCCATCCCAGCGTGGGGCCCCACACTTTACTTACACCCCGACTTTTTATGTCTCTTTGAAAACATTTATCTGTCTGCTCTATAACACCGCCGCCCCTTCGAATTTATACTCACAACCCCGTGAACATCACTTCTTTAAATTGAGGTTTAAAAATCGTCCGTTGCAGGGGGCGAACTTTCCGCCTGATGGGGCGTCCATCATGCGCCGGGCCCAGGTCCTGCATAAACAATTTATTATTGGGCTGCAAGGAAAATTCTGCAATATGCCGGATTAACATAAGCAGGAGCTGGTCAAGATCCCCTGCTGCTTTCGCAGAGAGAGAGGATGATTCATCATGTATGGGGTGAGTGAATACATTAGAGCGTTTAGGCTTAGGAATTAACGACATGGGAGCAGTAACCTCTCTCAGTCCGCATATAGAGTGTCCAATTGGAATAATAGTAATTGCACCAAATATTCAGGCTACAATAGACACATTTGGCAAGAAAGCTCTTTGTGAACTATTGGTTAAAGATATTAAAACAGGCCCTCTGTATATTATAATAGTCATTGTTATATATTTTTGACTTTAGAAGCTATAATTTTTGTGTATAGTTGCCAGGACGATTTATTAGTTATTTATGTATCAAGGGCATAATGTAGACGTTTATGTCCTGGGGGCGATGATCTTACCCGAGGGCCTCTGGCTTGAGGGTTTCCAAGTCGCACGAAGGTACACATATGCCCGTGGTGCATACGAACTTTTATGTCCTCCCAATACATGTTAGTGTTTTTCAACAATAAATTATTATTAAAATAATCCTAAAATGTTCCTGCTTTATGCCCTCCCGAGCGATAACATGCACTTTACGCCCGCGCGGGCATAAAATTTGTTTATGTATTTGGCAACTAAGCAATAAAAACACTATGAACACAAATAAACTACAAACAAAATTTAATAATAATGGTTCCTAAAAATTTAATATTTGTCAATTTTTGGAACATCCTATAACATCAAAATCAGAAATCAAAGCGCTATTTTATGACTACGTGAATAAAATTTACAAAACAAATCTATTAGTAAACAAACAAAAATCTAAAATTAAATGTTTGGCATAGCATTTTACAGATTTTTTTTGAGACACCCTTTGCTTATTAAAACGTAAATATGTGTTCTATTTATCATAAAACTACTATAACCAACGAATAAAATCCATTACTATTGATTTATACGGGAAAAGTCGATGTGTTCATGTTAAGTAAAAGAGGCCCTCGAACCGGTCCAAATACCAAAATTTGGAGGTCAAAATCGTGCATTGCGGCCTTTAACCTCTTACATCTCCTTTCGATAAAGATTTATCCAAAAACCTATAAGAAGAGCTAAGAATCTAGAAGAATAGAGCTACACGACGAGCCCATTTTCGAAAGACTGCCTGGAACAGTTATTAAGCATGGGTGGCCCAAAAATGAAGTACAAATTTTGCACTTTATTTAAATTTTCTCAAAAACCGTGAAAGGTAGCTTCGTTCTGATAGATATATCTGATAGTCCTCAATAGCCTCTTCGTACAACATATTAACCTGCATATCGAATAAACAGAAAAATGTAAAAATAAAAAAAAATTCAAAGGTGTGTCGTCGAAATTTTTAGCCGAAATCAATTGTCATATACTTAAACCATAAAAAATATTGGAACTGTGGATAGCGGGTGTAGGACAAATAAGAAGCTAATTCACAGTTGCGAATACGCCAACGTTTCGATCTTTATTTAGATATTCTTAATTCAGTTTGAGAAGTATGTCATCTAAGCTGTATGTATGTCTTCTACCGGACATAACGCAAAAACAAAACAATTAACCAACAAACAGACGACCACATGAGTTAAGGACAACCGAAAACACCAGCCACCAGGAACAACAGTTCCTGGCGGCTGGTGTTTTCGTTTGTCCTTAACTCTGGTCGTCTGTTTGTGGATTCATTGTTTTGTTTTTGCGTTATGTCCGGTAGAAGACGTACTTTTCAAACTGAATTAAGCCCTGAAGAAGATCTAAATAAAGATCGAAACGTTGGCGTATTCGCCACTGTGAAGTAGCTTCTTATTTGCCCTACACCAGCTATCTACAGTTCCATTGCATTAGAAAGGACACAAAGCATACATATAATTAAAAATATTCTTATATAAAAGAGGGGAAAAAATATGTAAAAAGTATGTAAAATTGAAATTTTCAGTAACTTCCTTTCACTTTAAAATTGCGCCTAAAACGTAACTTTTTTCACTTTTCATCAACATTTGAATACTTATATCTATATAATTGGAAAACTAAACATGGCATTTCAGCAATCCATAGAGCATTTACGATCACAAAATACCAGCTCAATTTATCATTCCAAGTTTTTAATTTTGTTGGCATAATGTTCGATTAAAATAAAACATTACGTAACAATGTTAACAGTTTTTCACTTTCTATGAGACTGTTATCAAACTAAGCAAAACGATAATAAACGCTTTGAGTAGTATTTGAAATGGGCCACAGTTGGTTGAGATACTGTTGTTCTATTGTCATAAATGGCTTTGCTATAAAATGGAAAATTTAACTATACCCCTATCAATGACAAATTTAGTCACTAAAATCTCGGAAGCTAAAAGCGATAAAATTGAATAGTCAGCACTAATCGAAAAATCTTCATTAAAGCTACTTTGTCAGTCATATACGAGAAACTGATTGTTTGAATGTGGCACATTTATAAAGCAATAATTGTAATAAAGAAGAATACCCTGATGAAGGCGTAGAGTAAGCAAAAAGTCGAAACGTCGGATATATTAGGTTAACAATCACTAAGTTGAAGCAAAAATATGTCAATAAATTGAAAAAAGATTCGGAAAAAATCAGTATGCCCATGCACTGTGTGCAGCACGGTGTGCAGTTGTGGCATTATCGGAGAAACTATTAATATTGATATTTTTACATGGAAGTATGGAAAATGGAACTTTAGGAAATGGTGTAAGTGATTGCTCAAACATTTATATTATATGAATTTTGAGATAAATCGTCACATTCATCTGATGTAGAGATACTTACTGGAATAATTGTTTTCAGCTAAATTTTCCTAACTAAAACGATGCAATGTAATGTTTTTTACAATTTCTAAGCGTTTTCGATATATTCACAAGCAAAGTTTATTTTTCAAAATAGGCCTATGAACATTTAACTGTTCACGAGGTACTGTCAGTTTTTGATTTATTTTCAAACTGACGTTTGTACTCGTCATCTAATTTTTTTAACTGAAACAATCTAATAGAGTTTTTTTTCTGTTCTCTACCCATTTTCGAGACATTCCCAAACTTTTTTATTTTAATAGATAAAGCCATGAAGTTTGCACTCGTTTCAAACTAATTTTTTCCATCTAAGGCGAAGGTTTAATCCAATTTTTAGAATCTCAAACCATTCTCGAGATATTACTAACTTTTGTTATTTTTAGAGACAAACCCATGAAGTTTTCAGCTAACTTTTTACAACTAAAACGATGGAATTGGATCTTTTTGACCTCGGACCGTTCTCGAGATACTCTCAATTTTTTTTATTTTCAAAATAAACCTCTGAAGTTTGTACTCATTTTAGTTCCTATCAAAAACTATTAAACATTCCTATGGCTTGGTAGTTGCATTTTCTTGGAAAATTGATTTTTTCTGAATTTGCGCTGACATAAACGAATGTAGTAATCTAATTTACCTGTTCAGGTCTGTTCAGGTGTTACCTGATTTGACAAAGCAAAATTTATTGTCATTTCTAGTTGTCACATATTAATTTAAAGTTAAATATTTTTTTACTGTTTTAATTGGTGGTTAACAGGGAGTTTCTTATTTATTCCAAATGCTGGTTTACACAACAGAAGAACGAGTCGATATGATCTTCATTCTAGGAGAATGCTTGCAAAATTGCCTTTTAGCATCAAGGGTTTATGCTGAAAGGTTTCCTAACCGAAATCGACCGAATAGAGCCGTTTGTGAAAGACTGTTGGTTCAATTTAGGCAAACTGGTAGTGTTCAGTATTAAACGACTGCCAAAACGAGACCAGTTACAGAAAACCAAGAAACTGAATTAGCCGTTAGTGGCTCTGTAGTTGAAAATTCCTATGTCGGACAACGAGAAATTGCACAAAACTTTCTTCAAAAACATAAATATCACGATTATAAGATACAAGTACGTCAAGAACTCTCCGATAACGATTTTGGAGAACGAGTGGACTTTTGTATGTGGGTGTTAGAAAAAGTTGGAGAACAAGAAGATTTTTTTGAATCAGTTCTATTTAGTGGTGAGTGTACTTATCATAACAATGGTTCTTTTACCCGACACAATTTTCATTATTATTTTAATTTTAACCCCCATGAATTTAGAGTTATTAATAACCAACATAAGTAGTCAGTAAATGTATGGGGGGCATAATGGGACAGTATGTGATTGGACCTTGGATCATCGTGAAGTCCGGGAGTTCTTAAATGTTCGTTTCCAAAATCGATGGATTGGAAGGAATGGAGCACAACATTGGCCACCAAGGTCCCCTGACATAACGCCTCCCGATTTTTTTTTATGGGGATATGTAAAAGGAATCGTGTATAATACGCCACCGACCACAAAAGAAAATATGAAGGAACGAATCAGAGAGGCCTTCAGAAGCATCCCTATATGTTACGCAATGTGAGTGAAGGACTTAAAAACAGAATACGTTTGTGTTTAGAATCAGACGGTCGTCATTTTGAACAATAACTGTTTGTTTTTGTTTGTTTTACTCTTATGTTGACTTGTTATTTATTGTATTTCAAATTCCACTATTATTGCACTTAATTTTTTTGTAATAGAGATGCTAAATTTTATAAGAACTCTTGTATTATAATGTTTTATTGCTTTATTTGATATTTTATGCTAAATAAAGACACTTTAACATTCAGATGACTGCTAAATAATCTTCATGATCATAATTTTGTAACTTATAAATTAATATCTGACAAATACGGGGTGTTCATTAGAAAACTTCGTCTAGTTGGATGTGAAATATCAAAGGAAAAGAATGGAGAAACAAAAGTTCATTTACTTTCATTATTCCATCCTTTTCTGTAAAAATTTTATAGCCTCCTAAATGAAGTTTTCTAGTGAACACCCAGTACTAATGATAATAAATTTTGCTTTCTCAAAATCAGGTATTGTAACAGGTAAAGTAGATTACCTAATTCGTTTATGTCAGCCCAAATTCAGACAAAAATCAATTTTCCAAGAAAACGCAAAGACCAAGCTATAGGAATGTTTAATAGTTTTGATAGGAAAATAAATTCTGCATCTAATGATACTATAAAATACAGGGTGTCTAATTTAAATTAAACGAAATATTACTGTTTGAAGTTTGCAATAATTTGGTGTTCATTTATTGACATTCGGTGCACAGTAGTTAATATTTAATACACACCGCAAAAAATCCAATGTACTATTAGCCCACCAGCCAATTTTGGTGGTTGAAAAGAAACCAAGTAATGAGATTTTAAACATTTAATTTGATGCTGCATTTTCACAAAATCACGAATATCTGAAGAACGGTACGGTTTAGATGCCATAAACTACCTTTACTTTTGTCCGTAGGTGCCGAAAATACATTAATATACTAGGTGTCTCATTTAAAAAAATACAACTTTAATCAATTTTATACTTTTGGGACTACCTGTATACAATGACAATAATTTAAAAATGTACTTCCAATAGACCCCCATCCATTCCATATACAAAACTTTTTTTAAATCTAAAAGTTTAGCCATAATCTTCCGTGTCGAGTAACGTGAATCACCCTGTATACATATAATAGGATCCTCTACCAAGAAAACAAAATAATAGCTTCCCAATGTACCAAATTAAGGGTTTCGGGGGCTCAAACACTGAACTGAATGTCTTATAATCGCAAAGCTTCTTATCATTTGATTTCACTAAGTAATTATAAACAAAACCAGAAGTAGAAATGAAAATCTTTTTGTCCTCCAACACTCAGCACACGGCTCCTACCGCTATGCAACGTTGCAAAATTTAAAGAAAAATAAGAAATTAAATAAATATTCAATTTAAACTAACGTTAACTAACGTGAACTAAATTAACCCAAAAAAAGTAAAACTAAATTAACATCCACTAACCAAACCAAAGAAAAAACATAACTAAAGTTAACCTAACCTAAGGAACTGAATTAACCTGAAATAATCTAACTAAAGGCAAAGTAAAACTGAACTAATTGCGACAAGGCTCAGATGCGGCCCATAGGCCGCCGTAAAGAACACATAAACCTGATCTAACCAAGCCAAAGGCAAAGTAAAACTGAACTAACCTAAGCAACAGAGCCCACACTTATTTGCAGCAGTGAACAAGCTCCGTAGCGGCCACTGCGACAAGGTGCCGGCGCAAGTTTTACTGCCTTACGAGTACAACCAAGTACAACTCGACTGACCAAACTAAAGGAAAACATAACTAAACTAATCTAAGCAAAACAAAAACAGAACTGAGCTAACCTGATCTAACCAAAAGCAAAGTAAAACTGAACTAATCTAACCAACAGGTCCAAAGGCGCCGCTCACGGGCCGTCGTAAAACACAGGTTTAACTGAACTAACTAAACCAAAGGAGAAACCTAACTGAACTAACGTGAATCAACTTAACCCAAAGCAAAGTAAAACTGAACTACAGTTTGAGCCTTAGGGCCGCCTAAACTTTAGGGCCATTGCGGGATCCGATACATACTTAACTAACTGCTTCCGAAAAAACCTAGTTGCAAGATATTGAGAGAGGAACTGGCAACCTAGCTGGTCTAATAGGTGACTGCGACAGCTAACACGTGCTAAATAAATTTAACTTAATTATGAATGCGCCGTTGGGCATTAAAATATAAATAAACCTTTCAATTTTTTTTGTAATTTTTTATTATTTTTTTAGTACAAATATGAATATTCTGCAATTTTTTTTGCTTTCAACTACTTAATTTGATTCCCTCTTTAGTGTAAATTTCAAAAAATTTCGAAAATCCATAATGCTTAATTATACATGTGCAATTTTCGCATATCTTAATTAAACTCTGATTCTATATTCTTTGCAAAAAGCTTAATAATTTTTGGTTTTTAGAAGTGATTTTTGATTACTTTATTAATTCATTTTAATATATTATTTGCTTTATAAAATGAGCTTTGAAACAAACAGTGTAATTCAATGCCGGTAGGGGTATTAGCCCTAGCTCGGAGTAGTTGTTTCTGTTTGTTTCCTTCTTAACAGCTGCAATATTTTAAACAGATAAGTTTTCAATTTCCAATTAGTATATATTGCCTTTTTGCATAATTTAAACTAAAGTTTTCTGCGAAAAAGCTAAAAATTTCGATCACTAACATATTTCGCAGAAAATAAATTTCTTTCAACTTTCATAACCAACATAAGTGATCGGAATTATCATAAGGCCATAAACGGAGAATTTTTTTTTTAAAGTGGTTAAAAGAAAAATTGATTTTCACATTAGGATTAATGAATACCAAATGTGTAGTTGTGATGGACAACGCATCTTATCACTCTGTTAAAATCAATAAAGCTCCAAATGTAGCATCAAAAAAGAAGTTTTAAAGCAATGGTTAACAATCAGAGTCGTACCATATGAAAATTCTTAGTCAAAAAAGCAACGTATGGACTTAATAACTTCACATGCAGGCTCTGACTGTATGAAATATGAAGTAGATGAGCATTTAAAGACTGCAGGCCATGAATTAAACTTGTTCCTTCTCAACTTGACTGTAGTATCAATTCAAATAATAAAAAACGTTTCGCAGGGAGCAATCCAGCACTGCACTAAGGAAAAGTACCAGAATTTAATCAAACACACAGAGAATTAAATCAAAATGGGCTGTTGTCCCCAAAAGAATGCTCCATTGGTCATAAACGTTGACGAAACTGATTCTTCTCACACTGATGATCTCTCAACTGACCTGAGCAATTATGAAGATAAAGAAGGCGCGAGTCGATCTGGAATACAAAGTGCAAGTACAGCAAGTGGACCTGGAATGCATAATAATTACTCGAAAACAACTGAATTAGACGGTTCAGACTCCCAGTCAGGTTGTGAAGAAATTACTCTTATGGTCGTTGATGATACAGATAGTGAAAAACTGAAAAGATGCTGCAACAATTTGATACAATGGCCCAAATTTCAAGGTGACCATTGGGATCTTAAAAACTCTCAGCAATACAAATACAGTCAAATAGTAGAAAAGTTATTCAATTATTTCCCCAAAAAATTTCGATTTGGATAATTTACTATTTGATAAAGATACCAAGTACCATTTTGTTTGGATATAAGTAGATAATTTGCACAATTTTGCCACAATTTAACTAATCTTTGTATCCATTACGTGCCTGTATTATACCTTTAAACTAACAATTAACTTAACGTTTCATTTACCTACATTTCATTTATCAGAGTTAAAGGGTATTTACAGGTGAATCTGCTAAGATTTCCAATTTGCAAGGAGTATACCCAAGTAGCATTCTAAGCCATAATTTGGCAATCGTTTCGTACTCCTTGCTAAAATCGGTGGGCATTTGTTTAAAAAAGCTGCCAAAAAAAGCCAATCTATTACGAAATTATTACGACACCTTGGCAAAAATGGAGAACTTTTATTTCGTCACTATTTCGCTTTTTTGATCTATATATTTAGGCCAGTAATTTGGCCATATTTTAGCAATGAATGCTAAATTTTCTAGATATAATCGCTAAAATTTGGGTGCTAAAAAATAGCTTTTATGACTAAAAATGTTGCTAGATTTTAATATTTAGAGCTAATTTCCAGGTTTGCATTGCGTTCCTTTAATCAAACCAACTGTGCATGGAGATTCAAAATGCCGCCATGAAAGGACTGATTGTCTTGTGTGGATATACTTATGTAATCTGCAACTATGCTATTCAGGATATAATATACTTATTATATCCTGAATAGCATAGTTGCAGATTACATCGAATTGTCCATATAATGGACTAAAATCTTAGTGTTAATGCAAATTTACTGTGAGTTTAGAGGAGATACTTAATATATTTCAAAGCGCCAAGATAATTTTCATTATTTTGCAACCTATATTTTACATTAATAATAAAAAATAATTGACCTTGAACTAGATTTTTCTGATTTTGTTTAAACTTTCCCGAAAACACTCCCTTTGACGACTCAATGTATCAAAATGCTTTAAATTAACGATAAAAGTATGAAATATTCAATAGTTACATATAGACAATGGTGTAAACAGTATTTTAAAAGTACAATGAATTATACTTGCTGATTATTGCTTATACAATGGATATCCTTTTACAAACCAATAAAATGAGCTAACCCAAACCATGGATCTGGTAAACTTGAGGAAAATCGTTAATACTTATTTTTGTGCCGGTGCAGAATAGGCAAAATAGAAGACTATATGGTTATGGTAGAAATTGAGACTATTTATACAGGATGACGGTTTTTCGAAGTTAACCATGGGAATCTCAGTTATTTGATGAGATACGAAGAAGGTAAAATTAGGGCAAACTTGCGCAATTAGAATGACGTTTTAAATTTCTAAAATTTCGATTAATAACTTTTGTGGTTAATACCACCACAGAAGAGCAAAAGTAACTATAGCGATGCGTTTACGAAGCAACGTATTGTTTTCCGTGTTGTAATATCCAACTAAACGAACTGAATAACAAAAAACAAATTAAAGCAAACCGTGGATCTTTTGCCTTACAATACTTCATTTGATGCTGCTTAAGACTTTAAAACTTTGGCTTTCTTGAGTAAAAAAGGTATAAAAAAATTGGAATTGGTAACTCCATTGACCCCCCTCGCCTGACCGCAGGGTTTTTCCAAATCCAAAGAAGCTGAACTCTGTTGTAGAATGTTTGTAAAACACTCGTATTCCTAATAATAATTAATAAAAGTTATAAAAGATCATTAATAACCATTAGTAAAAATAATATTGTCTTTATTGCTAAATAAAACGACAAATAACAAAGTTGAGTTTTATGCAACGATTCTTTTAGAAGTTAAAGTGTTATACTACATCATATTGTGCTTTGCGTCCTATCAATAACTAGAAAGGTGTTGGATCGCAGGTGTAGGACAAATAGCCACTTCACTTTCTAGAAATCGCCAACGTTTCGACCTTTATTTTTAGAACAGGTGAGAGGGTTCTTGGGTATTTGGTCTGGGCAGTGTGGAATAAAACTATCGAAAGCTTGGTAGCTGAATAGTTTTATTCCGCACTGCCTAGACCGAATACCTAAGAACACTCTCACCTGTTCACACTAGTCGGTCAAGAATACTGTCTGATTTCTTTATTTTTAGGTCTTCCTCAGGGCTACAATAACAACATACGTATGACAAAACAATAGGCACAATGAACTTTAAATATACAGCAAAATTGAAAAAAGAAAGACATCACCCAATTAGTGCATCTTATACATTTTTTTCCCGTAAAACTGTGTCTAATAGTACAAAAATAAGTAAACAAATATCATTGGCAATAAAAATGGCACGGACAATTTCCACAGGCAACCGACAAAAAAGGAAAAGCTACCTGAGGTGGTGATTAATTATTATTTGCTTGTGGAAATTGGCCATGTCATTTTATTGCTAATGATACTTGTTTACTTTTGTATTATTAGGCATGGTTTTATGGGAAAAAATGTATAAGATGCACTAATTGGGTGATATCTTTCTCTTGTTAATTTTACTGTATATTTAATGTTCATTGTGCCTAATGTTTTATCATACGTATGTTGTTATTGTAGCACTGAGGAAGACCTAAAAATAAAGGTCGAAACGTTGGCGATTTCGAGAAAGTGAAGTGGTTATTTGTCCTACACCTGCGATCCAAGACCTTTCTAGTTATACTACATATAAATACAGTAAATTAAGACATTTGCTTTTATCTCTTTTATCTTTAGAACTTTCTTCAAAGCAGGTAATGAAAATGGCAGTATGTCAGATTTTGAGAAATGTTGATAAAAATTATGTGAAAGTATAAATTGCAATGACGAAACACAGAATATACCCAAAAATAATGAATAAAATGAATTAGAACTACATTAGGATAAAAGGATAAACTTTTCTCGTTTTCAAACCTTTTTAACATACCTCATTTTTTATCAGGACAATTTTCTAAATAACAAAAATGAATTGTAAAGGGCAAGAGGTCTTTTCTACGAGCAAGAGTACTTAGTAGTTTGTCACACTCTGTGTTAACACTAAACATCATGATTAGTGTTGCTTATTGATTCTATTTTTGGAACCACAGTTTTCTTGATTGTTGCCCAACTTTTTGCTTGATTTAGCGTGGCTAATTCGGGGACAAGAAACTAAATTAAATTATTTCTTTCCCGGGGTAAGTTGATGAAAACCTCGAATTGGAGCAATTTGGCGCTCTGTTTAGCATTCAACTCGAGATGAGGCGGCTTTGTCAGCAAGACAATTGACCGGCGAGGGTTCATTAGCTTCAAGGTGGACATCGCCGGTGGACTACTTGATTACCGAGCGACAACAATTAAAACGTATGATAGTGTACACGTGATTTAATACTGCAGACAAACAATAACCGGTCCCTTTCCCTTTAGGAATTACATAAAATTTAATGGCTTGTTCACGGATTATAAAGTCTCGGAATGAAGTCCGCAAATCCGGGCTGATATATTCGGCAATATCCCAGAAATTCCCCCAACCTTTCTACGGAGAAAAACTATGAAAAAATGATGCAGAACCCCGGGCACGTTCTTATTATTGATGCCCCTCGTCGCACCCGGATATATAAAACTTTTTAAAATAATGCTTTCTGGCGTCCAGATAAATAGAGGCGCTATCTTCACTCAGCAGGGGATTAGGCCATGTATGGCCGTGGGGGTGCAGGATTATATAAAATAAAGGAGCCGGCGCGCCCATCAGGGCAAAAAAATAAACGCACATGCGACGGCTCCGTTTATGCCAGAAGAACGGCTAATTAAGGCCTGGCCATACCTGATGGCCACGGCTATAGCGTAATCTGGTCGCAGATAAATCTATCAAAACCAAATGAAGGGGCACGAGCCATATGCCGCGGGGTGGTCACTCGCTATTGGAGGCCCATCTGAAATAATTGCCGTATAAATTTGGAAGTGACAGGTAGGTCACGTGCTGGGGTAATAGGTGTCATTTGGTGGGCATCCACATAATGAGTTAATTTGGGGAGAATATCGATGAATATCGTTTTGGTATGACCCATACATAACTTTATTTCAGATAGATTTAAAACTGAGTTAGGAGGGCTCTGAAGCTGAAAATTGACATCTCGAGGAAATATCCTAAAATAATTTCTATATAAGATGGCATAATTACGGTAATCGGTATTTCTATCTTTAAATTCTTATTGAGAAAAGAAAGGATGGGAATATTGTAAGTATGCGTTAGAGCCTCCATCCCACCCGAAAGATTTCTTGTTGCTGTTGCTATGCCACCGCCATCTCTCTTTGTTCGTATTGTAAATTCTAAGGGTGGTATCGGTTTTTATTTTTAATTTATTTCTGATTATAAGATATAAAGAATTTTCGTGTGAATTAACTCGTCCGGAGTAATAAATACGTGGGTAATGGGGATGTGCCTACATAGAAATTAGGAGGGGGCAGGGATGAGGGTTGAGACTCGTCCTTGCAAGTCATCTAGGAAGCAGAAAGTCGATTTTGTTTAATCTGTTTGATCCGATGAATCAGATCCAGAAAAATTAAAAATCCAAAGTCCCACAGTAACAATGTAGGTAGATAGAAAAGCGTTCACTACTTACTACTAAGCCACTAAAGTGTAATCTCGTGCATTTCGAAAAAAAAATTAAAAGCTTTATCAGGTCAGGTTGGGATTTCAAAGCACAGCATTGTTTTAGGGTATTAGTGAATGCGTCTCATAGAACTACTTTCAATGAAAGCAAGACAGGACTAAGCAAAGCGAATTACCAGAGCTTTAGAAAGCAGTAGAAAAAATATCGCGTTTCTATCCAAGACTAACGAGAGAGGCCATTGAGATCTTTAAACACGACAACAATTTCAACCGTAGAAGGAAATTATGTTTCAAAATGCAGTCTGGAAGCGAGTTATACGATATACTTCAAGTGCGCCGAAACCCTGTGCCACAGTATAAAGAATAATACATTACACCGGGTGTCCAGCTGAACCCTGGACAAAGGAGATTAACATGGGAAATCAGTTTTTATTTTTTTGCGCCTGTACGGTTGATTTCATTGAAAAACTTTTAAGAGTAAAGTTGTAGAGTTTATGGTCAGCTGTCATCCTGTAATTTTTTCAATACCACAGTTTTGGCTGTTTTTTGGAAAAACGCCTCGAAAAGTGCAAGAATTAGAATTTGGCGAATCACGCCCACCATGCATGTGCGGTGTCGCCAACATAATAATTTCTTATGTCAGAGTCAGAGCCGATTTTCCTTTTTTATTTATTTTGAGGGACTATCATGTTATAATTAACGTGATTATGCAGTGAAAAATAACCGAAAACCTGACGATAATGTTCTTAAATTATACGGTAAGTAAAAGTTACGTTTATAATTATCATAATTAGTAAAAGGAAAATCATTCCAATTTGTGTATGGCTGGTTGTCTAATTCATTTTAGTTTAGCAATACGACAACCACGATGACATGACAATTTGTCTCTTGTCACCAATTAAGGGTGTTCGTTGTTGTTGTTGTTGTTATTGAGGTGAATTGATCTACCTCCAAATGTTTTACTTCAAAAGTGTCTATTTTGCAGTGCTGTGTGACGCGAGGCCCCATCCTGCATGTAAAAAACCCTTGCTAAGTGCTGGATTCTTCTATGACAGACAAAATTTCATTGGAAAACCAAATACAGTGCGCCCCAAAATGCCAATCCACACATTAACAACTTCTCGACGTTGGTCTCGGTTGTCCTGCACTGTATGTGGATTTTAGAGAGTCCAAACTCATTCATTTTGTTGATTTGAGGGACCCATTAATCCAAATTAATATTCATTGGTGGAACAAATGTTTATAGCAAACAAGCAAGACCAGTAAGCAGATAGCGATGGATGTTTGATCTGCTAAGACCAGTTGCTTTCATGTTTTATCTATGTATCTGGAGACTATAGTGCCTGTGAAAAAAACTCTTTTCAGTGACAACAAATCTTAATAAAGGTGATAGTGTTTTTATAGGAATAATTGTTGTTATCTGTGTTATTACCTAAATTTATGTTACATTTTTTTTTCATGTCCACTTGTTAATTTCTTCCGTTAAGAAATTTATGTGTAGATTGGTTATGGAAATATACTTATTATATTATTTATATAGAAAGCTTGTATTTATTGATATTATAGGTTCGATTTTTATTTGTTCACTTTGACAGTAAAAAACAATTCAACATCGAAATTAGGAACCATTTTGTTGATACAGTGTAAAATTTTATTTTTATTATTTCTTATTAAAATGTTTCATTAGTTATGAATTTTGAGGAGATAAAACTTGTTTTAAAACAATACTGGGCTGGTAATTCCTTTGCTCAAATTCGAGGCAACATTGCCGCATTGTTTCCTGAACGACCAATACCAGCATGCGGTTCACTTCAGGCGGTGGTTGCTCGTTTTGAGGAAACTGGGAGTATTAACCCGATATGTTTCTGTGAGCGAAAGCGACGAGGTGCGGCTCCAGAGGATGAAAATGTGGCAAAACTTGTTGTTGACAGTAAACCATGATCCTTCCAAGAGTATTCGACAGATTGGCCAAAAGACTGGACTTAGTAGATCGACCATCCATAATTATCTGCAAAAAGAAGGTTTTAAAAGCTACAAAAAGAGAACCATCAAAAACTCTTACGACCTTTTCCCCCGAATGGAGTTTTGTGAAATCCTACCGAAAAAATTATTGCAGCCTCAAGATTTGTTAGAAACATTTGTTTCACGGATGAATGCTCATTTGGATTGACTGACTCTTCAAGTCAACAAAATGATCGGATTTGGGCACTCAAAAACCCACATATAGTGCATGACAATCGGGTCCAACGACGAGCAACTGTAAACGTGTGGATCGGCATTTTGGGGCGCCATGTTATAGGTCCATTTTTCATTGATGGCAGTTTGAACGCCAACAAATATGGCAATATGCTTCGCAATGACATTTTGCCTGCTGTAGAAGCCATCCAGCCGTTAGAACGGGTTTTTTACATGCAAGATGGGGCGTCGTGTCATACTGCGCTGCAAAATAGACGTTTTTTAAACAAAACATTTGGTGATATGTGGATCGGAAAGTTTGGAGCAATTAATTGGCCACCTCGCTCTCCGGATTTGAATTCCTGTGATTTTTTTGTTTGGGGATTCATTCCCAACAACAAGATCGTCTCTACCAGAGAAATAAATAAAATGCAAATGTTCAAGAGTTGAAACTTGCCATTCAAGAAATTTGTGGTCAAGTCACGGTGGTGATGTTGGACAATACATGTCGCAATTTTGAACAGAGGCTTGCATATTGTACCTCTGAAGAAGGTAGTCATTTTGAACAATTTCGTTCATGTGCCACATCTAGTCTTGTATTTTATTTATTTGCTTATTGTTCTTGTTTACCTCTGTATTTGATGTTAAACACATGGGTTTAACATCAATTATATATATTCACTTTCTTTGTAGTATGTAATTAAATGGTTCTTTTAAGAGCCTCCAATCAGTATTTTCTTTTCGCCAATTTCACGATAACTCATTTGTAGAGTACAATCACATTTCAAGCTTGGTTTTTGGTTTGCTCAACAAATGTATCCACCCAACTCGCCGTCCTTAATAATTCTTAACATTAACCTAGCTTTTAGCTTTACCAAGGACAAAAACAAGAGACATATCGTCGATCCGTTGTCTGTTGCTAATCTAAAATGAATTAGGCAACCAGCCATACACAAATTGGAATGATTTTCCTTTTACTAATTATGATAATAATAAACGTAACTTTTACTTACCGTATGATTTAAGAACATTATCGTCAGGTTTTAGGTGAATTTTCACTGCATAATCACGTTAATTACTACATGATAGTCCCTCAAAATAAATAAGAAAGGAAAATCGGCTCTGACTCTGACATAAGAAATTATTATGTTGGCGACACTTCACATGCATGGCGGGGGTGACTGGTCAAATTCAAATTTTTGCACTTTTCGAGGCTTTTTTCCAAAAAACAGCCAAAACTGTGGTATTGAAAAAATTACAGGATGATAGCTGACCATAAACTCTACAAGTTTACTCTTAAAAGTTTTTCAATTAAATCAACCGTTTTCCTATGTCCAGGGTTCTGCTGGACACCCGGTATCAGTATCATCAGTTCTTGTCGGCACTTTTGATATTTCCAAAACTAAAGCGTGCCGCGCCCGGCAATTTTCTCGAGTAGTTACAAGGGGACAAACACATGCGATGCACTGCCAAAGCATTGCCAAAACCGGTTTGGTGGTGCACCGGCCGGCGGCCGGGAGGACGGGGCAAGGGGAGGGGAGTTTCAATGTTTCGATCAACTGACGCCACTAATATAATGTATTATTCTATACTGTGCCTATGCCATCACTACCCCCACCCCAGTTCCATCACTGCAGCGCGGCGAGGAAATAAATACCGCGGAGCTCACCACAGTCGAGTCAGTCAACGTCGGGAAGTACTGGAGATCACTTCACCCATTGCCTCATCGCTCTTGATATAGTCTCCCTCAGCTGTAAACGAAACGTCAGGAAGAAATTCCATTTTACCACGATTTCAAAGCCCAGAAAATACTTTAGACTGCAAACACATTTTTTTCATTTTGCTTTTACCTATTTATTTTTATATTGTCTATCTACTTATTTCGTTTTTGTCTACGTCTAATAATGTATACATTCTACCAAGTCTGTTCTGTGAGTGTGTGTGTGTCTGACGATTATGTACTCTTTATAGTGACACTCCCTTCTAATTAGGAAGCCTTAGTAAAAACTGAAACACAGTCGTCAATTCTTCCATAAAAGAAAGGGTTAAATTTCTTGTTCTTCATCCACTTCTATCTGCTCCACTTGAACATGACCGTTACATATTCACAGCATACTCTTTGAAAAAATGAAACGTTTGCACTCTTAGAATATCTTACTTAACTCAGAACGTTCTAAGAATGACCGCCGAATGTCCTTCTAGATCTCATAATAATCAATAAGATAATGCAAAAAGTTTCCTTATTTCAACTTTGAAATTCCTGGCAATGATTTGGGTTTGTTTGAAATTGATTCAAGCTCAGAACTTCCTGTGAGGGATAGGACATTATTACATTTGATAATTGACGAGTAATATTCAATGCTTTAATTGAAAAATTGATAACCTTATTTTTAGAAAGAGTAGGTGGTCACCAATTTGTCAGTCGACCCATCTGCATACTAGTTTCGGGGTCTACCCCTCATCAGCACAGCTTTGGCTGGTCGACAAATTTGGAGACCGTGAGTTCGCGGCTAAAGTCAAAAAGCTACGGAAGAACGGTGAGATTTTGTACAGAGCAGGAGCAGGCGACATACAACAACGTATTTAATACTGTTAATACTGCATGGCAGATGACTCTCAGTTCGAGAAGCAGCCCATATTGCTCTGTGTCTCGCAGGTTATCCGAACCAGAACAAAGAGTAAAGAGTAGGTGGTCACCAATTTGTCGATCAACCCATGTGCATACTAGTTTCGGGGTCTACCCCTCATCAACACAGCTTTGACTGTTCGACAAATTTGGAGACCGTGAGTTAGCGGCTTAAAGCCAAAAAGCTACGGAAGAATGGTGAGATATTGTACAGAGCAGGAGCAGGCGACATCCACCAGCCTATCAGATCTAATAATGCATGGCAGATGGCTCTCGGTTCGAAAAGCAGCCCATATTGCTCTGTACCTCGCAGTTTATCGGAACCAGAACGAAGTGTAAAGAATAGTGGTTACCAATTTGTTGATCGACTCATCTGCATACTAGTTTCGGGGTCTACCCCTCATCAGTACAGCTTTGGCTGGTCGACAAATTTAGAGACCGTGGGTTCGCGGCTTAAACACAAAAAGCTGGGAAAGATTAGAGCTTCACGAGACCACGAGATAAGTCTTGGTCTCGCTCTCGAGTCCAAGCTTCACGAGACCGAGATCGAGACCGAGATCCAGACCGAGACTTTAATGTCGACTTCGAAACCGAGACCGGGGCTGTCTAGGTCTCGATCTCGGTCTCGGTCTGCGAAACCGAGACCGAGACCGATACTACCAATCGAGACTCTCGAGAGTCTCGGTCTCCAAAAATATCATTCGTTTGCAAGATACTAGTTATTATATAATCAACAGGCGAAGGGTCCTTATAATAGTGCGTTGCTTATAGTTATTCTTAGTACGAAAAGACACTTTACTTTAAGTACGTACTAGAAAAGTACTCTAGTACATACTTAGCTGAATTTTCTATTTTCCTCATTTTATAGAAAAACGAGATTTTGTTTGCTCACAAACTAGTTTCATCACGAATGAAATCGACTCAACGCGAGTAAGAACCAAAGACGAAGACAAGTGTAAAGTGTTACTTTCCGCCCTTTATATTTATAAATAACTATCAACTATCATAAATAAGTTCTATGGATTTCTGAGTGTGACTAGCCTGCCAGTTAACAATATGACGATCAAATTTTTGTGTTTCCAAAAGTATTGTATCATTTCTATACACAGTAATTTTTAAGGGTAATTTTTAAGTTGGTTTAAATTACTTTATTCTACCACAAAATAAAGCTAAAAAATAGGAATTTTTCCATTGGTAGTATGTGCACTTTTTCGAAATGGATATTCTAATTCATAATATAAAACCTAATTTGATATATTTCCATACTTTCAATGAAATTTTGTAGATGTGTTGATAGCTAAGACAGGACGCATATTTTTTATAAAAAATATGTTTAGTAGCATCAGTGGCAACCAACGGGCAGGTCTAATGCAGTTTTACATTAAACTAACCTGAACTAACCTGATTCTACATTGGAAATTGGAACCCTCAATAATTTCAAATTTTGATTTTAAGTAAACATTTATACACAAAAAAGGACATTTCTTTGAAAACTGTGCGTTATAACTCAATAATTCAGAAGAAAATTGAATATGCAATTCAAACATAATAAGATTTTTTGAGATACTACTTTTTTTTCGAGACCGAGACTCGAGTTGCTACTACAAGACCAAGACCGAGACAGTGACTCAATTATAAAATTGAGACCGACACAGAGAGTATGTAAGTCTCGGTCTCCGTCTCGGTCTCGTAAGGCTCTATAAGAAATAGTCCGATACTAAAAATCAGGCAATAATATAAAAAGTTGTAAACTAACTAAAAATAAAAAAATTAAATAATATACAAAAAATACAAACCAGAACATTTAAAAGCAGTAACAAGCAAAGAAGAGAATAAAACTTTACAAAATCAAAACAAAACAGAACCTAAACTGGTATGTATGGAAAAACTGTTAAACAAAGCAGTCTAGAAATTTCACAGTTAGTACGAAATAAATTAGAAGAATATCTGGTAAATATTGTCAAGTAAGACAGGTAGCAAACCGATTCACACTGAAGAGAAAACGAAAAGGGAAATTAAGAAAAAATATTAAATTTAGGAAAAGGAGAAAAAGTAGGTCATAGGGAGTATGGAAAGAAGTAGAGAATATAAAAGTAAAGAAAAAATTATGTTGTAATTATATTACAAATGCTGAATAGGTGCTTAAAAAACTGAAAGAGAGCCAATTAAATTTAAGAACATAAAAAACCGCAATTGAAAGAAAAAGCAAAGGAGCTAAAATTTAAAAATTTAAAGAATAGCAGAAATTTATTCAAACAAAAAACAGTATAGTTATGCTCAAAAACAAAGTAAGAAGTAATAGAAAAAATAATAAATGATCTAAAATAGATGGGAGTAAAAATTTTGCGAATGGAAGAATAGACGTAAACCAACTAGAGAGAAGAAATTTAATAAAAAAAAAACAAAAACGAAGAAGGGAACTTTATTGGCAGAAAATTATAATGAGAAAAAATTATCAAAGATACAGGGATTAAAAAGGGAAGCAATTGAGCCACGATTATAAAAAAAACAGAAAATATTACAGAATGTAATTGGGAAAAGAAAATGAGTTGAAATAATAAAAAAATATCAAAAGGAAAATGGCTAAAAAATGATTCAAAAAATTTCTTCAAATTATAGAAAACGTAAAATGACTATTAAAACAAATAGTAAATGAAGCAAATGTCTTATAAATATGGAAAATATCACGGATTAGAAACAATACAAATTAATCATACAAAGAATAAAGCAGGTCAAAAGCGGTGCGAGAATTAAAAGAAGTGGAGCTTGATGAATAAATACAGGGTTACTGGTAATTCGATACATTCCTTTGGAGATGTGATAGGGGAGGAGGTAAGGAGTGAATTTAACCCTAATATGCATTATGCAAAACTCGATAGTTTTTGAGATATTTCAATTTTTTTTTTCTCAAAAACGTAGACCTTAATGTCTTAAAAGCTAGTTATCAAAAAATGTATTGTACTTTATTAAAACTTTTCAACTGGATTACTTGCCCAACACTATGATCTTATGTTTGGAATGAAAAAAGTCCGAAACATTTGGATTATAGGAAAATTTTAAATAAAAAAGCGCGAAAAATATTTTTCAAAAATAAAGTATCACAATTTCTTATCGGTTATTTTTACAAAAATCATCAAGCAACATTTGTACAATTTTGTTTTAAACTTCCTTATTGCAATAGCTATCCAACAAGGTAAAAACGATACCAAAAACCCTTGATACGGTTTTTATTTTTATGTGAACAGTGAAAAACGTACTTGAAAATAGTGCTTAATTTTTTATTATTTTCATATTAATACTTACCTATTTGTTACAAATCTTGTTCAAAATGAGAGCCCCTATTTCGTATACATGCTCGGCAGCGTCTTCTTACTTCCGTCTTCGTTATCCTGGTTGTCAGGGTATTCCGAATGTGTTGGGCAGCGTCGGTTATCCTTTGTGTAAGGTCTTCTCGGGTATTCACTGGGGTTGCATAAACCATCTCTTTCATATGACCCCACACATAGAAATCAAGAGGTGTTAAGTCGAGGCTTCGCGCTGGCCAAAGTATTGGACCTGCCCTTCCAATCCAACGGTTAGGAAAACATTGATCCAGTAACTGCCGCACTGTCAGCCGATAATGTGCTGGACAACCGTCGTTCTGAAATATCATTCGCTCTCTGACGGCGAGAGGAACATCTTCAAAAAGCACCGGTAGGTCATGCCTTAAAAAATTTTCATACATTTCCCCGTTTAAATTGTCTTGAAAAAAATGTGGTCCTATTAAATAGCGGCCAATGAGTCCCATCCACACATTTACCGAAAACTTCCTTTGAAAACTAGTTTCCCTTATTAAACGGGGGTTTTCTTCGGCCCAATAATGTAAGTTGTGGAAATTTGATATGCCCTCGCGATTAAATTTTGACTCGTCCGTCCATAAAATGTCTGTTAAAAAATTTACATTTTCTGCATCTGAATTTATCACAAAGCGGCAGAATTCTACTCTCCTTCCAGGATCACCTTCCTCCAAGCCCTGAACAGGGGTGTAATGGTAAGGATGGCTTCCAACTCCGTGTATCGTTGACCAAACTTTCCATTGTGATGCTCCGGTTTGCCTCGAGACTGTAGTAGTTGAAGTGGTTGGGTCGTCCTCAAAATGCCTCAATATTTCTTCCTCATCCTCTGGTTGATATACGGGAGGAGCACCGGCGTCACCTCTTCTACGTTTCACGGATCCAGTTTCAGCGATAGTTCGGTATGTCCCAGCGAATACGCGGACATTTGGTATGCGGCGGTAGGCTAGCGGTAAAATGTCTGCGTATTCTGCGTTGGTGTACGCAGCCATAGCACTCAAAACACGATAACAACAAAAACGGTGAAAAATAAACTCAAATTTCGCAACTACTTTGGATTACTGTCACTGTCAAATTGCATCGCAAATAATTAAATTGTATGGTTGGTTGTTATCTTGGGTTCTGGTCCTTTTGTCTGATTAAAATAAGTTACAGCGGGTGCTTCTAACTTCTTTGTTTAATGACGTTTCGACACAAATTGGTGCCTTCATCAGATTACTACAACATATGGAATACTTAGTTTAAAGATAAAATTTTTACAATAGCAGGAAGGGAAGGTGTAAAGGAATACATGGAAAAAAAAATTATATAAAGATTACTACAAGTACGAAATAAACTGTTGAAACATAAACGTATTGAGGGATGATTAAATTAAAGAATAAAGTCGGTAACTCAAAGCAAAAGAGCGTCAAAAGTGAAACCTACGATGCAATATGGTGTTAGGTTAAGAAGAGGGGCAAATAGGGTAAGAAACGTAAGAAAAGGAGGGAATCTGAGGGTGACAATGACTTACCACAAAACGATGTACAGTTTTGGTTCGAAGTTTGTTGCAGTTTTTTTCTTTATGTACTGTTACTTGAAGAAAAGTAAATGAAAGTTGCATTATTGCTTTGTACATGCTGCTCGCCGTGTCGAAACTCTGCGGCTAACCGTCAGAGATATCGTACGGCACGCAGCATGTACTATGGGGAATTAAAGAAATTTTTTGTAGTTTTGGATAAGGAAGCCTATAATGAAAGAAGATGCAGAGGCTAGTAAAATTGGTCAAGGTGGTGTTTAATATACACATACATCGCAAGGTTAATTGTTTTTAATTAAGTAGGTCTGCTGACTGGTGGTTTTGGGTGTTTGGTTTATATTGTTTTGGAATTTAACTATGTATTTTAGGTAAATTTGTGGATATTGAAATATTTACTGATTTTATGCAGGGGGTAGTTACAGTATGTAGGAGTAAATTTTACTTAGGCCATCAGTGTCCGTTTTTGCATTGACGCAATTACTGTTTTTTTTTATGTATACCATTTCATGAAATTCCCTTTTTTTCTTGTTTTTTTCTGTTTTTAGGACTTTAGCTCTTTTAAAATCAAAATTATGTTGATGTTCATTTGCGTGGTGGGTTAGGGCTGTAGGGTTATTTTTGTTGTGTTTGTGTCCATTGATGCGGTTTTTTAAGAACTGGCTAGTCTGCCCGATATAGACGCCAGGGCATCCTGTTTGGCAGGGTATTTCGTAGACGATGTTGCTTTTTTTGTCTGTGGGGGTTTTGGGTTTCAGTTTGGTAAAATGTTGGTTGAGCAAATTATGTCCTTTAAAACTGGTTTGGATATTTTCTTTGGAGACTGTATTGCGGATTTTTTCGGAAAGACCAGGGATGTATGGTATAGTTAGATAGTTTGTTTCGGTATTTTTTTTGGTATGCCTGGTTGAATTGTTATAAAATTTATGTATTCTTTTTTTAAATATAGTGTTAATTAGGCCGTAGGGGTAGTTGTTTGTTATTAGGGCGGACTTTGCCTTTTTTATTGCATCGGTTCGGTATTCAGGATCGGAAAGGCCTACCGCGCGGTCGGCAAGGCTGGTTATGACGGACTTTTTTTGAGATATAGGGTGATTTGAATTGAAATTTAAGTATCTGCCAGACCAGGTGGGTTTCGTGTACCATGAGGTTCTTACTTTGCCATTGCTGTTATGGAGGGTGAGGTCTAGAAAATTGATTTGCTGATTTTGTTCGATTTCTATGGTGAATTGAATTTTTGGGTGGTATTTGTTGAACTCGTTCAATATGTGTTGGCCGTATTTTTGTGGAGCAGCGAGTAAGCAGTCATCTACATAGCGGAAGAAGAAGGGGAGTTTTACTGGTAGGTTGTCAATTACAGTGGTTTCGAGATCTTCGAGGACTAATTGTGCAATGACGCTTGAGATGGAGGCGCCCATCGCACAGCCATTGATCTGTTTGTAATAAGTGTCATTGAAGACGAAATAAGTAGAGCTTAAGGTTAGTTCCACTGCTTCTAAGAAGTCCTTCATAGGTATGTCAGTGTGTTGTTTAATTTTGTCCCAGTGTTTTTTTAGGAGGTCAAGGGCAAGTTCGATAGGGATATTTGTGTACATGGATATTACGTCTAAGGACATTAGGGAGTAATTTGTGGGGTAGGATACGTTAGAAATTTTGTTTTTAAATTGCCAAGAGTCCTTGATATAGAATTCATTTTGATGTACTATTTTTTGTATTATATTTTTTAGAAATTTTGAAAGTTTTTCGAAAGGGGATTGAACACATGAGACGATGGGTCGGAGTGGTATGTCGGTCTTGTGCAATTTTGGGAGGCCGTAAATTTTTGGAGGCAAGGCGTTGTAAATTTTTAGATCTTTGGCGGTGTTGGGGGATATGTAGGCCATATTTTCCCATTTTTTTATTAAGTCGTTGTTGCTTTTTTGAAATTTATTTGTTGGGTCATTTTTCATTTCTTTGTATGTAGTTTTGTCTGTCAGTAGCTCGTAGATTTTTTTGTCGTAGTCAGTTCTGTTCATGACAACAGTCTTATTTGATTTGTCTGGTTTGAGGACTATTACTTGAGGGTTGTTTTTCAGAAACTGTCTAGTTTCATTTATGTTGCGTTGGAGGTTAATATTGTTTTGTTGTCCAGTGTTTTGTGAGGCTTTGTTTTTGTGGGTGTGTATGTGACTGCTGCAGGCGGATCTGATATTGTCTTTTGTTTGCGCTGGTAAGCGGGATATGGCAGATTCGATGTTAGCTATGATGTCAGTTACTGGAATTTCTTTTTTGTTTTTTATAGGTAGGGCGAAATTGGGGCCTAAACTGAGGGTTTGAGAAACATTGGCTGGTATGGTGGTGTTGCTGAGATTTTCGGTCCAATTAGTTGTAGGGGGATTGGACGTTTTGATGTTATGTTGTTTTATTAGGTTATTGTTGAATTTCTTTGTGTTGGAGTTTTTTATGGAAGCAAATAGATTTTCGAATCTTTGTTTTTCTTTCTCAACAAAGGCATTGTAGAGATTTGGCGGGACAGTATTTTTGATTGAGGAGTTTACGTGTTGTCTGTCTCTTGTTAGTGTGTTT
>OX638302.1:37388292-37554449 GCA_951812265.1 Taphrorychus bicolor
TATCCAAACCAGTTTTAAAGGACATAATTTACTCAACCAACATTTTACCAAACTGAAACCCAAAACCCCCACAGACAAAAAAAGCAACATCGTCTACGAAATACCCTGCCAAACAGGATGCCCTGGCGTCTATATCGGGCAGACTAGCCAGTTCTTAAAAAACCGCATCAATGGACACAAACACAACAAAAATAACCCTACAGCCCTAACCCACCACGCAAATGAACATCAACATAATTTTGATTTTAAAAGAGCTAAAGTCCTAAAAACAGAAAAAAACAAGAAAAAAAGGGAATTTCATGAAATGGTATACATAAAAAAAAACAGTAATTGCGTCAATGCAAAAACGGACACTGATGGCCTAAGTAAAATTTACTCCTACATACTGTAACTACCCCCTGCATAAAATCAGTAAATATTTCAATATCCACAAATTTACCTAAAATACATAGTTAAATTCCAAAACAATATAAACCAAACACCCAAAACCACCAGTCAGCAGACCTACTTAATTAAAAACAATTAACCTTGCGATGTATGTGTATATTAAACACCACCTTGACCAATTTTACTAGCCTCTGCATCTTCTTTCATTATAGGCTTCCTTATCCAAAACTACAAAAAATTTCTTTAATTCCCCATAGTACATGCTGCGTGCCGTACGATATCTCTGACGGTTAGCCGCAGAGTTTCGACACGGCGAGCAGCATGTACAAAGCAATAATGCAACTTTCATTTACTTTTCTTCAAGTAACAGTACATAAAGAAAAAAACTGCAACAAACTTCGAACCAAAACTGTACATCGTTT
Source organism: Taphrorychus bicolor (assembly GCA_951812265.1). NCBI lineage: Eukaryota > Metazoa > Arthropoda > Insecta > Coleoptera > Curculionidae > Taphrorychus > Taphrorychus bicolor. Next base: position 37,389,102 of record OX638302.1, read on the forward strand.
TGTGGTAAGTCATTGTCACCCTCAGATTCCCTCCTTTTCTTACGTTTCTTACCCTATTTGCCCCTCTTCTTAACCTAACACCATATTGCATCGTAGGTTTCACTTTTGACGCTCTTTTGCTTTGAGTTACCGACTTTATTCTTTAATTTAATCATCCCTCAATACGTTTATGTTTCAACAGTTTATTTCGTACTTGTAGTAATCTTTATATAATTTTTTTTTCCATGTATTCCTTTACACCTTCCCTTCCTGCTATTGTAAAAATTTTATCTTTAAACTAAGTATTCCATATGTTGTAGTAATCTGATGAAGGCACCAATTTTTGTCGAAACGTCATTAAACAAAGAAGTTAGAAGCACCCGCTGTAACTTATTTTAATCAGACAAAAGGACCAGAACCCAAGATAACAACCAACCATACAATCACAAGGGTCCAAGAATCCAGAAGCCTACGCGCCAACCAATAATTAAATTGTTGTAGTAGATTCTTTATTGTTTCTCAAGCATAGCCTACTTGTATTTTCAAAAGACAAATTCCCTTTTATTTGGATAGCTATTGCAATAAGGAAGTTTTAAAAAAAATTGTACAAATGTTGCTTGATGATTTTTGTAAAAATAACCGATAAGAAATTGTGATACTTTATTTTTGAAAAATATTTTTCGCGCTTTTTTATTTAAAATTTTCCTATAATCCAAATGTTTCCGGACTTTTTTCATTCCAAACATAAGATCATAGTGTTGGGCAAGTAATCCAGTTGAAAAGTTTTAATAAAGTACAATACATTTTTTGATAACTAGCTTTTAAGACATTAAGGTCTACGTTTTTGAGAAAAAAAGAAAACTTGAAATATCTCAAAAACCATCGAGTTTTGCATAATGCATATTAGGGTTAAATTTACTCCTTACCTCCTCCCCTATCACATCTCCAAAGGAATGTATCGAATTACCAGTAACCCTGTATAAAACAATAGATATGTAAACGGTGAAAAGATGTATGAAAAACCAAAAAAGGAAAAATAATAAGCACTTGGAAAAGAACAATATAGAGAAAAGGTAAATGCGTTAAAAGTGCAGAAAAAGGCTGAAAAGGAGTGTGAGGCAAAAAAGGATTTTAAACTAAATAATATTAAATCTCCGTTCGATATTAAATCTTAACAATCAGACTCCTTCAGTGGACGATTTTTAGGCACTTAACATCGAGTTTTTCGCCAGTTTTTGGAAAAATTACTTTAAGGGTTAATTTCATTAAAATTGAGTTTGTTACGTTCTTAGTGAATTGCAGACGTGCCATTCCCATCAAAAACAGCAAAAAATATCTGAAATTTATTTGAACTTGACCAAAAGGGGGGGGGGGGTAGAAAGACTTTTTCTCAATTTTCAAGTTTGACCGCACTTAAATCGAGTGGACCGATGGAAGTGAATCTAACTGTTTTTTGCTCTTCTTGATGTCATCTTTTAAAATGGAGTTTCCGGCCAATTTTAAAAAAATTTCCTTTCAGGGTTAATATAATTAGGATTGAATTTGTTACGTTCTTAGTGAATTGCAGGCGTGCCATTTCTATCAACAAAACCAAAAAAAATTTCTGATTTTTTTTTTGAACTTGACCAAAGGGGTATAACCACTTTTTTCTCAATTTTCAAGTTTGACAGCCTGTAACTTTAGAACGAGTGCACCGATGAAAGGCAATCCACCTGTTTTTTTGCTCTTTTTGATGTCCTCTTTTACCTCCCGCCAATACAATTCCCGTTTTCGGAGAGACGACCCTTCGGTGGGCGATTTTTTGGGCACTTTTAAAATCGAGCTTTTGTTAATTAAAAAAAACTACTTTAAGGGTAAAGTTTATTCAAATTGAGTTTTTTACATTCTTCAATTGCATTCCGATAAAAAATACCAAAAAAAATGTCCCAATATTTTTTTATTGACCAAAGGAGGGCCTTTGGTCAAGAGGGGGTGTTACGACTTTTTTCTCAATTTTCAACTTGGACTCCTTGTAACTTTAGGACGAGTGGACCATTTGGAGTGTTTCCACCTGTTTTTTGCTCTTCTTGATGTCCTCTTTCTTTCAACAGAAGTCCCGTAGGTGCAATATTTTCGGAGTTAGGCCTCTTCGGTGGCCGATTTTTAGGCACTTTTAAATCGAGTTTATGGCAAATTTAAAAAAAAAACTACTTCAAGTGTTAATTTCATTCGAATTGAGTTTATAATATTCTGGGAATTGCAAAATGAAAAATTTTCGATTTTTTCTTGAACTTGACCAAAGAGTGGGCATTACGACTTTTTCTCAATTTTCAACTTTGCCTCCTTGTAACTTTAGAACGAGTGGACCGTTTGGAGGAGTCCACTTGTTTTTTGCTTTTCTCGATGTCCCCTTTCACCTGCCGTCAACAGAAGGCCCGTAGGTGCAACATTTTTGGAGTTAGGCCCCTTCGGTGGCCGATGTTTAGGTATTCTCAATTCGAGTTTTTGGCCAATTTAAGAAAAACTACTTCAAGAGTTAACTTCAATCGAATGGAGTTTGTTACGTTCTTAGGGAATTACAGACGTACCATTCCGATCAAATATAGCAAAAAAAATCCAAATATTTTTTTTTAAATTACACAGGGGGGGGGGGGGGTGTTATTACATCTTTTTTCTCAATTTTCAACTTTGACTCCCTGTAACTTTAGAACGAGTGTTTGCTCTTCTTGATGTCTTTCACCTCCCGCCAACAAATGTCCCATAGGTGCAACATTTTCGGAGTTAGACCCTTTCGGTGGTCGATTTTTAGGCACTTTTAAAATCGAGTTTTTGGCCAATTTTTGAAAAACTTTAATTGTTAATTACATTAGAATTAAGTTTATTACCTTTCTAGTGAATTGCAGACGTGCCATTCCCATCAAATACAGCAAAAAAATTTCTGAAATTTTTTTGAACTTGACCATAGGGGTGGGGGGGAGGCCATAACAACTATTATTTCAATTTTCAAGTTTGACCGCCTGTAACTTTAGAAAAAGTGCACCGATGGGAGTGAATCCACCTGTTTTTTGCTCTTCTTGATGTCCTCTTTTACCTCCCACCAACAGAAGTCAACTGTGCATTATAACTCAATAATTCAGGAGATAATTGAATATGCAATTCAAACATAATAAGATTTTTTATTTACAACCACATATGTAATGCTATCATTACAAATGTCATAGGAGGGTGGGAAATTACCTATTACCTACCTCTAAATTAGACGTAGGTAATGGGTATTAATTATCACGCAATGGTGGTAAATAAAAAGATAGTTAACTGGTAATTTTTAAAAAGGATAGTTAAAAATATTCTAAATATCTTATACGAAAAATAGAAATTTATATTATGTGGGTTGTAAATAATAGCTATTTATGTAACCAGTTACGAAAAGTCCGATTTTGTGTAACGAATGAATGTTTGCGGGACGAGCGCAGCGAGTTCCCGCAATTTGAATGAGATACACTAAAAAGGTTTTTCGTCACGTGTTTCATACAATATTTTTTCTAATTTTGACTACAAATACCTACTTAGAGAGAGAATTATTATTATTAAACTTCAATATTTACTTTTAAACCACTTTGTATCTACTTAATACCGTAAAACTATAGCAACGGTGTGCCACAGCCGAAACCTGCAACTGGTGGTGACACCAACTTTTCATCACTAGTTACGAAAGATTTTACTTTTCGTAACTAGTTACGAAAAGTAGGACGTTACGTCACTGTCATCAGTATTGAAAAGTGCCACTTTATATGTCAAAATTAGAAAAAAATAGTATACACACCTCGGTAGGAAGCTTTCTTACCGTTTCGAGATTTTATAGTTCATCTCGACGCTGCGCGTCTCGATAAACTATCAAATCTCTCGACAGTAATGAACGACTTCCCACCCCGGTATGTAATATACTATTAAAATTACCTTTTTTTCGAGACCGAAACTCGCGTTGCTACTACGAGACCAAGACCGATATTACGCAAGTCTCGGTCTCGGTCTCGATGCACAAGACCGAGACCGGGACCGAGACTCAATTATAAATTCGAGACTGAGACCAAGAGTAGTATGTAAGTCTCGGTCTCGATCTCGTGAAGCTCTAGGAAAGAGCGGTAAGATGTTGCACAGAGCAGAAGCAGGCGACATCCACCAGCGTATTAGGTCTAATACTGCATGGCAGATGGCTCTCAGTTCGAGAAGCAACCCTCATTGCTCAGTGCCTGGCAGTTTATCGGAACCAGAACGAAGTGTAACGAGTAGGTGGTCACTAATTTGTCGATCAACCGATCTGCATACTGGTTTCGGGGTCTACCCCTCATCAGCATAGCTTTGGCTGGTCGACAAATTTGGAGACCGTCAGTTCGCGGCTTAAAGCCAAAAAGCTACGGAAGAGCGGTGATATGTTGTACAGAGCAAGAGAAGAGCAACCGTGGAGACCGTGAGCTGTATAGAGCAACTCACGGTCTCCAAATTTGTCGACCAGCCAAAGCTGTACTGATGAGGGGTAGGCCCCGAAATTAGTATGCAGATGGGTTGTTCGTCAAATTGGTGACCAGCTACTCTTTACACTTCGTTCTGATTCCGATAGCCTGCAAGGTACAGAGCTATAGGTGCTGCTTCTCGAACTGAGAGACATCTGCCATGCAGTATTAGATCTAATACGCTGGTGGATGTCGCCTTCTCCTGCTCTGAACAACATCTCACCGCTCTTATTTTTAGAAATTTGGGGCAGCAACTGAACAGTTTTGTTTTAGAAAAAGAAATTCAACAATTTCAACAAAACTTATTAGAAAAGCATAAATACAGATAAAGGGATTTACTCCAACTTTATGTACAGAATTTTAAGCTAGACTTTAGTGTATTTCTCATATTTCTGGTTTTACTAATAATAAACTCATCTCATAGAGCCTCTGTTGAATATCCATACCCCAGAAGCTGACTTTTTTTAATTTGTACTTTATTTTTTTAATAAAGATTGCTAGTTAAAGCATACACAAAACATTTTTATTTTCTTTACACATTAGTTATATATTGAGAGTTGTATCTATTTTTTTACGCTAGTCCGGGTGTATTCAAAAAAGGTTATTCTGTTGCCATTAGTATTGAACCGCCGGATCGGCTCTTTTATTGTCTCATTCAACACCCACCCTAAATAAAAGGACTCCTTAACTAAAGACAACAAATAAAAGATACAAACTTTACTCTAAACCTAAAAGACTTCTCAACTTCTCAAATGCAACTCTTGGCAAACCTTTGCTGCAACTATAACCCCTTCAGAAATTTTTCGTTTAATAAAATGATATTTTAAGTCCAAGTGCTTAATACGCTTTAGTTGCTCATGTGAGCTACATGATCTGATAGCTTATTGGTTATCTTTATAAATGGTCGCTGAAAAAATGTCACAAATTAATGTACCGCAATAAACGTTTGAGACATATCCACAAGTCATTGCTAACACAAGACTGAAATCTTGACTGAAAAGTTATAATTAAACACAAATCGGGTCTTGTGCCAGTCATGGCATACATTATACATCCAATAAGTTTTCTACATCGATGTTCAATCTCATCATTTTCAGACTTATCCCTAAGCAATAATGAAAAATTGAGAGAATCGATGGGAGTAGTTAACTTAAGGAATTCTAACATATTAAATTGTTTGAGAACATTTGCAAGATATTGGACCTGATCCAATGTTGTTGTCCAAAACGAGCAAATAAGCCTTACATTTTTCAGTCGTAATGTGATACAAACACTCATCTGACAAAGTTTTAGTACATTTTTGACTCAAAATGAAACTACTCAAACTGTTATACACTTCTATGCATTCTTCAGGCCACACAAAGCTTTCTGTAATTTGCAAACTTTATCTTCAGGCAACTTAAAATTGCTTGCCAAAGTTATGTAAATATCATTAACTGAGCAATTCAAAAATGCACTGCAGACATCCAAATGATAAACAGACCATCCATTTGCATTACTAAAAGCTATTAAAGTCTTAATGGTAGCCATTTGAACAACAGGGGAATAAATATCATTATAATCGAGATCTTTCTGTACAAAACCCCTAGCAACTATATACTTCTTACCTTCTTACCCAGATCAATCTTACCTTCCGTGTCACTTTTCATTTTTCACTTTTAACACCCATTTTGTGTCCACCATCAGAACTTCACTTTCAGGTTTATCCACAACTTGCCACGTATTGTTATCATGCAACGCAGCCATCTCGGAGTCCATGGCTTGTAGGGATGGACTCCGCTTCCTTCAAGGTAGTGGGCTCCATAGTGGACGCAAGATAACAGTAATAATCTTCACTGAGACATCTTGTTGGTTTGGTGTCTCTAGTCGGTCTTCTTTTGTTGTCTCCATTAGTTGAAGGCATGACTTCTTCAACATCTAGGCTGTGATTTTCCTCCAATTGATCAGGAATCTGCTCATTTGGAGGTTGCTGAGCTTGCTCTTGAAACTGTGTTTCTTCATGATTATTTGTATTGAAAAATGTAGTGGGAGACAGTCCATGATAATTTTTCTCAACAAAGCTTTCTTTGTTGCTAAGATATGATTTCAAATTTTCTTCAAAATACTTTTCAGGAATCTATGATGGAGGTATGGATTGAGGTGCAAATACAACTTCCCACTCCATTAAGGAATTTCCAGTGTCTGGGTGATATATTTTGAATCCAACATAACCAACAAAAACTCCCTTTGAGCTTTTACTGTCCAATTTCGTTCGCCTCTGCTTTGAAATGTGAATCCATACTTCTGCACAAAATCATCTTTCAATTGTTCGCCGAACTTCTTGTTGTGGCAGAGATTGAATGCAGATTCTCTTTTGGGAGGTAACTAGTACAAGTTCTATTGAGAATATAGACAGCTGTGTTGACAGCTTCTGCAAACATTGGTCTAGCTGGCTCCATTACTGTTTTCATTTCTTTGTCTACTTTTTCTTTTTGAGCAGGAGTATGATGTCACTGAAGTTTGATGGCATATCCCTCTCCCTCTTCTAACATTTGTCTTACTGACAAATTCTCGTCTCTGACTCTCAATTATTGACAAATTCTGCACTATTGTCAGTCCGGAGGGTCTAAATATTTACCCCTTGATTTTTACAGAAGAAATATTTTAAATTTGTAAACCGCTGACTTTTCTCTTTAATAAAATACGTTGTACGATAGTGAGAAAACGCATCTTTCAACAATAGAAAGTAACGTGCTCCTCCATGTAACATTTCTTCGAGTGGTCCACATAAATCAACATGAGTCAGCCCTCCAGGTGCAGTAGTCTTAGTATTACTACTTTTATGTGGTGTCTGCCTCTAAAGTTAGAATAGCCATGATGATCAGCAACCTCTGAAGGAGAAGCTGAGATCAAGAAGAACAAGATGTGGTGTCTTGCGTTGTTTTCCTTCAACACATGCAGCACAAAAGTAATTCATTGTGTATGTAACATTTACGTTGTTTTCAGACAGAATGTTCTTGATATGAACAAAATGTGGATGTGCAAATTTGGTGTGACATTGATACAAATCACAATCTTTTTTACAATATGTACCTGATGAATGTGTTGAGCTTACACCTGCTGGTGCTAAATCATCTTTAGTAAAGCACATTTTATCGTCGTGTTTTGCGATTGCAACTGGCACTTTGCTTTTCATGAATTTACACATATTGTTGACAGACTTCAAAATTAAATTTTTGTCCAAGGCACTGAGAACACATTTACTTTTAAGTCTGGTACATCAACCACATTCTGCAACTTCACTAACTTCCAGTCTTTTTCCGTTGAATGCTTGCGGGCAAATATTGCCTTCATCCATGACTTTTACTTTAGCACCATCTCCTAATTGTACCATGCACTTGCTTATAATCTTCAAATTAAGACTGATCCCTACACATATGATGAGTCCAGCCACTGTCCATATATCAAGTGTGGTTCAACTGTTCATAAGCCCCTGCCACTAGTGCCAAGAAGTTCCTGAGTGATTTCCTGGAGGTTCTTGGTTTTTATTTCTTTTAAAAAATAGCAATATTTTGCAATGTGCCCTCTCTTGTTACAAATTTCACAACCTCTGTTCTTAAAGCAATCTTTGAGTGCTCAGCTTTACTGCAGTTGCACACTTGTTTTGCCCTGAGTGACGCCTTGACTGTGTCACAAGGGCTGCAGCTACCTCATCACTACTAGACCTTTCCTTTTTCAGCAATAATTTGGAAATTAAGTCATTAAGAGTTTGTTTGTCAGCTGGTACAGATTCCCATGCTGACCTAAAATGTTTGTACTGCTCTGGTAAAACGATGAGTATTTTTGTGATTGTCATGGTTTCGGAGATTTCTTCTCCAGCTTGTTTGAGCTTTGATCTTATCTCCGCAATTTTCGACAGGATTGAAAATACTTATCCTTGACCAAAATCAGCTGTGAAGAACTTTTGCTGAAGAAGAATGCTAACTACTGACTCTTTATCATATTTATAATGTCTTCAGCTTATAATATCTCACAGGATAAAATATGTGAGGGTGGTCCCTCCTCCATTCGGGTCACAATAATCTCCTGGGCTTTTGCATCTCTTAATAGCCATTGTTCTATAGCTGTTGAACCTTAAGGGGTATTTTCAGGTTTTTTTATTTCCCCCGACATTCTGTGACATAATCCACGTCCTTTAAGAATAACTTCTGTTTCAAATTTCCAGGCACGCCAGTTTTTGCCATAAAATGTAGTTACTGTTGAAATGTTGCCTCATCCATAGTAGACGCAAGATAACTGTAATACTCTTCACTGAGATATCTTGGTGGTTTGGTGTCTCCTTTTGTTGTCTTCAGTAGTTGAAGGCATGACTTCTTCAACATCTGGACTGTGATTTTCTTCCAATTGATCATGAATCTCCTCATTTGGAGGTTGTTGAGCTTGCTGTTGAAACTGTGTTTTTTTCGTGATTATTTTTATTGAAAATGTAGTGGGGTACCTCGTGGGAGACTGTCCATGATGATCCTTCTCAACAAAGCTTTCTTGGTTGGTAAGATCTGATTTAAAATTTACTTCAAAATACTTTTCAGGAATCTGTGATGGAGGTATGAATTGAGGTGCAAGTACAAATTCCCATTCCATTGAGCAATTTCCAGTATCTGGGTGATATATTTTGAATTCTTTGGTGGTTTGTCCTTAACCAACAAAAACTCCTTTTGAGCTTTTACTGTCTAATTTGGTTCGCCTCTGCTTTGGAATGTGAGTCCATACTTCTGCACTAAATGTAGCTTTCAATTGTTTGATGTCGAACTTCTTGTTGTGCCACAAATTGAGTGGACTCTCTTTTGGAAAAGAACTAGTACCAGTTCTATTGAGAATATAGAGAGCTGTGCTGATAGATTTCTTTCTTTTAACATTGATCTAGCTGCCTCCATTACTATTCTCGTCACTCTTTCTACTTTTCCGTTTTGAGCAGGAGTATATGGCACTGAAGTTTGATGGCATATCCCTCTCTCTTCTAACTTCCAGCCTTTTCCGTTGAATGCTTGCAGCCAAATATTGCCTTCATCCACGACTTTTACTTTAGCACCATCTCCTAATTGTACCATGCGAGTGTATTCTACTTGCTTATAATCTTCAAAGTAAGGATGATAACTGATCATATGATGAGTTCAGCCACTGACCAAGTGTCATTCAACTGTTGTGATCAAATGATTTTCTGGAGGTTTTTGGTTTTTATTTCTTTTATATAAATAACAATATTTTGCAATGTGTCCTCTCTTTTTACAAATTTCACAATCTCTGTTCTTAAAGCAATCTTTAATTGGGTGTCTAGCGTTACTGCAAGTAGCACACTTGTTTTGCCCTGAGTGATGCTTTGCTTGTGTCACAAGGGCTGCAGCTACCTCATCACTACTAGACCTTTCCTCTTCCAGCAGCAATCCGGATGTTAGCTCATTAAGAGTTTGTTTATCAGCTGGTGCACATTCCCATGATGATCAAACATGTTTGTACTGCTCTGGTAAAACGATGAGTATTTTTGTGATTGTCATGGTTTCGGAGATTTCCTCTCCAGCTTGTTTCAGCTTTGATCTTATGTCCGCAATTTTCGACAGGATTGAAGATTCTGATCCTTGTCCAAAATCAGCTGTGAAAAACTTCTGCTGAAGAAGACGGATGCTAACTCCTAACTTTTTATCATATTCCACATTTGAAAAGAGTTGAGTGTCCGGCTTCACTGCAAGTTGCACACTCGTTTTGCCATGAGTGATGCCTTGCCTGTGTCACAAGGGCGGCAGCTACCTTCACTACTAGACCTTTCCTCTTCCAGCAATAATCAGGAAGTTCCTTCACTGATCCTTAATTAAAATTATAATGTTTTAATAACAATTAATTTTAATAATAATAACCTTAATAAAAAGGATATTTTTCTTAAGAAATTTCATTAAAATATGTAATAAGAATCAACTTTTTGTTGGAAATGTAAGTCGTTGTAACAAATGCACCGAGAAAACTAATTTTTCTACCCAAAAGTGACCGCCGACGTTTCGATTATTAATGTACCCACAATCTTACATAAATTTTGCCTTCTTGCATTTCAGTACCTTAAACTGGTTTTCAAAAATACATTTTTTATGTCAAAGAAGCTCTTGTTCGTTCCACTTTAATACTATCTATTCCTACCTCTTAACATAGCCCCCGAAATGCGATCGTCAAAGTGGAACAAAAGGCCGAAACGCTCGTACATTTCGTCATAATATTGTATATCGCATTATCGAAATTTTTGCAAGGGGTAGGGGGGGCCGGCTAAAAGGGATATAGGGAGACAAAAAGGGTAGCAGCGGACGGAAAGCGGAAACACGTCTCGAGGGGTCGTGACGGGGGAGAGGGGCCCGTGCGGCGCATAAGGAACGAAGGGATGCAAAAAGGGCCCGAAGAGTGAGAGTTGTCACGCACAGGGTTTGATTGGACTGCCCTTACGCTCGTGCTGATCGATAACAATGTTGTCACTTTAACAATATTTTCTGTATCAATTATCTTTTTGGCAAAATTATATTTCGTTGAACAAAGTTTCGGCAGAAAAACATAAAACCAAAAATTAAAAACAAATCTATTCTAGGAAAATTACTGGTTTGTATTTATCGAAGTAGCATAACAATGGAAAGAAACTTGGCAACACACCTCGATATTGAAAGATTCACCCTCTAGTCTGGCTGCAGCGCGTGGACCGGTCGTGCAGGGGGGGGGGGGGGGGTGCGGAGCCCTAGCTGACAAACGGGGGGCTCGTGGTGTAAAAGAGCTGATGCCTTAACTTGATGCGAGTTTTATTGCCAGCCCTAATGAATGAATGGCTCAGGGTCCGACCAGAATCAAGCACAATACATGCAATTGTTTTTAATTTAATCACCAAATATATAGGTAACTTATACAATGCAACCAGGCATACGGCCGAGGAGGTATAACAAAAAGAAACATGGGGGGTGGAAAAATAAAAGCGGAGCGCAGTGTATCATATCCAGGGAAGGCAAGTGCGCGGAGACGGGGCCAATTTTCAAATTCAATTTACGTGGAACAAAGCGCCTCCCTCAGTTACCCCTTTCTTTTGTTTCGTGTTTACCCATTGCCGTAGGGCAAAAGTAAGGGTCGAAGTAAAATTTCCAGATTCTTGCCATTACAATTTGTTATGTGTCGGTGTACTGGAGTTTTTAGTGTTATTGGTTTGATCAAAACACCACTTCTGTGCATGCGAGAAACAGTGCAAAATCGCACTGTTTCTCGCATTTATATTTTCTGTAAATAAATAATTTCGTACTAATGAAATTCATAAAAATATCTGCAAAAGCTTCGACTCTTCCGTTAGTTTGGAAATTGGAAGTGAAACGGAAGTGGAAACCTCCATGGTTAGAAGTTTCCAAAAATAACTGCTAAAATTGTTTTTCTTCCACGTTTTGGTTTGCACATCATCAGTTTGTCAAATTTGCTCCATTTGAGTGGTTAAATTTTTAAACAAACAAAAACAAAATTTTGAGACACCATTAGTGGGGTGAATAAAACTTTCCACAAAAAATCCATCCAAATCGAATTTTTTGGAAAACTTGCGTGTTTGTAGCTATTGTAATATGTCACATCTTAAAATGCAGTGTCAAGCCAGAGTCACGCCCATTGGACACATCAAAACTATGATCGTCTAAATTTATATTACGATACTTTTGGAGCACATCTGTTAATTGACATTGTTGACAGAGTGCTAGTTATTTCATCCAGTATAAAGTACTTTACAATATATCAACACACTTTACTTCTGAGATGTTCACTGCATAAATTGATATTCAGATTCAATTTAGACTATACATCCTTACTACTAAAGTTAGATAGCGAGACGCAATCTTAAATGGCTCTGGTTTCATTAGTTTTGCCTCTAGAATCAACCACCATATGCTGTAGAAGCTGCAACAGCCCACCTTTTGTAACTGTCAACAGACAAAAAGTTTTAGATTTCACGTCGAACCTTATTTCAAATAAGATCTGCAACTGGACAGTATCCCCGGAGCAATCTTGCTCCGGTCACAAACATAACGTTTAACCTAAAAACAGGTATCAGACCTATAGTCACTTTTAAATATCGTAAAAGCACAGACTGGGCTTCGTACCGGGAGTCCCCCCAGACACAACTAAATACGATCAACATCTTCTTTGACAGTCCTGTTAACGTAGAGTTGGCAGCCGAGCGGCTGGCAAAAGCTGCTCTTCAGGCCTATGAAGGCAACTGACGTCCTGGTGGAATAACCGTCTGGGAAGTTAAAAATAACCGGCAAGTAACTACAATAAGCAGATCAGGGCTGCTAAAAGAGAGTATTGAAGAAGTTCTGTGGCAGGATTGAAGATCCGCCAACAGAAGCCCGAATCCATAGAATTCTCTCCAGGGAGCCGTGTCAGGGGCTTGAATCGATCAAACTGTCCGATGGAACCTACACCTCCACTGGTAATGAAATGTTAGAAATACTCGCAAGCTGTCATTTTTCGGGTAGTCGGCTGATAAATTTGGAGACTAACGCAAGCCCCTTGAGACGATTTAAACGACCCAACAGGGCAGAATGGGAGCTCTCCAAAAAAGTGGTCAGACCAACCCTGCTAAAATCCACGATTATGGCCTTGCATGGAACTTTATTCCAAACTGCTAGTCTAGGGTGAGAGTCTTTTACATACCAAAAATGGGATGTAGGAAAAATCAGTCTAACTTCGTTTCTGCTGAAAACTTTGGTAAAGCTGCTAGGCCTATACAAAAGGGAGGGAACGCTAACAACGTACCTCCTTCATACGGAACAGTATGCTTACCAGGCTAACAAATCAGCAGAATTAGCACCCCGCAACCTGGTGGTGAAAATCCAAAATACCCTGGATTCAAAGGGTGTCGTAGCCAACAATAACCAACTGGATTCGCAACATTTTAGAATCCAGACTGATCACTATATTCTGTTCCAGTATTTTTTGCATCTCGTTAGCCTTGGAAATTTTACATATTTCACACAGTATATATAACTGACACTGACAGTGATTGATAAATGGGTTTAAGGTTATGGACATTGTTTACTCTTAAGCTTACATAGATGCCACTCTTCCAATTATTCCAGATTTTAAGGCAACAATTTATTCATAGTTATAAACTCTTGCGATAACTAATTTATGTGATTTTAACGGTTAATTTAATTATTGCACTTTGACGGTTATTAACAATAAATGAATATAACACATATTTTCTTCACCTTTCGCTACTTTTCATTCAATTCCGAAACTGTAAGCTTATTGTCATTCATCATCATATAACATATACTAAGGTATTAAAACTCGTGATCCTACTTCTTTTTACGTATATTGAGCTTTCCAAAAAGTGAAATTTTATGGTTTTACAATTTACCATGAGGTTTTAACATAACATAATATAGCTACATTATCTTCAACAGTAACATTCTGAGGAAAAATTAAAGAAACTACAATAATTTATTCTGTAATTATTGTAAGTAGTAAAACACTGATTTAATCGGCAGTTATTTCCTCTAGTGATACATTTTAGTGGTCTTTATTCAGTTCTTCAAAATTGTTGTTTTTTTTTACGTCTACCTATTACTGGTGTCATGTGGTCTGCTTCATCCTTGTCGAGGGCGTGTTCTTATATAATGTTTTGTACAGTTCTAGTAGGTACTCAACTAAAAATAAAGAACATATAAAAGTATATTGAAAACCCATCTATTTAATAAATAATGGTAGGATTCTGTAACTTTTGCTTACAGCGGGGTATACAATGTTCTAAAGGAAGCTACAAACAAAAATGTAAAATTTTCGTAAATTCCGTATTTACGTAAAATTCTAAAAATACTGAAGATATTTTACGTTGAAATTCAGTATTTTTGGAACACAAAAGATGAATGGTGGATCAAATAGGGCTTCATAAATGTATTGTTTTGAGAAGGAAAAATTGAACAAATGAGAAAATTTGCATGCTTTTCAAATAAGTAATTGCACCTTTAGAACGATAGAACTCTTACATCGCTGTACGCAAAGTTACAGAATCCTACTATTTGGTACACATTTGGTAAAGTAGTTTTTGGAATCCTATACAATTTGTTGTTTGCAAAACTAAGATTCCAATATATAATAGTGCAGTGGCACTGAATGAACGTACTCGTATATGACAAATTAGACCTTTGCAAAATAGCTAATGAGTAGGTACTTGGTAATAAGTAATTTCCTTACAGGTCGTGTATGAAAGCGCTATTTGGCACCCCCCTACACGGGCAATTTAAATTTGAATGGCTTTTTGGTGTTAGTGTTAGTAGCTTTCTATTCCAGGAAATGTACTGGATGTGAGTCGCTTTGCAGCTAATCATCGCGGGTCAGGAGAACTTCAGCTTTTCTGGATGAGCGTCTACTACCACTCATGTCTTCTTCTATGATTTTCCTTTTCGCCTGGCGCACTTTTTGTAATGTTTGCGTCTCAAGTTTTCAAGCCTCTACCTCAAAAATTTTGCATTTTTTGTTGAAAAGCTCTCTTTTTATAAATAATCGATTTTTCTGGTCGATTATTTTCGGCATATTGGAATTCTTTTACTCTTTAATCTACTTAAAATGTTGATAAACGTATTGAAAATTGACAACGACGCAATTTCAATTTGACAACATCTTAAAGCTTATTGGAGACAATTGCGACAAAAAATACCAGTTGGTAATTAGTTTGACTGTATTGGTTAAAAAAAGAAACACGTCAAGCGATCTTATTGGCCAGCTTTCAAATTGCCGATTTTAGTTACCACCTTCCAATTCTGTATTTACCGTATCTGTTTTGACGACAAGTAAACGACAATTGCCATCGATGTTATACAGGGTAAATTCCATGGCAATATAAGATGCAGAAAATAATAGAATACGGTATATATCATTAAACGATGACACTATCAGATTCAAAACAGCAGGAGGTTGTTCACAGGATGGAGTCCTTTCACCACTCTTGTGGTCCCTACTAGCGGACAAACTTCTGGCTACTTTGGAACTATGGGGAGTCAAGCATACGCGGACGACATCGTTATCCTTATAAGAAACCACCCATACCAACAAATCTGCACCTCCAATGCTGCAATCCAGCACGTTGCAAGAGGTGCTGGATGTTGTACACAGCTGGTGTTCAAAAGAAAACCTAGCAATAAACCCTAGGAAAACGGTGATTGTGCCATTTACCCGAAGGAAGAGGGTGGACTTCTTGAATGCGTCATCTTTGTTAACAACGTTGTAAACAATTTTGTTTACCAACGAAGAAAAATTTTTAGGAGTCATCTTGGAGAAATTACTCCCATGCACCCCACATGTGACTCGTACCGTAACGAGGGCACAGCTCTTTCTTTGATGGTGCAAGAACCTGTGTGGCAAATCATGGGGTGGGACCGCAACAAACTATGTGGCTATACGTGACGGTAATAAGACCGATAATCACGTATGGGGCCACAGTTTGGTATCGAAAGAGCAGATCAAAGCTAAACTGTCCTCTCTGCAAAGACAAATAAGTCTCTGCATCACGGGGGCAATGAGAATGACGCCCACGGCAGCCATGAAGCGCATGCTCGGCCTGCGTCCACTTTCAGTACTCCTGGAACGTGAGACAATGAAGGCGACATACCGGCTACCGCAAGTGGCGAACATAGCAACGCAGCCATTCGATGGTGGGACCAACAATGCCCAGGTTGGCTTGGAAGAAGCTTGCGGCATTGAACATGATCTCCGACCTAATGGCATCAAAACGTACATTGGACACTCGCTACGTCGTCAGGGTTCCTTCACTGGCAGACTGAGACGAACGAGGCGAAGATCTACAACTGATAGGAAGTACCTGGTACACGGACGAAGAGGCTGGCGCCGGAGTGTACGGGAGATCGGATGGCATCTGCATGGCAGAGAGCCTGGGCCGATTCACCACAGTGTTTCAGGCAGAGATACATGCAACTGAATTGTGTGCCCGACACCTATTAGAGGAGGACATAATAGATCAATAAATATTTTTTCGGATAGTCGGGCAGCGCCTCTAGCGCTTATGTCTTTGCACTGCAATTCCAAAACTCTTTGGAACTGCCACAGCACTCTTAACACCCTATCGCAGGAGAACAGCGTCACATTGGTATGGATCCCGGGCCATTGTGATTACGAAGGCAATGAGGGGGCCGACTCTCTAGCTAGGAGGGCAGCGGGCTCCTCATTTTTAGGCCCGAAGCCGGCACTGGGAGTCCCATACTCTCTGGTCAAAGCTGAACTGCAGAAATGGAGCAATGCCAAGTCCCAGGAGTGGTGGGAGAACCTACCCGGACTCTCACACTCAGAAAAATTTATCACGGGAACAGGGAGGGCAAAAGCCTAAACATTCCTCAGATTAAATAGGAGACAAATCAGAGTGGCCACTGCACTGTACACAGGACATAGCCACCTAAGGTCTCACATGCACAGACTCGAAGTGTCCGAAGAGACGGAGTGTGGGTTGTGCTTGGAGGGCGACGAGACAGTTGAGCACGTCCTATGTGACTGCCCAGCTATTGCTAGATCGAGATGTTTAGGACTGTTCTCACTGTTTGGAAACACGATCATTGAACCACAAGATGCAAACGTAGTGTCGCTCGAGAGACTCATCACATTCGTTGAGGGTCTGGGCATATCGGGTGATAACTAGTGGAGCTAGCAGGGGCAAACTTTGCTGGTAACACTTCGACTGAGCCACAATAGACCGCAGATCACGGTGGAGGACTGTATAAGTCAACTCATATTGAATACAAAACAACACAATGCAATACATGCTGTAGATAGCAGAAATTCATCACAATTTGATTTTCCTTATAATTTTTCGAACTGTCCGCCTTTTCGAGAACTGAACGCCGTTTTTCAAGAAAATGATTTCTTGCTTGTCATACTAGATTTTGGCTGTTATTATGGCTCATTTCCAAAACTGATGCACCTACAAATATGGTTGGTGTTCATGAAGTACAAATCTTTTCTTTCCGCAACCATCTTTTTTCCTTTAATGTCTTCCTTATCATTCTAGGTACCATTGTCGTCGGATGATGCTTTCCCGTCTCCAATGGTTTCGAATATTGCATCTTTTCTTTACAGGTAGTAGTTCTTTGAAGTGAAACTATTTTTCTGTTGTTGCCAATTGTGCTAAAATATTGCTTTATTCTAGATTGGTACCAATTTATGGTCACAGTTAGTGTCATTTGGGACACTTACCAGGGCTACCTAATCACTCTGAGTGCAATTTATAATCCGCTATTTGACTAGCATATTCGTGGAAATTAAAGTTGTTCTGATCATAGGATCAAATTTGTTCTGATCATAGGATCAAATTGAATCATACAGCCAAACACCATTCTCAGAAGCAATTTTTTTTTTAAAGACTGCCTTGTTTTCTTCTACACGGTAGGCTCTTTCTCCATAATGGTACTATCGCCGCCTGCTGCACTCCCATTTTATTCAGAAATGTATCGCTTACCATTGTCAACAAGACAAATCTTTATATCAAAGTCAAATATATTTTTACCTTTAGCAATAAAGTCCATGAACCATTTGTCTTAAGTAAAAATAAGTATGTGCACCTTGGGCAAATGGTTGCGTGATTTATCAAATGAACAGCCATCTCACCAATTTTCCACTTTCGCCCCCTATTCTAGGACATTTGCCATCATGTCCTCAAAAGTTGTCACGTTTGAATGTTCAAATCTTTCATGCCACAATGCTATTTTCAACTAAATGTCCTTATCAGAGAGGGTTTGGAAACACTTTATAAATGCTCTTTTTACCCCAATCCTTACTCGACGCTGATGACGAGAAGACCTGCATTCTCTTCCGAATTTCTACTCTTTCAGAAAAATCGCAGTGTAGGTCTAAACACTGCATTATTAGTACTGTGTTGGTAGCTTCTCCACTATTATCTGATTTTTGATTGGCTCCATCTTTTACTCTGAGGGTATTATTGTCACTTAGCACAACATAGATACACTTCTAAATGCATCTCTTTTACATGTCATAATAAACATGATCCAAAACACTCACATTGAAGGCAGTTTGACTGAAGGTCAATTAATTTTCATTTCTGTTGTCGTTTGGCATATTATTACTAAAATGTTCTGATCCTGAACATAACCTGAACCTGAACCTAAACTAACCATTTTCAGGTTCTCTATTTTTGCTTCGATGTTGGTCTTGTTTCGTGAGATGACAATTTCTAGCCGTGTGCCCCCCTTTTTCCAGATTCCATTTCAGATAAGATTCTGGACCAGTCATTTCCACTTGCATATTTTAAACTTGATTCAAGGATTCTTTTTTTAAATTACATTTCGATTTGTTGAATTTTTGCATTGCTGAGGCCACTTTCAGCCAAATTATTTTCTTCAAAAACTTTATCCTTCATCCAGCAGACTGTACATAAGATTTGGGATTACTCATCCATTAAGAGTCATTTCTGCCTATATTTTATAGGCCAAGTAGCTAAAACTTTTGTAATTGAAGCTTCTCTGATTGACTCTCTAAACTCACAATCCATCTGCGCTTAAATATCAACTAAGACAATATTTTGAGCAACTGAGTGAACCTGACGCATTTCCTAATGGTGAAACTTCTCAAGGACCAGTATTTTTTTTGTTTATGATTTTTAAATATAAACGGAATCAAGTTTGTCTAGCACTTCTTTAGAATCCTTACAAGATTTAACCTCAGTCAAAGTCATTTGACTTTAAACCTTCTGTGGGGATAAACACTGCTTCACCACTTACAACCAGACTTATTCTGACCCCCGTGGTATCAATCACTAATAATAATATTGACTTTGATATTACTTGATGATGAATGAGTAAATGATGGACAAATTTTGAAGTCCATCATTTGGTCCACCAGAGAACAGAGAAATCTGCACAGTAACTCGTTAGGATGACTTGCTCATGTTTGACGTGGTTTCTAATGGTTCCATACTGATTTAATTCCGTTGTATAAACTTAGAGATGTTTTCACAATTATAACTGTTACTAATACTATCCATAGTTCAACAATCAGAAACTACAAATATCTGATAGCTAGTTAGGTAACATGAATAATATGTCACAGGCAAACAGTTTTAAAAAATTCCCCAAATTTTTCTTTGAATTTGCACTGTGGGGTTTGAGAGAATTTGATATATGTGTTCCTTCGTTTCTAAGTTAACTCTTTCTTCACGGCAAGAAATCCATTCCACAGGCTCGCACTTACCCGACACTTCTCCTTCTTTAACTCTGCCAAATTTTCAATTCGATTTTTTTGTACGTGGTAGCTTCAAGCGGAAATTCTTGCCCTATCTGTTTCATTACTAGTTTGTATCCGGTCCCCCAGATGTCCGCGTTTAACTCGTTGCAAAGCTGGTTACATTTCTTTTTCGTTTCTTGGTCAATGTTTCTTTTCTGGTTGCCTGCCTCTTTGCCCTTATAACGTTCATTTTAGCTTCTTCGATACTTTCGTTCCACCAGTATGGCTGTTTAAAGCCATTTTCTTGGCGGTTAGACGCGGCTTTGCATGTTTTGAATGCCCTTGGTCAGTTCTTTGGCGCTGTTTGTTTCTGGGTGGCGTGCGACGAGTACTCTGAAGATATCTGACAACTGTTTCAGATCTGGAAGTGGTCTTTCTTTCAGCCCCGTGAGCGGTTTTTGGGTGCTGCCGATATCGATGCAGATGTGTCTGTGCGGCAAGCATGACTCATTATCCAAGATTTTCCAGCTTTTCATCTGTTTTGCTAAGTTGTTGTTGGCGAAAGTAATGTCTACGCAGGAGCGCGAACCTCTTCTGACGAAGGTAGGTTCGCCTGTAGTGAGCGTTACCATGTTAAACCCGGCGCACATCTGGGACAGAGTTGCATCCCGGGCTTCTTCGTTTGACGATCCCTATTCCGGGGCCACTTGGAGTTAAAGTCGCCCAAAAGTAAATATTATCATATACTAAACACACATATAAACATTATCATATATTATGTTATGCACTTTTGCTAGCAATTGCTGGACAGCCGCATACGCGCAATTCGGTGATATGTTGCAGGCTATGATTGAGAAAGGTTCAGCCATAGCAGCCACTATGCCTTCCTCTTTGATTATCTTGGATATTTTCAATGCTTTGGATCCTAGGTAAATAGCCACATCTGACTTTTGGTCTCTCAGCCACCTAGTGTTGTTTTCAACCAGTTTTTTATTTGGTTCGCTTGCTATAATTATGTCAATGTTTGATTTGATTGATTCCAGGAAAGCCATGTCATGTGCCTTTCTGGCATATATCTAATTTCTGTTAATTTACTTCAGGTTTTGCACTGGATTCAGAGACTCTAGTCTGCTGCCTGCTGGTGAAAGGGTTTACCTCCGAAAATATTGCACCTGCGGAATTTCTGATGGTGAGAGGGGAAAGAGGACACCAAGAAGAGGAAAAAGCAGTTGGATTCACTCCGATCGGTCGAGGCGCGCTCAAGTTACAGGCAGTCAATGAAGTTATTCCTGACTTTCTCAATCAAAATGGTTAGTAGGTAACCCAGCGGAAGATTAATATATTCCGCTGAATTTTTTTAAAAATTACACTCCTATTATAGGAAAATTTACGCCTGAGGGTCAAAATTTGACAAAAAGTCAAAATTCTTTTTCCCCAGTCCCCCCCCCCCTTTCACAGAAGGCCGCTGCTGCTTAAATATGCACTATGTTTGCTTTAGAAAAAAATCTCACTACATTATATGTGCGCGCTACTGACTATTTTGCTTGCTCTTCTTCTCGTAATATCTTACCGTCTACATTCTCCAGGTCTTATAAAATATTGCTGAGACCCCGGCGGCGGCGGCGGGAGTTTCCACTTTTATGGAAAAAAAGTTAAAAACAAAATTCGGTTTTCTTGTCCTATTAGGCTTGCTTATTTCTCCCTTATCTTTTTCTTTTATTTCTCGTTACGTGTATTTAATAACGGACCAACCGAGGAAACTCGGCGAAATAACCTATTTTACGAATTATTATTAAGAAACATTTTTTTCACAATTTACCCCACTTGGGGTTATTTCAGTGAGGCCTTGAACTCTACCAAAGTATATACGTTCGTGATCAAAGCAATTTTCATAAAACTTTATGCACTGCGATGAGCAATTTAAAAAGCAATTTTTCCTACTTAACTACAATGTATCAATTAGAATATTCTTAATAAAAACACTATTAAGATTTTGAATCTAAGTTTTTCCTAATTAAGCAATATTTCGCTTGCAAATTGCATGCTACGTATCACTCAGGCTAATTTAAGAGGTTAATGATTCCTTATATAGCAGTTTTATAACGCGCTTAATAAAATAATTATTATGATTATTATTCATTCGGGTGAGCACAGCTCTTTTTCATGTTTTGACTCTTTTATAATATGTTTTTAATTAGCTGAGAATTTACCGTTGCAGTCATACATACGTAAGAGTATAGGTATACCTACATTGCTGCAATGTTAAAGTATAATAATACCCATTAGCGATGTCACTGCCCAAATATCAATCATCGGACGATCCAAAAAGCTACAATTTATTATATCATATTTAACTTTCCATCCCGATATTCCCGAACCGATGCGCGGAATTTATAAAGAATGATAAATGGTCCTTCTCCATCCTAACTTGACTTACACATTATCAATTTTTTTCCCGATTTACTTACAGGCGCCTCCGCTTTTCCGGCTTGAAAGGCCCGGATTTTGCAAAATCATCTTCTATAGAGCGAAGATGAGCTTAAAAAGTGTCGATTTAGCTTGTTTTTGACTGCATTATCCGTGATTTATTATCCTTTCGAGCCTGTATGGGCGTTTTCCCTGTCAACGAAAATAGCCGGGGAGTTGAGGGATGGAAACGCTACACACCGTCTCGCTTCGGCGTACAATCAACCTAAAAAAATTAACCTAAGTCGAATGATTTTATAGTAAAGGGCCCTATCAAGAAATTGAAATCTCCGCTGCAGCGAAATAGCCCGTGTCCTGCTGATGGCAGCAAAATGGAACCGTAATTGGCTTCAACTTTTAATCGCCAAAGATTTAATACACTTTCCCAGTTTACCCCACTCGTCTCGCCATCTCAGTCGAAAAACGAAAAATTTACAATTTAAAATAGGGTGGAAATCCTGGCATTATCATTGGCCAAGAAAATTCAGCCCTTAAGTTACGGTCTTGCGCCCTCTGAATCAAAAAGGGTATTTTACATACATAACTCGGCGCTTTTTTATTGGAAGACCCGATTTACATACGCGAGGCCTGAAAAAGGGGTGCGAGGGTTTTAGGGGAAGGGGTGGCGGTTTTTTTGGATTTGTAGCCCGTGCAAGGGGTTAGGGTTTTGTTATTGAAAGGGTGCGAGGTTAGTTTTAGAAAGGGTTTACGGTGTATAGATGTGCTTTTTTTGCAGCGTTTTTCTTTTTAGGTGTACGTTTAGTATCAAGTCAAATACAAAAAAAAAATGAGAGAATGAAGAAAAAACAAGGAAAGTGCTAACCGAAGTTGTGGAATGGTCCACCCCAGGATGACATGACGAAATGACAGTCAAGTAAGTAAAATAAAAAATAACGTAAATACATTATTCATTTTCTGATTTATCATAAGGGGTATTAGATCTAATACACTGGTGGATGTCGCCTGCTCCTGTTCTGTAGAACATTTCACCGATCTTCTTTACATTTTTGGCTTCAAGCCGCGAACTCACGGTCTCCAATCAGTCGACCAACCAAAGCTGTACTGATGAGGGCTAGACCCCGTAGTATGCAGATGGGTTGATCGACAAATTGGTGACCACCTACTCTCTACTCTTCGTTCTGGTTCTGATAATCTGCAAGGTACAGCGCAATATGGGCTGCTTCTTGAACTGAGAGCCATCTGTCATGCATTGTTAGATCTAATACTCTGGTGGATGTCGCCTGCTCCTGCTTTGTACACACTGCCTGCACGCCTGCACCTGCATATCTACACAGTACACATATCACCCGTCTTCCGTACGTTTTTGGCTTTAAGCCACGAACTGACGGTCTCCAATTTGTCGACCAGCCAAAGCTGTACTGATGAAGGGTTGGCCCCGAAACTAGTATGCAGATGGGTTGATCGACAAATTGGTGACCAGCTACTCTTTACACTTCGTTCTGGTTCCGATAACGTGCGAGGTACAGCGCAATATGGGCTGCTTCTCGAACTGAGAGCCATCTGCCATGTAGTATTAGATCTAATACGCTTGTGGATGTCCCCTGCTCCTGCTCTATACAACATCTCACCGGTGTAAATGCGGTTACCAGTTTGTCGATCAACCCATCTGCATACCAGTTTCGGGGTTTACCCCTCATCAGTACAGCTTTGGTTGGTCGACTGATTGGAGACCGTGAGTTCGAGGCTTGAAGCCAAAAATGTAAAGAAGACCGGTGAAATGTTCTACAGAACAGGAGCAGGCGACATCCACCAGCGTATTTTAGATCAAACACTGCATAGTAGATGAGGGGTAGACCCCGAAACTGGTATGCAGATGGGTTGATGAAATTGGTGACCACCTTTACTCATTACACTTCGTTCTGGTTCCGATAACCTGAGAGGTACAGAGCAATATGGGCTGCTTCTCGCACTGAGAGCCATCTGTCAGGCATTGCTATATTTAATGCGCTGCTGGATGTCGCCTGCTCCTGCTCTGTACAACATCTCACCGGTCTTCCTTACATTTTTGGCTTCAAGTCGCGAAGTCACGGTCTCCACTCTGTCGACCAACCAAAGCTGTACTGATGAGGGGTAGACCCGTAGTATGCAGATGGGTTGACCGACAAATTGGTGACCACGTATTCTTTTCACTTCGTTCTGGTTCCGATAACCAGCGAGATACAGAGTAATAAGGGCTGCTTCTCGAACTGAGAGCCATCTACCATGCAGTGTTTGATCTAAAATACGCTGGTGGATGTCGCCTGCTTCTGCTCTGTACAACATCTCACGGGTCGTCTTGCGTATATTTTTGGCTTCAAGCCTTGAACTCACGGTCTACAATTTGTCGACCAGCCACAGCTGTACTGATGAGGGGTAGACCCCGAAACTAGGATGCAGATGGGTTGATCGACGAATTGGTGACCACCTGCTCTTTACACTTCGTTCTGGTTCCGAGAACCTGCGAGGTACAGAGCAATATGAGCTGCACCTCGAACTGAGAGCCATCTATCATGCATTACTAGATCTAATACGCTGGTAGATGTCGCCTGCTCCTGCTGTATACAATATCTCATCGGTCTTTCGTACATTTTCAGCTTTAAGCCGCCATCTCACGGTCTCCAATTTGTCGACAAGCCAAAGCTATACTGATGAGGCGGTAGACCAGTATGCAGATGGGTTGACCGATAAATTGGTGACCACCAATCTTTATCCTTCGTTTTTTGTTCCGATAAATCAATCTAAAAATAATCAAACCTTTTTTAGACAACTGGTCTTAGTAGATTGGTGGAACGTCTTTTTTCAGTGAGAATATGCATTAATTTAGTGCTGTTGTCAGGTTTGTAACGAGAAAAAATCTCATTTTACATGACATGTTGTCTAGATTAAGCAGTTTTTACTTATTAAAAATAATTGCACTTTATAAGAAGGGTATGTCTCTTGTCTCATGAAAGAGTAGATATCTTGAATAGAAACTTTGAATCCGATTCGTAATATTGTAACTCTTATATTTACCACTGTTCTCATTCAACAAAAATTAGTTCTACTTACTTCTAGCCTGGATTTGGCTGCCCTTTTTCATTAGAGCGGGCAGAACCTGTGAAGTTTATATACTGACTAATTTCAGTATATAAACTTCACAGGTAGTAATAATATATAACCCTTAGTTATATATTATTACTACTACCCACAAGCAAAGAAGGGATACAAGTAGAAACATTATTATACTTCAAACTTGGCCTTTTAGACGAATGCTTTACTTCGCTGTTTATATTTTGTTGACCAAACTAATTTCCTGGATGGACCGGTCCTTCGGCATCTTACTGGATTTGTCGGTCACCGGTCTTCCATACGTTTTTAGCTTTAAGCCGCAAGCTCACGGTCTCCAATTTGTCAACCAACCCAAGCTGTACTAATGAGGGGTAGACCCCGAAACTAGTATGCAGGTGGGTTGATTGACAAATTGGTGACCACCTACTCTTTACACTTCGTTCTGGTTCTGATAACTTGCAAGTACAGAGCAATACGGGCTGCTTCTCGAACTGAGAGCCATCTGTCATGAAGTATTAGATCTAATGCGCTGGTGGATGTCGCCTGCTCCTGCTCTGTACAACATCTCACTGGTCTTCCGTACATTTTTGGCTTTAAGTCTCGAACTGACGGTCTCTAATTTGTGGACCAGCCAAAGCTGTACTGATGAGGTATAGACCCCGAAACTAGTATGCAGAGGGGTTGATCGACAAATTGGTGACCACCTACTCCTTACACTTCGTTCTGGTTCCGATAAAGTGCGAGGTACAGAGCAATACGGGCTGGTTCTCGAACTGAGAACCATCTGTCATGAAGTATTAGATCTAATGCGCTGGTGGAGGTCGCCTGCTCCTGCTTTGTACAACATCTCACCGCTCTCCGGTGGATTTTGGCTTTAAGCCGCGAACTCACGGACTCTAATTTGTCAACCAGTCAAAGCTGTACTGATGAGCGGTAGGCCCCGAAACTAGTATGCAGACGTGTTGATCGACATATTGGTGACCACCTACTCTTTACACTTTGTCTGATGTCCGATAACCTGCGTGGTACAGAGCAATATGGGCTGCATCTAGAACTGAGAGCCGTCTGTCATGCATTGTTAGATCTAATACGTTGGTGGATGTCGCCTGTTCCTGCTTTGTACAACATCTCACCGGTCATCAGTACATTTTTGGGTTCAAGCCACGACCTGGCGGTCTCCAATTTGTCGACCAGCCAAAGCTGTACTGATGAGGGGTAGACCCCGAAACTAGTATGCAGATGGGTTGATCGACAAATTGGTGACCAAATACTCTTTACACTTCATTCTAGTTCCGACAACCTGCGAGGTGCAGAGCAATATGGGCTGCATCTGGAACTGAGAGCCATCTGTCATGCGTTATTAGATCTAATACGCTAGTGGATGTCGCCTGCTCCTGCTCTGTGCAACATCTCACCGGTCTTCCGTACATTTTTGGCTTTAAGCCACGAACCGACAGTCTCCAATTTGTCGAGCAACCAAAGTGGTACTGATGAAGGGTAGACCCCGAAACTGATATGCAGATGAGTTTATCGAAAAATTGGTGACCACCTACTCTTTACACTTCGTTCTAGTTCCGATAACCTGCGAAGTACAGAGCAATATGGACTACTTCTCAAACTGAGAGCCATCTGTCATGCATTATTAGATTTAGTACGCTGGTAGATGTCGCCTGCTTCTGCTGTGGACAACATCTCACCGGTCTTCCGTACATTTTTGGCTTTAAGCTACGAACTCACGCTCTCCAATCTGTCGACCTAGCAAAGCTGTACTGATGAGGGTACTGCACCCCGTAGTATGCAGATGGGTTGATCGACAAATTGGTGACCACCTACTCTTTACACGTTGTTTTGGTTCTGATAATCTGCGGGGTACAGCGCAATATGGGCTGCTTCTTGAACTGAGAGCCATCTGTCATGCATTGTTAGATCTAATACTTTGGTGGATGTCGCCTGCTCCTGCTTTGTACAACATCTCACCGGTCTTCCGTACATTTTTGGCTTTAAGCCACGAACTGACGGTCTCCAATTTGTCGACCAGCCAAAGCTGTACTGATGAAGGGTTGGCCCCGAAACTAGTATGCGCAGCGGTTGATCGACAAATTTGTGACCACTCTTTATAAGGCGTAACTTTATAATGGGCAACTCTTAAAGCTTTGAGGCGGATTATGAATTTCGTACTCCTTATTTTTGGGTATTTCGCCTCAATACCCTTTTTTAGGTGCGTCGTACTATTCTTATTATATTAATACAAACTTACCTTGTAAAACGCTCGGCGAAAATACTTTAACGTTTCGGCAAGTTGCCGTCAGAACTACCTAAAAGAAAATTATAAAATTATATTTATCGACTCATATTATTAAGATAAATTTGGAGGATATAATAAAATAATTTTCTAGCGTATTTAACAAAAAAGGCTAATATTTTTAAGTTTTTGATTAAGTTTTTGGCCGAACTATTTTGCAGGGTGATCTTTTTAACTTGAGACAACGAGATAACTCAAGAACTAGTTGGGTAAAAGATTTTGTTTCAAGGGTCCTATTATAGTGTACCGAAAGATTTATTTTAGAAAAATATTTCTTATATGTTATTAATATTTTTAATTAGACACACTGTATTTTTTACTAGATGTTGTTACATCTTAAAGCATGTACTGGACCCTGAAAATTTGACATCTTTGCCTGCAGTAGTTTAGGAATTCATTAATAAGCTGAAAGTATCTCGTATGGGGGGCCATGTGTAATCAATTCACAAAAGCTTTACATCTCCCTAACTTTGAAAATTTTATTTAATCGGTGATTGCCAATTTTCTGGACATGAGCAAAAGGGAGATGGGTAGAGAAAGTATGAACATTTGACGGCTACTAAGATGCCAAAAATTCCGAATGGGAAATACAGGGTATCCCAACAACTGCCGGCAATGGAGTAAAGAACTTTTCAGGGCCGATTAAAAATCATAATATCTATCAGAATCTAGTAAAAAATTCAGGGTGTCCTAGTTAAAAATTATACATTATATACCGTCACATTTTTTTCTCCCATGGTGTAACGTAAAAATACGTGCCTAAACTAGGTTCTTCTGTACAAAATAGGCTACCGTTTTTTACGCTACTAGTTCTCGAGATAACTAGCTGTCTCAAGTTAAAAAGACCACCCTGTATACACGAAGAAAGAGCTCTGCATTCATATAATTGTTACGTGAGGTTCCCTCTGGTTAGCTTGTGTTAGTTTAGATTAGTTAGTTCATGTTAGTTCAGGTGACTTATAGTTAGTTTAGGTTAGTTCAATTCGCGCAAAGATTAGTAGCGAAAAGAAGGGTCTGAAGCTACGTAATTGTTAGGAAGGGTAATATCTGCTTAGTTGAGGTTGGTTTAGTTTTCTATTTTGGTTAGTCAATGAAAATTATTCTGCAGCTAGCATTTTTTCAATTTTTTTAATCAAAATGAAGATGAAAAGTTATTTAAAAGGTTTTTTGTTAACTTTAAATTGATGCCAACAATTTTATTAAATTTTGAATTTTTTAATCTAGCCGAGGTGTTGTTAAGTTCTATTCGTTCTAATAACTTCATATTATTGAAAAATCAGGCCGTATAAAAAATTGAAAAATCAGGAATCATTAAACGTACACATTTTTGAGTCAAAATTATTTCATTTTAAAGCAATAAACATTTTATACAAGTGCTCACTCGTAGGAAATACTGGTGTCAAAACTGCCTGGAAAAATAAAACAAATCGAAACATGACAAATAATATGAACAGAGACATTTGAAGAATTAAAGATCAATATGAAAGAAAAGGACAAGTTAAAAAGTACTAAACTTGTACTTTTTAACTTGTCCTTGTGTGTGTCCTTGTGTTTCTAACTTGAAAAATTATCTCATTACAATAAGTAGCCAATACAGATTAAAATAATTCTAAAACATAAAGTTGCTTCAAACATCATATAGGACAATAGAAAAATTTCAAAAATAAAGGACAGTGAGAAAGAAAAAGTTGAAAAAATGAGTAAGACGGGGAGGAAGATACCAACGAATTATTTAAAGTAGAAAACTGTGTTAGTTTTCAAACAAAAGTAAAATTTTCTTTTGTTTTTTTGTTTTGTTAGTTACTTAGAAGACTTAAATTGGCAAAATTTCTTATTGAAGAAATGCAAGTAGACGAGACAGTAACTGGAGCAGAAAAATGAGTACCTAAAAAAGTTGTCAAAAAAACTGGTATCTAATAAAAAAATAGTAAGACGATAGAGAGAATAGCAACTGAAATTGTTACTAATTAAAAAGCCTCAAAGAAAATTGAACAGTTTCCCAAGGTCGGTCAGATGTTGTACAGAGCAGGAGCAGGCGACATCCAGCAGCGTATTAAATCTAATAATGCCTGACAGATGGCTCTCAGTGCGAGAAGAGGCCCATATTGCTCTGTCCCTCGCAGGTTATCGGAACCTGCGAGGGACAGAGCGAAGGTGATAAAGAACGAAGTATAAAGATTAGGTGAACACCAATTTGTCGACCAAACTATCTGCATACTAGTTTCGGGGCCTACCTCTCATCACTACAGCTTTGGTTGGTCCACAAATTGGAGACTTTGAGTCAAAAATCTACCAAAGAGCGGTGAGATGATGTACAGAGCAGGAACAGGCGACATCCACCGGCTTATTAGATCTAATACTGCATGGCAAATGGTTCTCAGTTCAGGAAGCAGCCCATATTGCTCTGTACCTCGTAGGTTATCGGAACCAAAACGAAGTGTAAAGAGTAGGTGGTCACCAATTTGTCGATAAACCCATCTCGATACTAGTTTCGGGGTCTAAATCTCATCAGAATGACAAATTGGTGACCACCTACTCTTTACACTTCGTTCTAGTTTTGCGTTGAAACGCATAAAAATTGCTAAAAAGGTCTCATTTCAAAAAAAATTTTTCTCCATTGATTTTCGGCTCGTTGCAGAATTTCTAATTCGGGCCAATGCCGTATAAAAAAATTGAAAAATCAGGAATCATTAATTGTGAAAAAATAAAGAGCAAAGTAAAAATTATCTCAATATAAAAAAAAATTAGGTTATATACATGTATTTACTCATTGAAAATGTCCAAGCTTGTCTCAAAATTACCTCGAAAAAGTAAGAATAATATAACTTAACGACACATAATAATAATAGAGGATTTTTAAGAATAAATCAACACTAATAAAGGGAAAAAAAAACAAGTTAAAAGCTACAAAAGTTAAAAAACAAATCTGAAAATAATAAAAATAAGTTCACAATAAGTAGGTAGAAGCACAAATTTATAGAATTTCTAATGTTGGGCTAAAATCGTCTAAAATTTATAACTAAATTTCTCACAATAAAAAAATTGATTTTTGACTCGAAAAACCGTATAAAAAAAATTGAAGAATCATTTCAAAATGAAAACATTTTTCGTTACAAATCATTATAAATTGAAATTTTTCAGTCGCCACAAAATTTTAATTTTAGATTAAAATTACCTCAAAAGAATAAAAATCTAATGTACAATTTGGATAAAAAAAAATAAAATATAAAGGTGTACGAAAGAACACAAAGAATAATTAAAAATTAGCAAGAAAAAGTTGAAAATATAAAAAAGGTGGGGCGAAGAGACGACCTAAATAGTTAAAGTAGAAGAGTAACACTCCAACTCCAAACAACTCCAAACAAAAGTAAAGTTTTGTATTTTGTTTTGATGGTTACTTAGGAAAGGAAGAAATACCTCTATTATCTGCGGAATATCTCGTTGAAGAAATGCCACAACAATTAGAAGAGACAATAATTACAACATAAAAAGAAGTATTTAACAAAAATCAAAAAAAGTGATAATAAAGGAATAGAAAGTAAATAAAGAGAAAAAAAATAAATCGTTTCTACAGAGGAATAATTAAATAGCCTCAAAGAAAGGTTGCAGCTGAACAGATTCCCAAGACATTAGAATATGCTTGAGAAATTATCTCAGCAGATACAAGAGACCATAATTATTGACAAAGTTGTTCCTACTAAAGTAATTAGAAAAAAAGAAATATGGTGTCAAAGAATGAGTGTAATTACAAATGGAAAAGGTGGAAAAGAGCCAATCACTACCAATCAAACCTGAAGAATCGGAATATCAAATTCAATAACTACCTGAGGATGCTCAAGAAATAACACTATTTAAACACGAAATAGTGAAGAAGCGGGTTGTACAAAAGTAGGGTAATTTAAAAAAAGGGTGAAAAAGAGAAAAAATGTCAAATGGCCTCTGTAGAGGAAGAAAGCATAAAACCTTAAACCACGGCCACCGTGGAAGGGTCCAACTTGTATTATTGAAGAGATACCAGAAGAAGGACAGAAGACTACAGTTTTAGAGGAAGGTATTCCAACAAAAAAAAAACTTGCCAAGAAAAAGAAAAATAGAAAAGGTTGTGGAGTGCTAGTTCTGTTGGTTTGTTAGCCTGGTATGCGTACTGTTCCGTATAAAAGGGGTACGTTATTAGTGCTCCCTCCCTCATGTATAGATCTAGCAGCTTTGCAGCAGGAACGAGGTTAGACTGATTCCCTACATCTCATCGTATCTAGACGACCCTCACCCTGGACCAGCAGTTTGGAATAAAGTGCCATGCAAGGCTCGCTCTGCAAGGCTTAATAGAAATGCGAGTTGATCATGGCCTGCATTATATGCTTGTTGGATAATATACTATTATTCCCCCTTCATCACCGTACCCACGGCAGTAAACTGCTTAATTCCAATAATTAACATTTTTGCCATATATTCTATCGATTTGACTTGCGGTATACAGTAACGAGTAATATTCGTTCTTTCTTCACCGCCCGAAGAGAAACCCATTAAGCCGAAAAAGCAGTTTATAAATATAGATGAACCGTGAAAATGTAAAGTAGCAGCGTGAGAAAACAAAAACTCTTTTAATGCTTCATTAAACAAATTTAACGAAAAAATCCGCTGCTTTATTTCACTGTATTACGGGCGTGGTTTTTTCGTCCGGGATGCTGTTGATTAATCGTCGTCAAGCGTATAAACGAACGGTTAGAATTAAACGTTTTTTAATTTAAACTATTATACAAGAATTACCAGAGTTTTATAATGTAGAAGTTCGTTGTTCTTAATAAATTAAGCCACTGGGTATGGTACAGAAAAAGCTGCACCCAATGTAGTACTAACAAATCAATGTTGTTTATGAGATATTTAACCGCTACGCGAAATTCCCGCCGATGTTAATTGTATCTAATGACCATTTAACAGCTATGCTTTATAGTTATGTCCTTTTCTTGCTTCTTCCCTTTTTTCCCGCAGCCAATTCTTCA
Source organism: Taphrorychus bicolor (assembly GCA_951812265.1). Lineage (NCBI taxonomy): Eukaryota > Metazoa > Arthropoda > Insecta > Coleoptera > Curculionidae > Taphrorychus > Taphrorychus bicolor. The sequence goes on from OX638302.1 coordinate 37,421,606, forward strand.
AAGCGCTGATATTTTTATGTGCATATTTTTAAATCTATTTGGTTTTATTTACATTTGTGTCGGTTTTTGCTCCGCCATAGATCTTCACAGTTAATGTCTAATGTATACCGGTTTTTCTCCTGCAGTTTTAATGCGGCCATTTTATTATTCTTCGGCTCAACTTTCAGCATACCGAGACCTAATTAGCTGTCGCGTTCTGAATATCTAAAGGCGGAGCAGCGCTCTAAATTTGAACCCCGCCGTCCTGGAATAAGACAACAGTTTCAGTCCGGAGCGGCGGTGGTAATCCTGAAACGGCCATAAATCAGGCGAGTCGGCAGGAAGGACGCTATATGAGCGTCGATGTTGGGTGCGTATTCCCTGAATGGGAAACGAAGGCACTATATCATAGCGGGCTTTCCGGGCTCGAAAATCCGGGATAAAAAGACGACCCGGAGATATTAATATTTTTGGGAAAAACAAAGGGGAAAAATCGGTGCCAGAATTCTGAAACTTTGTTGAATATAAACGAAAAGTATTAAATCAGTCTAACAATAATCCCATCTGATTCTTCAGCTTTGTTGTTCCTAGGCATTGATGGTTTAGTTATGGTTTAAATAAATTTGATGAAGAGTCCTCCGGTTCTTCCAATTTCAGTCATGAATGCGCTTATGAGGATATCATAGACGACTACGTTAACTGGTTTTGAGGTATTCGCCACGACCAATCTCCACGTAAACTCTCTGAGTGATTTAGACATCTCAGTAAACAATATCTAATACTTTTTTTACTAATATTTCTGAGATTTATTTTTTTCTAATTTCTGAGAATACTAATTTACCATGAAAAGGGCAGTTTCGGCAATTTATCTGTTGCCTTCTTCAGAACTACCAGAAACTATTTAATTGATCTTGAGTTGTGAGCAATGAATAATACTCGAGTATTCTGAAAATCCCTTTGATATGAAGGTACGTTTAAGTAAATAGTTAGTGTATTATAAGACTGTGGAGGCTTTCACGGCCAGTAAAAAAAATAAAGTGTTTTCCGAGTTTTGAAGCCCTGGTCCAATGGAAGTTCTTCCTGACGTTTTGTTTGCAGCTGCGTCAGACGTTATCAAAGACGATGAGGCAATGGGCGAAGTAATCTCTCTTGCTTCCCGACGTTGACTCATTCGACTATGGTGAGCTCCGTGGTATTTATTCCCCCGGCGTCGCACTGCAGTGGAGGGAACTGGGGTGGGGGTAGTGGTGGCGTAGTGGTGGCGCGGGGTTTAGGCGCACCTGAAGTATGTCGTAGAACTCGCTTTCAGTCTGCATTTAGGAACGTAATTTTCTCCTTCCTGTTGGAATTGTTGTCGTGCTTAAGCAAAAGTCGTGTGTGTTTAAACAATTAATGGTGTACTCCTTACTCCAGTACAAGCCAACTATTTTATAAAAATTTTTGAGACCAAGGCGTTGGCAACGGCAAATAAGAGGCCAAAGTGTTGGTTCCGATCAGCTGTAGACGAAACGTCTGGAATAAATTCAACTGAACCAAAAATGCATAAAAATAATATTCCTCTTATTGTTAGTATCATTAATTCACCAACACATCCATTATCAAAATTCTCATTGGAAATTTTATATCATTTAGTAGGAAATACAGAATCACACATTAAAAAAGCTGCATTTAAGTAGCACTTAATATTAGTAAAACATCTCACTTTCAAGGTGTTTCAAAAAGATGTAAAAACAATTTTCCTCTTACACCTATTGTTAGTATCATTAACCCTTTCGGTACGGATTTTATTTTTGAATCTTACAATTAATATGGCTTTATAGACGGCTTAAACATGATCATATGAAGCTATATTAACGATTTGAATTTTTTTTTTTTTTTAGTTTTTGAAAAATAGGGGTGGGACATCTGTGTCCCAATAGTAATAAAACTAGGGTATTACCAGAGGAAAAAGTTTATTCCCAATATATGTTTTCCTCCAAATCATGAAAATAAACTCTTGCTAGTATATCTGCAGTGCAAAATTGTTTTTTTGAAATATTACAAACTGATTATTTGTGGTAGTTCAAGAAATAATCTTTACACAACGGGACGTTACAAGCGACACAAAGAGTGCGTGTTCTTTTTTCAATGTTACGTTTTGTGCAGGAAGTACACCGACGTCTAGTTCTTCCTTCCCTGGGCAAGTGCTCCCCAACGTTGAACATACCTTTGGCTCTAAGTGATGGCCTACCTAAAACATATAAAAATATCTTAGAAGTTATGACGCAAATGAAGACGTTTCATACCTGACCCAGCTTTTCTTTGAAATTTTGCTCTTTCTTTACCATAACCTGTCAGTTGCTCTGCCAGAACTACAACAAAATCTATAAAGGGTGTTTTGTTGTGTTGGAGTTCCTGATATACAATCCAACTATTTGCAACAGCAGTCATTAGAAGCTTTTGGAAAACTTTTTTCCACCACTTAGCCGACTTTCGATTCGGATCATATAACGCAGAAAACTGATCAGCCAAATCAACGCCTCCCATGTAGTTGTTGTAGAAGGATATAGCTTCTGGACACGTAATATTTTTCTTTGTACCATCCTTCATTGTTCTGGAAACATTTACTATGGTTGCTTCATGGCAATTGCTAAGAAGCAAGACTTCTTTGGTATCCTGCCAAGAAATTGCCAGCGAACCAAATTTATTACAAACGATCTGTGATTCTCCCCTTTGGTGAAGTTTCTCAAACTTTGGCACGTTCTTCCGATTTTTCATGCAGGTACCCACACAAGCAAATTCTAGCTTATTCATTAGTTCCACTGAAGTAAAAAATCGGTCAAAGCAAATGACAACATCCGGATCTTTTATTGTAGCACACAACTTCTTCACTACCCGTTCCCCTAAAGTTCCAGCAATCTCTTTTGGCACAGTTTCTTTTCCAGCATATACATTCATGTCATACACATATCCTGTCTTAGAATCACAACGCTGCCACAACTTGATACCTCTTTTGACTGGTTTCATTGGCATGTACTGCTTGATAGCCGAACGGCCTTTGAATTTCACCATCGTTTCGTCTATACTGTGAAAGGTTGAATCCGTTCGAGTACGTTGAAATGATGTTTTCATGCAACTAAGTAATTCGTCCACATAATAAGTTTTTCCGGCATTAGTTGGTTTTTCAGGTTTATTGAAATAGAGTTTTGATGACAAGAGCAAATACCTATCTCTGCTTATTGCTGCTTTCAAAGTAACATTACTCAATGATGTATTTTGTGACCAATACATATGAACTTTAGGAACTCGGTTATATGACATTACCATCATACATCCTACAACTGTCATTATCTCATACGGGTCTGTGTTTGGAGTTGTTTGCTTATTTTTCTTCTCGCGCCTAAGAATGTCAAGTCTTTCGTTTGTGCAGTCAGCTATGAACATAAACAAACTTTTGGGAAAAAGCTTGAAAAACACGTCCAGATGCGAAGAAGCCCGGTTTAGGTCAGCCAAAATAATGGGAGATTTTTCATCGGGAATTTTCTTCCTTGGTAAAAAAGTATTATCTACCGTAGTCCATATTATATTAGGAGGTTCCGCTTCATCTTCTATGTCTGATTGTTGCGGTTCCCCTTCGTGAACTAGATCTGGACTCAATTTTCTTTTGATTCCATGAGGTTGATTTTCTTGAACCTGTGCATGCTCATCGTTACTGACCAAATTATCGTCCTCGTGAGATGAATCATCAGACGGATCATAGTCAGAATCTTCATCAGTAGCGTATGGATCTGATTCTGAATCTAGGTCTAAGTTATCGATGCATTGTTGGAGTTCATTTTGTGTCAATGCTCTCCTAAAAGTAATAAGGATGGATACTGTTGGGACATAAAAAACCCACTTATTAGTAACTAGTGGAAAAAATATGTCCCGTCTAGTGGAATAAATTTATTATATTACTATTGGGACAAATACGTTGTACGTAGTTCTGTTACTGTTGGGACATATAAACCCACTTATAATTTCTAATGGGACAAATATGTCCCACCTTCATTTTACTAGTGTACATATTCAATTTGTGGCATGTGTATTAGATAATATTGTGATAGAAGCTTACCTATTCATGTTCACTAACTTGCTTTATCACTTTTGGCCAGTTTTAGCACAATTCTAGGAGAAAAACGGGCGGCATAACCGCACTCGATGTCGCTCAACATGTGACTAAACTGTACCACACATTGTTTTGTTCTGATAAGTTGGTTTCAATGACATCTATGGCGCAACCGCTAAACTAACAACAAGTAAATAGCCTATAGACACTATTGGGACAAGCTTAAGCGATATTTACTGGCCAAAGTATCCATCAGTGATTTACCAACATGCCATGGGACATATAAGTCCCGTCAGAACCGAAAGGGTTAATGCATCAACACATTCATTATCTAAATTCTTATTGGAAATTTTAAATCCTCTAGTAGGAAATTCAGAATCACACATTAAAATTCCGCAGGATTTTTGGCATTTCTGGCATGTTTTCGTTGCAAATTTCTCTCCTCCTAAAGGACTCTAGTGAGAGAATTTCCCCAGAGAATTTCTTTCATCTGTATGTTCTACATTTCGTTTTCGATAGATAAATAGATAGACATATAACATCATTTATTTAAAAAAAAAATATATTTACAAGTAATTATTGTGTTCAAGCACGTCAACAGTATTACAAATCTCAAACATTTCTACAATTCGATTTATGCACAAATATGTAGATGGTTTCTCTGTTAAAGTCAATCTGTGTTGTGGGTAATAATTATACATATAATGACTGCCCCTGGTACTATGAGAGTGATTAACTGCATAGCGTTCGAACAGAAGCGAATTTCGTTTTAGGAACATGAGATGCTCAAATATTGAGATGCCTGGGAGAGTCAATAGTGAGTTTTCCCTAAACATAGTTCTACAGCTAGGGGCGTGACTTAGTGATTATCCTTATCGCAACTTTTTGATTTGTGAATAAGATGTTTATGTTACTGGTATTTCCCCAGAATACTACACTACAACTTTAGCAAGGGATATATAGTTCCGTAATAGGCGGTTTTTAATGTACCTATATCACAGTGCTTAGCCAAGACTCTCAAGGCATAACATGCGGATGACAGCCTGGCATCCAAACTCTCAATGTGTGAGCAGTATGACAGGACCCCATCCAACTGCAGGCCCAAGAGTCTGGTAGAATTAGTTGACAATATATCCTTCTCCTCAAGCGTTATACTTTCTACAAGTGACAACTGTGCCTTAGTAGTTTTAAAGCAAATACATTGGGTTTTATCAACATTCAAGACTAATCTATTTTGAGAATACCAGTCCTCTAAGTGATCAAAGTGTTGCTTACATAGTTGCTCTATAATGAATTAATCAAACTAGTGTAGAGCTAGAGCTTCACGAGACCACGAGAGAAGTCTCGGTCTCGGTCTCGATGCACAAGACCGAGATCGAGACCTAGACCGAGACTTTAATATCGACTTCGAGACTGAGACCGAGACTGTCTTGGTCTCGATCTGCGAAACCGAGACCGAGACCCATACTGCGAATCGAGACTCTCGAGCGTCTCGGTCTCGAACAACATCATTCGTTTGCAAGATATTAGGTATTATATAGTCAGCAGTCGAGCAGGCCCTTATAATAGTGCGTTGCATAATATAGTTATTCTTAGTACGAAAACACACTTTAATAGAACTATTCTAGTACATACTTGCCTACTTTTTACTGAAAGCTTGTATAAGTGAAATATGCCAACCAATTAAGGACTAATAAATATATCTTTAAAGCAAGGTATCTTCGCCACAGATTTAAAGCACTCCATTGTTACCCCAATTTACAAAAGGGGTGATAAAAATATAATATCCAATTATAGACCTATCAGTATTCAGTCAACATTCTCAAAACTTTTTGAGAGGGCCATGTATAACCTACTATTCACATATTTATCAAAAAATTATCTACTTCATAACTTTCAGCATGGTTTAATCAAAGAAAGATCGATAGATACTGCCCTGCAGGAATTTATTGAGGCTATAGTCGAAGCTTTGGAGCAGGGAGAGGGTGCCTGTGGCCTCTTTCTTGACCTCTCCAAGGCATTTCACAGCCTAGATTACAGTGTACTACTGAAAAAACTGAATAAATACAGAATATGTGGATCCGCGTATTCATGGATAGAATCATACTTGACAGGTAGAACTCAAAGTGTAAAAATAAATGATACTAACCAACAGGCTAGATCCAGTAAAAGTTATATTGAACGCGGTGTCCCTCAGGACATCATTCTTGGGCCACTTCTCTTCACAATCTTTCTTAACGATCTTAAACGAGACCGAGACCGAGAGTTACATACTCTCGGTCTCGGTCTCGGTCTCGGTCTTGTGCATCGAGACCGAGACCGAGACTCGCGTAATCGGTCTTGGCCTCGTAGTAGCAACTCAAGTCTCGGTCTCGGTCTCGGCCTCGAAAAAAAAGGTAGAATCTTCAAAAATCTTATTGCTTGAATTGCATATTCAATTTTCTTTCCTTTCTTGTGCATGAATGTTTACTTAAAATCAAAATTTGAAATTATTGAGAGTTTCAATTTCCATTGGAGAATCAGGTGAGTTCAGGTTAGTTTAACGTAAAACTGCATGAGACATGCTCATAGGTCCACCACTGATGCTACTGAACATATTTTTTTTAAAAAATATCCTGTATACTTAGCTATCGACACATCTACCAAATTTCATTGAAAATATGAAAATATTTCAAATCAGGTTTTATATTATGAATCTGAATATGCATTTCGAAAAAGTGCCAATATTGCCAATGGAAAAATTCCTATTTTTTAGCTTTATTTTGTGGCAGAATAAAGTAAGCCACAATAGTCACCAACCTAAAAGTTATCTTGTATAGATGAAATACACTACTTTTGAACACAAAAACTTCATTATCATATTGTCAACTGGCAGGCTATTCACACTCAGGAGTCCAAAGAACTTTTTTATGATAGTTGATAGTTATTTATAAATATAAAGGGCGGAAAGTGACAGTTTACACATGTCTTAATCGTCTTTGGTTCTTACTCCCTTTAAGTCGATTTCGTTCGTGATAAAAACGCATACTTTGTAAACAAACGAATATCTTGCCTAATATCTTGCCTAAATACCTAATATCTTGCAAACGAATGATGTTGTTCGAGACCGAGACGCTCGAGAGTCTCGATTGGCAGTATCGGTCTCGGTTTCGGTTTCGCATATCGAGACCGAGATCGAGACCAAGACAGTCTCGGTCTCGGTCTCGAAGTCGATATTAAAGTCTCGGTCTCGGTCTCGATCTCGGTCTCGATCTGCGAAACCGAAACCGAGACCGATACTGCCAATCGGGACTCTCGAGCGTCTCGGTCTCGAACAACATCATTCGTTTGCAAGATATTAGGTATTATATAATCAGCAGACGAGCAGACCTTTATAATAGTGCGTTACATAATATAGTTATTCTTAGTACGAAAACACACTTTAATAGAACTATTCTAGTACATACTTAATTGAGTTTTCTATTTTTCTCATTTTATAGAAAAACGAGAGTTCGTTTGTTTACAAAGTATGCGTTTTCATCACGAACGAAATCGACTTAAAGGGAGTAAGAACCAAAGACCATTAAGACATGTGTAAACTGTCACTTTCCGCCCTTTATATTTATAAATAACTATCAACAATCATAAAAAAGTTCTTTGGACTCCTGAGTGTGAGTAGCGTGCCAGTTGACAATATGATAATGCAGTTTTTGTGTTCAAAAGTAGTGTATTACATCTGTACAGGATAACTTTTAGGTTGGTGACTGTTGTGACTTACTTTATTCTGCCACAAAATAAAGCTAAAAAATAGGAATTTTTCCATTGGCAATATTGGCACTTTTTCGAAATGCATATTCAAATTCATAATATAAAACCTGATTTGAAATATTTTCATATTTTCAATGTAATTTGATAGATGTGTCGATAGCTAAGTATACAGGATATTTTTTATAAAAAATATGTTACGTAGCATCAGTGGTGGACCTATGAGCATGTATCATGCAGTTTTACATTAAAATAACCTGAACTCACCTGATTCTACAATGGAAATTGAAACTCTCAATAATTTTGATTTAAGTAAACATTCATGCACAGGAAAGGAAAGAAAATTGAATATGCAATTCAAACAATAAGATTTTTGAAGATACTACCTTTTTTTTCGAGACCGAGACTGGAGTTGCTCCTACGAGGCCAAGACCGAGATTACGCGAGTTTCGGTCTCGGTCTCGGTCTCGATGCACAAGACCGAGACCGAGACCGAGACTTAATTATAAATTCGAGACCGAGACCGAGAGTATGTAAAGATCGTTAAGAAAGATTGTGAAGAGAAGTGGCCCAAGAATGCTGTCCTGAGGGACGCCGCGTTCAATATAACTTTTACTGGATCTAGTCTGCTTGTTAGTATCATTTATTTTTACACTTTGAGTTCTACCTGTCAATTATGATTCTATCCATGAATACGCGGATCCGCATATTCTGTATTTATTCAGTTTTTTCAGTAGTACACTATGATCTAGGCTGTGAAATGCCTTGGAGAGGTCAAGAAAAAGGCCACAGGCACCCTCTCCCCGCTCCAAAGCTTCGACTATAGTCTCAATAAATTCCTGCAGGGCAGTATCTATCGATCTTTCTTTGATTAAACCATGCTGAAAGTTATGAAGTAGATCATTTTTTGATAAATATGTGAATAGTCGGTTATACATGGCCCTCTCAAAAAGTTTTGAGAATGTTGACTGAATACTAATAGGGGTATAATTGGATATTATATTTTTATCACCCCTTTTGTAAATTGGGGTAACAATGGAGTGCTTTAAATCTGTGGGGAAGATACCTTGCTTTAAAGATATATTTATTAGTCCTTAATTGGTTGGCATATTTCACTTATACAAGCTTTCAGTAAAGAAGTAGGCACTTCATCTTCACCGGCGCTTTTTTTATTTTTGAGATGGTCAGTTATATTGAGAATTTCGCTTATGGTAATAAGGGGGAATGTAGATTGAGGTGAGAATCAAGAAGTCTGGACATAAAAATGGTGCGTTGCCAAAGTATGGGGGTTCAGAACACTGGATAAAATAATCATTGAATTGGTTTGCCAAGTCAGATATGTCTCCTTCTGGGAGCGTATTTCTATGAGGCGGATACTGATTGATTAATTCACTGATTATTCTCCATGTGGTCTGTGCCTTGTTCTTCGAATTATTCAATCATTTGTTAATTAAAAAAAATTTCGATTCATTCAAAAGAAGTGTATACTGTCTTTTTAGCTGTAGATAACGATTTTTAAATTGTGCGTCACTATTTGACAGAACGAAATACAGGTCCAACTGCCTCTTACACTCTATTATCTGTTGAGAGTTGAGATAATTAATTTTTTTTGCAGGATAAAATTTTGTGAGGAGAAAATGTTTTTGGAAATAGTATATAAAAGTATCTCTAAAATTCTTCCATTTGCAATCAAGACCAGTTGCACCATAAACAGACAACCAATCTTCATTTCTAAGGTCCGTCAAAAAATTATTTAAATTATTTTGATTAAAGCTTCTTGTAATTATAATGAATTCATACTTTTTAGAGCATACCTTGGTATCGATAGCTACACCATCATACGGAGTGTGCTACGGGGTCTTTTTTAAACGTAATTTTGTGTTTTTGATTACGGATAATTTTACCGTTGTAATGTTTCTACATAGATAATGTAATAAATAACTATTTTTTGTAATAAATATGTATTGTGATACAAGGTGGTTGACGTTTGCAGACTGAGAAATAATTCCTATTGTATATACTTATTCTTTTGCTGATCCAAAAATCTTAACTATTTAAAAATATTTTTCTCATATACCACATAACCTAGAAACTTTAACGGTACTTGTAGGATATTATACATAATTTTTAGTACAGAGTGTGCAAAAAAATAAGTAGAAAAATAGGAGTAAAAAATTCCAATGGTCTATTTTTTAAATAAAATTTCACTATTTCTGTCACTTTTATCTTATTCTGTATTAAAAATAAAGGTAAATTTGGATAATGACAATTCGAACAATATACACATTTTTTGGTAATATTCTAACAGTAATTTCTGGTTTTAGAAGAAAGTGTTCTCAGGTAAATATGTTGTGAAAAATATCCTAAACGCCATTATGGCAACTAATGGCAAGTACCTAAAGATAAGCAATTATGTAAGAAAAAATATTGAGTTTGCAACTGTTTCCAAATGTATACTGTTTTAGAATAGATCATCTAAAGTTACCCTAGGTTTCAATGCAGAATAAGATAAAGTAATGGAAGGTGTGGCTGCTTATTAAAAAAAAAAAAATGTGGCAGTTTTATACTTTTTCGAACGCCCTGTTTTAAACATTATTAGGTACGTATTTACAAATTGCGTAATATATTTAGTTTAATACTGCCCTCATTCAGTTTTGTTTTTATATCACGAATAATAATTTTTAATGTATAATAAATTCGAACTCTTCTATATAAATTTAAAAAAATAATCATGTTGAAAATCTTTACATGGATGAGTATAACTAAGTTTAGAAAACTCGCTTTTTAAGGTCATACCAATCTCTTCTTTAAACGCAATATTAATAAAGTTATTTACAAAAATATTTTCTAAGTCCCAGACGTAATTTACAATATCTCTAGATGGATTTTTTTTTCTCTTCAGGATTAAACGGAAATTTATAAAATAATTTTTATGTTAAGAAAATTAGTGGTGTGTTTTTCTTTAAAAGTATCAAGTGACGTGCCTGCATGCAACTTAACAAGTTATATCTAGTTAATTTGAGTTAGTTGCTTTCAGCTCTTTTGATAAAGCGAAAAATTACAGTAAAATATCTCGCAAGAAAAAAAAATGGAAACCGTTTTTAAGTAATAATGAGTGGGATAGAAAAAGACTTATGGAGAAGACAACGTTTAAAAAAGAGATGAATAAATATTTTTTTGCATTAGTGCGAAAGGCTGACAAATTTACGTAGGAGATGATATTTTCAGAAATCAATCCCAATTTAAATTCAAAGCAAAATCCTATTCCTCTGACTACTTATTGATACCTTAAATTAGGGTCTAAATATAACATTTTTTAAATACATTCAGCTACAAAATTGGTGATGCATCAGTTGATTTTGAAAAAAAAGTTTGTAATAAATACATTATAAAATTTTTATTTATTTTGCTAGACCTAATAACTAGAGCGCCTGAGTCTTTCTAAAACGTCAGGTGAGCCCCAAGTCCACACGATTTATACTCGAATGACATTTTTTAATGATCTGGGATCGGAGCAATAAACATACTGCGCCTGTACCTTGTTTTCCTTCGAAACAATTAGCTTATATTCAGACCGATGGTATTAACGTTTTGCAATTTAAAAACGGGGGTAATTCCGCACGATAAAAATTACCTTTGTCTCGACTGTTCGCAGACCGCGCATACAAACCATTCAAATCTATTTTAATTGCGGCTGAATTGGCGCAATTTGTTAATAAAATGCAAAATTACTGAACAGCTTTGCAGACCGCGAAACCCCATAAAAATTCTTTTCGCATGCTGTTGGCTTTTTTCTTGTTCTCATAAAAACCTAGAAAAGGTGGGAAATTACTAAGCCATTTACTATACGCTTTAGGTACTATTATGTTTTGACTTTTTTTCAAGTTATAGCTAAACAAAATTTAGATTGTGGTAATGCTTCAATAGGTACTATAGAAAAAAAACTCTTAAAGTTCTAAAAAAATTAAAAGAACAAGAATTATTAGAAGTTCAAAGAGGTCAATTGAATAACTTTACAAATAGTTTGTTGTGCGAATTTCTTTTTTATCATTATCCATGTGGCTTTATCGATTTTTTAGGAAGTAAAACGAGGCTTTCAGCGGAATTGAAATCGGATCCATCCCGACGGTCCAATGTAAATATATTTTTCAGGGCTTCCTGATTGTGATGCGAAGGCAGGAATATAAAGAAAGCCAACGCCCCACGTCCACCTAATGAATCGAATGTGTATTCTGCAATGTCAACAATGGACACAATTCAATCCGGGACTTGATTGGCCCCCTTTTCAAACTTCGGTTTGTCTTCCGCAGCGCTACGTAGAACGGGAAGTTTGTACAGGACCTTAATTTGTATTGTTTCTGTTTAAATTTTCTTCGTTGGGTAATTAGTTTTGTCCTTCTGCAGCCCCAACTCGTTGTGTTGCAGAAATTAACAGGAAGTCCAGAAAACTAATCATCAAGACCCGCCCTACGGCCATATTTAAATATCATCATCGTATCGTTCATGCATCATTACGTATTCACGCATAGTTGAGTGAGTGTCAGAAAGTAATTTAAAATAATTTGACGTAACCAATCGGGCCTTTTGCCCTGAAAATTGAGATTGATAACATCGTCAAGCTGATGATGCCAAATTCATATTTAACATGCATAGGGCGAGCTCGATCGGGAATGCTTGTAATCAAATAATGCGTTTCCTGCGACCACAATGAAGCATTCGTCTCGTTTTCCCACGTTCCACAAGACAGTATCTAAACTGCCACATCTCGTGGCATATTCATTCATAAAATTTTATGGCCTCTTAGATCCTACATGGTCTGCTAAGTAGCTTGTTTTTAAGCTCTCCTCTAGAAAATATTATTATCTTCGCGCATATCCATCTCTAACCGTATACACTTTTTCTTCCAATTCGAGGTAAACGAGCAAAAATTTAATCGACAGCATTTCTCGTTTAGTATCATTAATGATGCTGTTCTATAGGAGTCAAGATCTTTGTAAGGTTGAGTTGGTGGTAAAACTTGTAGTTTCCATGTTAGAATTGGAACTTAATTACATAAAGTGCAGGAGTTACAGATTACTTCTAAAAATTCAGTAATTGCCACATAAAGGTACAAGGACATCATGTAAAGTGTATCACCTAATTTGCTTCTTTTCTATTTCGAATTCAAACAAAAATTTGTGATTTTGTGATTTCTATTATGGCTACGCGAGGACGACAAAACTGTATTCAGAAGATTTTTTATCCATCAAATGTGACGATTGTGACGTATTGTTGATTTTTTTTTAATAGCATGATACCTAATTTTTAAATCAGGTAGATAGAGCCAAAGAGACTGATTTAAAAATTGCTTATTTTTATATACCTAGCATCACTCGTTTCCGATGTACAGGGTGTCACAACCATTTGAATGTCCAGAATCATTTAAAATTAAAAAAATTGACCCATTAATAATATGCTTGACCAAAGTTTGGTGTTAGCAGGATATTGGGCCTGTGATTGTAGTCTTTGTCACCTGGTGTACTACATAAGGAAGGAGCAGTTTCCAATTAACTTGTAAGTAAATAGAGTACTCTTCATCAGGCTGTCCCGTTATAAACGACATTTACTTTAACTTTCTTGTTTTTCATTCTAGAAAAACGAACTTTATGCAAAAGTTGTAGCATTTTAGCGAAATATTTGAACACAGCCTATTTCGAGAATACTAGGTGTCCCGTAAAAGTGTGTCAGACCAAACATATATTGTTTTAAACGAGACACCCTATATTCAGGATGTCCTTTTTAAGTGCGTGTAGTATTGCTATCTCCGAAACGGCTATAGTTACAAGGTCGGTTAAATTAGCAAAAAGTTGTCTTTTGTGAGGCTTTTTAGAAAACCTTTAAAGTGTTGCTACATTTTAAATAGTTTCTGAAATAATTAGAAAAATTGCGAAAAATTTTAAATATCTTCTATTTCAAATACCCGGTGGCACAAAAAAGTTTAAATTAAATCAACCGAGTTACCGGTATAAAGTTTTTTTTTAAATACGGACCTGGGTTTGTTATTTCATAATTTGAAAGTTTTTTTTATTCTTAATAAAACGATTATTACATAGATAGGGTTTTAAATATTTCGACCAATTAAATCCATCATCAAAATATTATATCTGAGTTATAATATTATTAATTTTTTGTACATTTTTGTAAATATGACTGGTCTAGGACTGGGGTGGGGATAGTGGTAGTGCGGGGCTTCGACGCACTTGAACTCTGTCGTAGAACTCGCTTCCAGTCTGCATTTAGAAACATAATTTTAACTCCGTTGACACATTAAACTTCACATCCGAAGAGAGTCAACCAAGGTTGTAGTCAATTTGACCGACAAAGAACTGTCAACAGACAAGCTGAGCATTCTGAACAAGGGAGGAAATTTTGCCATAATACCATCCAGGACACATGTAGAAACCATCATAGCAAACGTGGAGAGCGGAACCCGGCAGCTGCCAATTCAGGCGGCTAAACAGATAAGGATGGAGACGTCACGAATTACGCGCAAAACCACCAAAAAGCAATCTCACCTATCTAGAAAGGAAAGCTCTGAAAGCCTTGAACGAAAACAGGGATATTCTCATTTTACCAGCAGATAAAGAAAATGGAACAGTAGTAATGTCAACATCGGATTACTAAGGAAAAATTCCCACCACCTCCAGGGAGCTAACTCGTGATTCTACCGCCCGGAGACCCACTGTGAGCACTACAAAGCCCGACCTATGAAATCGCGAAACACCTCACAATTTATGCAACATATAAAATCAAAATATTTTCAATAGAAGGAAGATTTCTACGAACAAACTGATGGTGTAGCTATGGGCAGCCCCCTTAGTCCAGTAATAGCCAACTATTTTATGAAGATTTTCGAGGCCAAGGCGTTGGCAATGGCAAATAAGAGGCCAAAGTGCTGGTTCCGATACGTGGACGACACCTTTGTTATTTAGAGCCATGGCAAAAGCGAACCCAAAATTCAACCAAAAAATTCAACTACGGAGATAGAAAATGAAAGACGCCTACCGTTTTTTTATGTCTTAGTATCAAGCAGGCCGAATGGGAAGCTTGCGCACACCGTTTATAGAAAACCAACACACACTGACGGATACCTCAATAACGGATCAAATCATCATCCCAAACAGGAAAGGGGAGTCATAAAGACTCTGTCTGTGAGAGCCAAGAGAAATTGTGAGCCGGCTGATTTGGAACGGGAAAATGAAGCAACTGTAAAGAGCCTTTGGTTGGAATGGATATGCAAGCACGAGTTTGATAGTGCAGTCCGTCCAAGGAATGTAGAGCGCCAGGAAGGAACAACAGGAGAAGATGAAGGAAATCGCGGATGGACTAATCTACCATCGACAATGTATCGGAAAGCAACGGCAGGCTACTGGAAAAGCACAGTGTTAAAACTGTCTTTAAACTCACTCGCACAATACACACAAAGCTTGAGATCGGCCAAAGACCACAGAGATTCCCTATCGGCACCCGGATTCCACCAGTTTCCGGCGAGCACCACAAAACACAGTGTCAACACGACGATTAAGGAAGACAAGAGGAGTTGCAGGCTGGGACAAACACAAAAGTCAGCAGTAGCAGAGTACGCTCCCTCCGAAGGTCACGACATCCTATTCTATGAGCTGGATATCTTATATCAATCGCAGCGTTTCTATCCGAGACTAACGCGAGAGGCCATTGAGATTTTTAAACACGATTACAATTTCAACAGCAAGTTCTAAACGCAGACTGGAAGGGAGTTCAACGACATACTTCAAGTGCGGCGAAACCACTATCCCCACCCCAATCCCTCGATTGCAATGCGACGGCAGGGGAATAAATACCACGGCGCTTACCACAATCGAATCAGTCAACGTCGGGAAGTACCGGAGATCACTTCGCCCTGTAGGCGAAACGTCAGGAAGAAATTCCATAGGACCATGGCTTCAAAGCCTGGAAAACACTTTAGATTGTATTTTGACCGACCGTGAGAGCCTTCACTTATCGAAGATTTACAAAAAGTGATAATATTGTTACGATTCGCAGCAACGCCGCATGGGAGGCGGGGCAACGCATGGGAGCGTGTTGGTTGGTGGAGCTTCGCGACCTATCCGCGCTGCGTAATGGCTGACACGAGTGATTTATTGCTCGTCTGGCTTAATCTAGAAGGCAGTTGTTTACAACCGTTTTTTTTATGTGAGATTACTCAAGAATTCTTATAAAGAACTTTCTAGGTTTTTCTTCTGTAATTTTAGGATTGTATATAAAAGGCGCATAGAGCGGCGGTTAAGGAGTAGTCGTATTTTAATCGAGCTATAAGTAAGCTAAAGTTACGAAGCGATAATAGAAGGCTATAAAGTATTAAGTAGTGAGTTATTTAGTAGTCGAGTATATTTGTGGAATAAATAAATAGTGTTTTCGTGTTAAATCCTTGCACTGGAATTTTTGAATTCTAGTTCGCAACAATTGGTGTCAGAAGTGGGATTCCAGTGGGAACTTGAAAACTAATATTGCTGAACTGTAAGTGAGTGCTTCATTGCCGGACATTACGTGTTTATGCCAGTGACCAGAAGCCAGCATCAAGCGATGGAGGATCAACTTGCCGCCCTGCTGTCCCTTATGCAACAACAGAAGGAAGAGCAAGAAAAACGTTATAAGGAACAAAAAGAAGAGCAGGAAAAACGTTATAAAGAACAAAAAGAAGAACAAGAAAGACGTGATCAAGTACAGGAGCGACTTTTAAAACAACAGATGGAAGAACAGGAAAAACGTGATCAAATACAGGAGCGACGTTATCTAGAACAGGAGAAACATTATAATGAACAAAAAAAGGAACAAGAAAGACGTGATCAAGTACAGGAGCAACGTCATCAACAATTCAAAGAAGAATTAATGAACCATCTCGCAGCTAGGGAGCAACAATTGGAAGAAAGAATAATGCAATGCGTTAACGAATCCGTTAACGGCGTGAATGAATCCATTAACGGCGTTAACGAAGGACTCGAAGCTGTCAACCAGAGGGTTCTCGAGCTAGAAAAGAAATTCCGGGAACAACTTGAGGACGACAACGTGTCTACAGAGAGTTTTAGCACATCCAACGCTAAAATTAAGCCTCCCGATTATGACGGTACTACGGCCTGGGAAATTTATAAAACCCAATTTGAAGCAGCTGCAAAAGCTAATGGCTGGTCCGAGCCCCAGAAAGCTACATCATTAGTGGTAGTACTTCTTGGAAAAGCGGCTGAACTACTCCAATCTCTGTCGGCAGCTGATCAAAGTAATTATGCAGTTTTAGTACACTCTCTGCAACTACGATTTGGAAACGAGCACAAAGAAACCGTGTTCCAAGCCCAGCTGAGGATGAGACAGCAAAAGTCAGGTGAATCCTTACAAGAATTTGAGGCGGACATAGACAGACTAATTCACCTGGCATACCCATCCGCCCCTGAATGTTCTCAAACGCAATTTGCCGCCGAAAGGTTCATTGAGGGAGTTCGAGATAGTGACATACCACTTACGTCTAGTAAGGCCCAGGAATATCAGCGAGGCACTAGTTCGGGCTCTGGAAATCGAGGCGTCACGAGTGTCGTCTAGTTCTTCTCCACGTGTAAGAATGGCAACTTGTGATGACGAGGAGGATACGTCAAGGACTGAATCGATGGCAAGCTTACATAAAGCGTTGAAGGATATGGCAGTCAATATCCAAGCCCTGTTGGGAAGAACGCCTCGATCAACAGGCAACCGGGGCATAAAATGTTTTAATTGCGGTAAACTGGGTCACGTCAAGAGTAACTGCCGTAACAGGGCAAGGAGTCCGTCGGCGTTGTTTAGAAGACCGAGCGGCAACCAAGACCGCACTAGAATCCAGGAAAGACCAATTCCTGTCGTTGTAACGGGGCAATTGACCGAGCCCGATAAGACCCCCAGGATCAGTCAAGTCAACCTATCAAGTCAAGCCAATAATTTGGGTGGCAAAAGTGTTACAGAGGCCGGACGCATTAAAGGACAGAAGATCCAAACTGAACATCGACCAGGAAGGTGTCACGGAAATGCCGATACATTGTCTAGACGGCCATGTAAAGAAGATAGTCCGCATTGTTGAAGAACTGAGCAACGTGAGGGACATCCTTCTGTAAGGAGAACGCCGGTGGAAGTAAACAATGGCTGGACCAGACAGACGCTTCGAGAAGAACAATTGAATGATTCAGATATTGGACCCATACTCTTGGCAAAGACTGACGACAAGAGACCAGAATGGCAAGAAATCGCTGGTAAAAGTCCAAACCTGAAGGCGCTATGGGCCCAGTGGCACTCTCTCAAAATAGAAAATGGACTACTGAAGAGAGCGTGGGAGAGTCCGGATGGCAAGTCCGTAGTCAGTCAGTTGGTTGTTCCTGGTAGCAGAAAATCAGATGTACTACAGGAAATGCACAACGGAACAAGCGGAGGCCATTTTCTGGTCAATAAAACATTGCCCAAAATTAAAGAACGGTATTATTGGGTGAACTATCATGAAGACGTCGAATCTTGGTGCCGCAAGTGCGAAGTTTGTTGTGCCACAAAAGGACCTCGAACAAGATCACGGTGCCGAATGGTGCAGTACACTGTAGGTGCTACATTCGAGAGGGTAGCAATTGATGTCGCGGAACCATTTTCTCAGACTGAGTCGGGCAACAAATACATCTTGGTCGCCATGGATTGCTTCACTAAATGGCCTGAAGCATACGCCCTACCTAATCAAGAAGCAACGACTGTGGCAACGGTGCTAGTAAATGAAATGTTCTGTAGATTTGGGGTCCCTTTCGAACTTCGTTCTGATCAGGGCCGAAAGTTTGAATCGGCTGTTTTCCAGAAGGTCATGGAACTTCTCGGAATTCGCAAGACCAGGACAACTCCTTTGCATCCACAGTCGGATGGGATGGTAGAGAGGTTTAATCGGACCATGGAACATTACCTGTCTAAAATGGTGGCAGACCATCAGCGTGATTGGGACCAACATCTACCTCGCATGTTGATGGCATACCGAGGCTCTACGCATGAAGCCACTGGTTATACTCCGGCGAAAGTGATGTTCGGAAGGGAAATGAGGCTTCCTGCGGATTTGATGTATGGAACACCAGAAAAAGACTAACTCAACTCTGAGAATTTTGTGGAGGAGCTTAAGGAGAGGCTGGACAATGTTCATGAACAAGTCAGGAATAAACTGCGGATATCCAGTGATCGAGCCAAAGCAAGATATGACTTACTAGCTAACTCCCGCGGCTTCCAGGATGGTGATTTGGTGTGGTTATACAATCCGAGGCGAAAGGTGGGGAAGTCGCCCAAACTTAGCCAAAATTGGGAAGGACCTTATACAATTATAAAGAAGATTAATGATGTGGTGTATAGGATCCAGCGGACCCCTAGGTCAAAGATGAAGGTCGTTCATTTGGATCGATTAGCACGATACCATGGAACTCTATCTGTTTGGGACGAACAGCCTTAGGAGGAGGGCAATGTTACGATTCGCAGCAACGCCGCATGGGAGGCGGGGCAACGCATGGGAGCGTGTTGGTTGGTGGAGCTTCGCGACCTATCCGCGCTGCGTCATGGCTGACACGAGTGATTTATTGCTCGTCTGGGTTAATCTAGAAGGCAGTTGTTTACAACCGTTTTTTTTTATGTGAGATTATTCAAGAATTCTTATAAAGAACTTTCTAGGTTTTTCTGTAATTTTAGGATTGTATATAAAAGGCGCATATAGCGGCGGTTAAGGAGTAGTCGTATTTTAATCGAGCTATAAGTAAGCTAAAGTTACGAAGCGATAATAGAAGGCTATAAAGTGTTAAGTAGTGAGTTATTTAGTAGTCGAGTATATTTGTGGAATAAATAAATAGTGTTTTCGTGTTAAATCGTTGCACTGGAATTTTTGAACCCTAGTTCGCAACAATATACAATATGGAGTTTTATGTAAGTAAATGACAAGTAAGAACCACTTCTTGACAGTCGATAACAACACATATAAATTAAACTGAGGCGTAGATAATAAGCACTCTTTGCGTCATATAACATCTCAAAAACAAGAAGCTGGTAACTTCTTTCGATCACCTGTAATCTGAAATGTAGCAGTTTCGGAACATATGCCCAACTTTGTATATTTTTTCCCGGATGACGTGTATTTTAAATTTTTTTCTGAATAATAGCGACTATGTGTTTAATGTGTATCCAAAAATATTCGTTACAACTCCAACGTGAAATATTTGAAGAATATATGAAGGCCTCTATGGATTTTTTTTTGCTACATGTTATTAGAGTAGAAACCTTGTTACGTTACAGTATTAGTTATGATGTTTTATTACTTTTGTTATTCTTATATCAAGTTACAAACATATCGTAAATATTTAAAATTCTCTAGATGCCTAGAGTCTGTACTCGTATCGGGTTTAGACAGCAAAATCGATACTCCAGCAGAGTCACGATCCATCACCCGTAACAATTTTATTCCAATAATTATGATAACGCCCCCAGTTTTCTGACACCAGAATAAATCATACATTTCCAACGAGAGGAAACCCCGGTCCTGCATGATTTCCTGCAGATCGAACCTTGGGGACTGCGGGGGAACTTGTCCCGAATCCTCGCAGGACCGCTACCCCCAGTTTTCCATCAAAATGGGGCTCTTCGTCTGCCCCCCGTCGATCTTACTCGAATGCCCTTTCTGGTGGTCCGCAGACGATTTGTCGCTTATTGTTTTCGATGGTGATTTTTGGATTGAGACTATGATGGATGCGGTGTTATGTTCCATTCGTCTTGCCTCCGGCGCGATAACAAGTCTGATTTTAATAAAATTATGCCAAAGGGCATTTCACGGCTTTTAATTTTAATGGGAGAGTGAACAATGAGCATTAATAAATGGCCATATTACGGCTAAAATATAATCCGCTTGTTTATTCAAAGTTGCGTTTGTATTACTCGTTAGTCTGCTGTTAACTAACCGAAACTGCACTTTTTCTTCGACGACTGACGTTTGATGAGATACGGTCAGACCCATTTCCGTTTCGTGTTAGTGCCATTAGAGCTGCTTTTCTTTAACTTTTGGCTGATGAAAGCCGTAGAAAACCGCCCCGCTCCCTTATACGGCGATATATAAATTTCCCGTCCGAAATATAATCCTGCGTCTGAAATGTTAAGAAAATTTCTCCCCAGCGAATACATAGGCAAGAAGCTTACACAAAATAGGGGTGGAAACATTTTCCGTTTTGAAACTGACAATGCACGGATATACACGCTCCGTGGTCGGCCACATGTGTCCCGCAAATCCTGCAGGATCTTGCTAGCTGCTTAAGATTCGGACGGTGTCTGGGGCGAAGGCGCCTTGCTTATAATATTTTTTTGAGCTTCGGCTCTATTAGAATTTGATTTATTGCCACATTATGTGAATGTAATATAAGGATAGGTAAAACATGACTAGGGCAATGTGTCTTAATTTGTTGATCACCTTGAAGAGGGGTTTATATATCCACACAAGAAGGGTGACATTACTACTGTTGCGTTTCCTTTATCTGCTGGTAAAATGAGAATATCCGTGTCTTCGTTCAAGGCTTTCAGAGCTTTCCTTTCCGCAAAGGTGAGATTGCTTTCTGGTGGTTTTACGTAGAATTCATGACGTCTACATCCTTATCGGTTCAGCGGTCTGAACCGGCAGCTATCGGATTTCCGCTCTCCACATTTACTATGATGTCTTCCACGGGTATCCTGGATGGTGTTGTGGCAAAATTACTACCCTTGTTGAGAACGCTTAGCCACAGTATAAGGATTAGTACATTATGTCACTAACGTCAGTCTGTCGAAAAATTGAAACTCCTCTCCCCCTGCCCTGTCAGCCCGGCCGCCGGCTGTGCACCACCAAACCGGTTTTGGCGGTGCATCGATGGTGCTTGAGCGAGATACAGTGTCTCCAACTCGGCGGTAAATAAAATTTTCGCGGATATTACACAGTGTCTTAAAAATGTCAGGGAAAAATTTGTGTTCAGTGGATGGCTGTGAAAGTTGTTTAAGAGAAGGAATGACATTTTTTAGATATCCACAGGCCCATGAAAGGTAGATATGTATTAAATTGTATATAAAATCGAAATAATATAACAGATAATGTCATCTATAGTATTCACAGGGTGTTTCAGAGTTGTGGTGAAAAAGCCTATAGCCCTAGCAAAACGTTCAAGAGAACATATGTCCGCAAGGCTTTGTTCACGAGATACAGGGTGTTAAAGTTGACATACAAATTTATTAATTTAACGCAATCCGCACAAGATATTTTAACGAGATTTTGGTGGTGTTGACACCTAACATTAATACATATTTTATGATAAGAACATTGGTTTTTGTTCCATCAGGAGCACGCGTGCAGGCACGTCACTTGATACTTTTGAAGAAAAAAATGATACACTACTAATCATTCATAAAAATTATTTTTTAAATTCCCGTTTAATCCTAAGGAGAAAAAGTCTCTTTTTATTTTTTTCCTAGCATGCACCATTTTTGAATAAAAAAATAAAACCTATTTTTATGATCGCCTAACAGCAATGCCTTTTTGGTTACTGAACAAACAAAAATTATTATACACCTGCCGTATGACTGTACCGAAGCAAGAGTTGATCAATTTGAGCATTTGTTGCAATTGCGTCATATTAATAAATTTATATTTTTTATGGAACCTTTAATACCCTGTATCTCGAGAACAAAGCACTTGCTCTTGCACTTCTCTTGAACACTTTTGCTTTATTTTGGCAGATAAATCTCCCCTAGGCTTTTGTCACCACAACTCTGAACCACTCTGTATTTAAAAGAGTCGAAGATTACGTCTTGGATTAAGAAAATATTTTTGTAAATGGCTTTAATAATATTGCATTTGAAGAAGCGATTGGTATCACCTTAAAAAGCGAATTTTCTAAACTTAGTTATACCCATCCATGTAAAGATTTTCCACATGATAATTTTTTGGTTTATATACAAGAGTTTGAATTTATTATACATTAAAATGTATAATCGTGATATAAAAACAAAACTGAATGAGGGCTGATTAAATTAAAGTAAATATATTACGCAATTTGTAAATACATATTCATTCATCATTCATTCATCTTATTCTGCGACATAGACCAATTGAATTTCTAGTCAAAGACCGCACTGAAGCATGTTAAGCAGTTGATGATCATTTTCTCCTTGGTAGGAGTATAGCCGTCCTCGTGTCTTGCTTTCGTTTTCACCCTGGGGCTCCTCCTTAGAGACATCTTGTAAGGTAGCTCCTCCACGGGTTTCTTCTTTGATTTTAGCGTTATGTAAGTCACAATCTTCTCGTTGAGGTCCGAAGGGATTCCCACGCGGTCCGGGCCTTTGTGATTCATCTTATTCTGCATTAAAACCTAGGGTAACTTTAGATGATCTATTCTAAAAAAGTATACATTTGAAAACAGTGGCAAATTCAATATTTTTCTTTACACAATTGCTTATGTTTAGGTACTTTCCATTAGTTAGCAATAATGGCGTTTAGGATATTTTTCACAACTGTTTACCTGAGAACATTTTCTTCTAAAACCAGAAATTGCTGTGTAATATTCACATTATTCGAAATTGATCGTTTGCAGAAAAAACGTTGTGTGCATTACGAGCAAAAAGTAACTTTTTTGCTCTCGAGTGATTGCCGCTCTCCGCTTCGCGTCGAGCGGCAAACTTCACTCTCCGAGCAAAAAAGTTGTACTTTTCGCTCTTAATACATAAATAACTATTTTAACCACATATGTAATGGTAACATAAAAATAATAATAAATATAATCATGGAGAACCACTGAAATTTCCACTCGCACTCTGTTGTAAAATGGTTTTTTTCCTGATGGAGTTCCTAGTGTTAAAAATTAGTTACTATAAAATTAAGAATCATTTAAAGTTTTTACATTTCTTTCACTAGATTACAAGAAACTTCTGAGATCCTAGACAATTCCTTTAAAGTTTCTAAATTATATACTTTCTTCCTAAAATCATCCATGCAGCAAACGGACGCTGTACGGATGAGAGCTCGCTCGTCCCATATCACCCCAAAAAGCTGATGCCGAATATACAAAGCTCCGTATCAAAGATTTATGAAACAAAGTTATTTTGACGTGAAACCGAAACGAGATATCCTTTCCATCTAAGTTTTTCCCTCCATTTTCCCGCTTTTGTATATACAGAAAATAATATCTCGCCGCAAAAAGTTGCTTGAAAAATGACGAGCTGCGGTTTTCGCTCCGTCACGTGACAACCGGAGTTATTCCTTCCTGAACGGTCCGAGATGGGACATTTACATACGACCTTTTTGTGTTTACATCTTGTCCACCTGAGAAGATTAAAGGCGATTACACCTGGTTTAGGTCGCCTATAATACATTCACGTGGCGTGTGATACGGAAAATCACGTCTCGGGTGTAAAGAACGCATGTAACCAGAGGATCAGCCACCAAATCGTCCGCTTTGAACTCGCCGCCTGTTCTTAGACACAGTTACCATGTAAAATACCACCGCAGTTATCTGAGTAACAGATTAGGAGGTGTGTGAGATGCATAATAAGTTATTTAAAAGCCTCAATATAAAGAAAAAAACTAAATATTATCTCCAGTCACAAAAACGACCAATGGCAAATCCAGTGGAAAACCACTATAATTTTAAGTGTGTCATCCACCTTAAACGGATCAATTGACCACTGAAATGGTCGATTACTCGTCTATTATAAATTCATCTTTTTCGTTCATTCATGCTTTTCCATTCCTCTTGCCGCGAGCTAATCAATTGGTCGTGATTATAACTTTTTTTGCCATCGTGGCCGGTACAATAGAACCAGTTTCCGCAGAAAGCGTCAAGTTCATTACGAAATGTCGCAAGAGTGTGAGAGAAAATTATTAGGTTGCTTTTTGAATAAATTATTAACAAGAACGTTATTAGAAGGGAAAATATTCTGCATTTTTTGGAAAAACGTGTTTTGTTTTTTTCGCTATGTAAACAATCATTTCTCAATCTTCATTTATGAAAACAAATAACAACTATCAGCTCTCTGAAATCTTCACAAATAAAAATGACAGATATAAATGGAAAAAAATCTGCCTTTATTCAAGTAAATACCGTTTTTCTTTAACATTTGCTAAGATATTTACCCGGGAGCAAAGTGAGTTGTTCTAAGCAGTACATTTCCCATATCCAGTTGGGAGTTATTCAATAACATTGCCGCATAACTGAACAGGAATGAAACGAAATTGGAATTTTGTACAGACCCTTAACTGCTTCAGGTAAAAATTAATAATTTACAATCTGAAGGGTTTTTCGGGCTCTGAAGCCTTGGTCCAATTGGGTTTCTTCCTGGCGTATCGTCTACAGCTGCGGCAGACGTTATCAAAGGTGATGAGGCAATGGGGGGGGGGGGGGGGGGGGGAGGGTGAGCTCAAACTTCCGGAGAATAAAAAGGACCTTCAGAACTAGTCAAGCGAGTAGGATTTACAACAGGACCGAACAATTCCTCCTCCGTGAAAAGATCCTTGAGATCCGTAAAGATCTTGAACACAATGATAAAAACTTTCGTTAGATACATGAACCGAAGATTGCAGCACAAGCCGTCGCAACGAACCGACAAAGGAAGAAATTTGACGCACTAAGTGCTACCAATAATTTGCCGGGCATATTAGACCTCACATCCGAAGAGAGTCAACGCAAGGTTGTAGTTAATTTGACCGACAAAGAACTGTCAAGTATAAGGGCTGAGCCACAGTATAAGGAATAATACATTATGTCAATAACGTCAGTTCGTGTCAGCTCTTTGATAATTCCAAAACTAAAGGGTGCCGCGCGCACCTGCACTCGGCGGTTTTCTCATGCAGTTACGAGGGACTTGTAAATGCGATATAGCTGCCATTGGATGGAATCTTTCTAGGAGTGTGCTACGGGGTCTTTTTTAAACGTAATTTTGTTTCTCTGATTATGGATAATTTTACGGTCGTAATGTTTCTACATTGATAATGTCATAAAAATTGGGTTTATTAGGAGACTATTTTCGTAATAAATATTTATTGTGATACAAGGAGGTTGACGTTTGCAGACTGAAAAATAATTCCTATTGTATCTGTTCTTTTCCTGATCCAAAAATCTTAATTATTTAAAAATATTTTTCTCACATACTACATGAACTAGAACTTTAACAGTATTTGTAGGATATTATACATAATTTTTAGATCAGGGTGTACAAAAAGATAAGTACAAAAATAGGAGTAAAAACTCCCAAAGGTCAATTTTTAAAATAAAGAGTAACAATTTATTTCACTTTTATTTTATTATCTGTATTAAAAATAAAGATAAATTTGGATAATGACAATTCGAACAATATACGAACTTATTGGTAATATTTACACAGCAATTTCTGGTTTTAGAAGAAAATGTTCTCAGGTAAACAGTTGTGAAAAATATCCTAAACGCCATTATTGCTAACTAATGGAAAGTACCTAAACATAAGCAATTGTGTAAAGAAAAATATTGAATTTGCCACTGTTTTCAAATGTATACTTTTTTAGAATAGATCATCTAAAGTTACCCTAGGTTTTAATGCAGAATAAGATAAAGTAATTGAAGGTTTGGCTGTTTATTAAGAAAAAAAGATTTGTGGCAGTTTTATACTTGTTTTTCGATCACCCTGTTGTAAATATTATTAGGTATGTATTTACAAATTGCGTAATATATTTACTTCACAACTGAGCACAACTGAAGACACAATCTGAAAATTTAAATCAAAGTGACAATGACGTTTTAAATATTTGGTTGAATGGTGGTAGTTGCTATTGACAGCAAGCAATAAAATATTTTTTCTAATTTTGACATATAAAGTGGCACTTTTCAATACTGATGACAGTGACGTAACGTCCTACTTTTCGTAACTAGTTACGAAAAGTAAAATCTTTCGTAACTAGTGATGAAAAGTTGGTGTCAGCACCAGTTGCAGGTTTCGGCTGTGGCACACCGTTGCTATAGTTTTACGATATTAAGTAGATACAAAGTGGTTTAAAAGTAAATATTGAAGTTTTAATAATAATAATTCTCCCTCTAAGTAGGTATTTGAACACGTGACGAAAAACCTTTTTTGTGTATCTCATTCAAATTGCGGGACCTCGCTGCGCTCGTCCCGCAAACATTCATTCGTTACACAAAATCGGACTTTTCGTAACTGGTTACATAAATAGCTATTATCCACGACCATACTATAATAATCACATTATTCTTGTACATTCTCAAGACTAACGATAATCATTATTCACTTGTGAATAATGAACATTATTCACAAGTGAATAATGAGTTGTCATGGAAACGAAACATATCGTAGGCAACTGACAACTCAAAAAGTAAACTGCCCTAAACATGAAATCGGTAGTTACCACTGGTTCATTCAAATAATTATCCTTCTATTAGGATGTATTGAGGCAAATGTAGGTTACAGTGTCTCTTTTTCCCTAAAATATGTATTTTTCACTGAAAAATACTTAAAATAGGCCATAAAATGAAGTAATTTACCGTCCACCCTCGTAGCATTGAAATGAACATGCGGTGACATGCGCGGGTGACTAGACCGTCATCTATCGACAAGACGCATCAAACGTCGCGCCATTGAATAGCGAAACCAGTCGTGGTCGTGGTTTTAAAATTGTAAATTATCTTTGTGGCACCTATAACCTATCATATTTGAGAAAACCCAGAATCTTGGTCGTGGATAAAGTATAGTATTCAACGCGCATTTAATGAGCGTTATTCTCTCGGGCAACTTGTGCCACTCGCTTCGCTCGTGGGCTCAAACGTTACCCTCGAGAATAACGACTCTCATTAAATGCTTGTTGTATAATATACTATTTCGCTTGCTGTCCTGGGCAACGCGCGTAAAGGTGAACTCACATTCTGATCCTCAAAAAAGGTTAGGTTTTCGTTTGTCTAATAAAAGCGTAAAATGCGTCATTATTTGACGTTTACAGAAAAATAAAATTTGTTGTCCCATCTTTGCCTGTGGATTAGAGTAGTTTTGCAACCAACTTGATATTTTCTTTCATAATTGAATAAGAACGTATTCAGACAAATTTCATGAATAACTAGCAAGCTTTACGAACCTCAGAAATTTTCTGATATTTTGTAGTTTGCAAATTTTATTTTTTCTGGTCTTGTACCAAAACTTTTGGCTCTATGTAGAAAATGTAGAACTTCTGTGGTAAATGCCTGGCTCTTTGAATTGATTATTCTACTCCATATGCTTCAAAATTGAAACAAGTGTGTCTTCTATAATGAATAGTGAATGTGGAACATCTGTGGTAAATATCTATCAGGACTGATATACTCAACGGTACAAATTACTGAAAGGTATTCAGCCGGCTCACAAATTTTCTTGGCTCTCATAGACAGATCCTTTATGGCTCCCCTTTTCTATATGAGATGATGATTTGATCCTTTATTGAGGTATCGGTCAGTGTGTGTTGGTTTTCTATAGTGTGCGCAAGCTTCCCATTCGGCCTCCTTAATACCGAAACCTCCAAAAAGGGTAGGCGTCCTTCCTTTTCTATCTCCATAGTAGATTGAATTTTTGGGTTGATAGAGTTGAGGTGTAAGAAGAAGTTTTGAAGTTCGCCCTCGCCATGGCTCCAAATAACAAAGGTGTCGTCCACGTATCGGAACCAGCCCTTTGGACTCTTATTTGCCGTTGCTAACGCCAGTGAGAACCAAGAGACTTTGTGTGCCGGCTGATTTGGAACGGAAAATGAACCATCCGGAAAGAGGCTTTGGCGCAAGCACGAGTTTGATATGGCCGTACGGAATGTAGAGCGCCGGGAAGGAACAACGGGAGAAGATGAAGAAAAGCACAGATGGACTAGTCTACCATACATCCACAAAGTAACAGACACGATCGGCAGGCTGCTGGAAAAGCACAGTGTTGAAAATGCCTTTAAACCCACTCGTAAACTACAACAGAGCTTGAAATCGGCCAAATACCGCAAAATTCCCTATCGGCAACCGGAGTTTTTACCGATTTCCATGCAGCTGTGGCTCGGTATAGTTTGGCACCACAAAACGCAGTGTCAACACGAGGATTACGGAACACAAGAGGAGTTGTAGCCTGGGACAAACACAAAAGTCAGTAGTAGCAGAGCACGCTCTCTCCGAAGGTCACGACATCCTTTTCAACGAGGAGGATATTTTATATCAATCGCAGCATTTCTATTCGAGATTAACGAGAGAGGCCATTGATATCTTTAAACACGACAAGAATTTCAACAGGAAGGAGGAAACTACGTTTCTAAATGCAGACTGGAGCGAGTTCGACGACACACATCAAATGCTCCGAAACCCTGCACCACCCCTACCCCCACCCCAGTCCCTCTACTGCAGGGCGATGGCGGGGGAATAAATAGCATGGAGCGCACCACAGTCGAATCAGTCAAGGTCGGGAAGCACCGGAGGTCACTTCGCCCTCATCGCTTTGATCATGTCTGCCGCAACTGTATGACTCAAGTTTTGCACCAATTTACATCTGTTTAAAAGAGAAAATTGAATATCGGTTTTTCAAAAAAAAAGTCTATATCTTCAATAGAGCTGACAATTTAAGGGGGTTCGAAGAAATCCAAATCTTCTTCAAAGATATTAAACAATAAAAGAAAATTTTCTCCATCTTCAAAAAAAACTAGTCTACATTTTCAATAAAGCAGAAAATTTTGATAAACCCAATCTCTTTCAAAAAGAAAATTGAAGAAAATTATCTATATCCTATATCTCTTAAACCTACATCATCCTCAATGATATAATTGAATTTTCCATATCTCTAAAATTCTAATAAATATAAATTTTCATCAAAGAGAAAATGGAAAAAAAAAATTATTAACATTTTCAAAAAAAATTTGTCAACCAAAAAAAATTGATATCAACAAAAAACAACCGTAAGTCTTCACTAAAGAGCAAAATTACAATTGAGGGGTTCTAAATTTTCATAATTGAGAGAAATAAATCCTGGATTCGCTTTTATAACAGCAAGTTTTTTCAAAAGATACTCAGCGGTAGAATAACAGAAATAGATTGAACAAACGAAAAATTCTACTTTGGTTCAAAAAATAGGTTTTGACAATCTAAAGTGTTTCCCGGGCTTGCTGGTGGCGTGGTTCTATGGATTTTCTTCTTAATGTTTCCTCTACTGCTGCGGCAGACATTATCAAAGGCGATGAGGCAATGAGCGAAGTGATCTCCCGTGCCTCCCGACGTTGACTGATTTGACTGTGGTGAGCTCCGTGGTATTTATTCCCCCGCCGTCGCGCTGTAGTAG
The DNA here is from genome assembly GCA_951812265.1 of Taphrorychus bicolor. Taxonomy (NCBI): domain Eukaryota; kingdom Metazoa; phylum Arthropoda; class Insecta; order Coleoptera; family Curculionidae; genus Taphrorychus; species Taphrorychus bicolor. The sequence continues at coordinate 37,451,766 of OX638302.1, forward strand.
AAGAACTGAGTGGGGTAGTGGTGCCGCGGAGTTTTAGCGCACTTAAAGCATGTCGCAGAACTTGCTTTCAGTCTTAGAAACGTAATTTCCTCCTTCCTGTTGAAACGAGAAGTTTGTGCATACCGTTTATAAAAACCAACACGCACTGATTGATACCTCAATAACGGATCAAATTATCATCCCAGACAGAATAGAGGAAGGACATAACAACTTTGTCTGCCAAAAATTAACGTTTCGGGCGAAGGCGATCAAAACCTTCACAAAGCATAAAAAAAATTAATTAAAAAAAAACACACAAAAACGTTTCGTAACTATTAAAACGTATTTTTGACTTTAATGAAACTTAATTTATGATCTAAAATCTCAAGTTTTGCTCTAAAATCAACTGAGAAAATCTCAATTTTTTTGATGAATCCGATACTGGGAAAAAAATTCATTTTTTGAAACAAATAATTAAAAAATTTAATATCTAGGGACAAAATAGTCACAGTTAATAAAAAAAGGTCAATCAAAAAATCTAGTTTTTGATTCAAAATAAAAAAAAACACTTCATTTTCGTTTAGTTAAAAAATCACACAAAAAACATTTTGTAACGACTAAAACGCATTTTTTTTCGCTAATTTTAATAAAACTCAGTTTGTGGATTAAAATCTGAAGTTTTGTTCTAAAATCAACTGAAAAATCTCGTTTTTTTAATAAATCGCAACTGGAGCAAAAATTCACTATTTGGAAAAAAATTATTAAAAAATTTAATTTCTTGGGCCAAAGTCGATCAAAATAGTCAGAGTTAATAAAAAAAATCAGTTTTATTTATTTCTTTTATCGTCATAATTGGTTAAATCCATCACAATTCGTTGAATCAAAAGATCTAGTTTTTGGTTCAAAATAAAAAAAAACTACGTTTTCGTTCAGTTAAAAAAAATCACACATAAAACGTTTTGTAAAGACTAAAACGCATTTTTTTTCTCAAATTTTAATGAAGCTCAATTTGCGGACTAAAATCTTAAGTTTTGCGCTACAATCAACTAAAAAAATCTCGTACAATTGGTACTCGGACAAAAATTTACTTTTTGGAAAAAATAATTTAAAAATTTAATTTCTTGGTTCAAAATCGATCAAAATAGCGCCATAGTTAATAAAAAAAATCAGTTTTCATTCATTTCTTTTCTTTTATCGATTGATTAAAACCGTCACAATTACTTCAATCAAAAGATCTAGTTTTTGTTTAAAAAAAACTATATTTTTGTTTAGTAAAAAAAAATCACACAAAAAACGTTGTGTAACGACTAAAACGCATTTTTTTTGCAAATTTTTATGAAACTGAATTTGTGGACTGAAATATCAGGTTTTGCTCTAAAACCAACTAAAAAATCTCGTATTTTTTTTAATAAAACCATTATTCATCACATTCATCATTTATCAACACTTAAAAAGTAAAAAAGTCTGAAAAAAATGTAAAAAAAGTATAAAACAAGGTGTAAAAAAGTTAGAAAAAAGCGTGTGTATTAAAGCAAAAAATTGTAAAAAAAATGTAAAACAAGTGTAAAAAAATTTAGAAAAAAGCGTATATGTTTCTGGGAATGTGCACAACATTCCAATTAATTATTTTTGGGAAAGTGGCCGAGTAAAAAGGGGAATTTTCGACATTTAAAGCTTCAAATAATCCATAAAGTCTATCAATTGCACGTTCCTATTTTAGCTTTTAATAAGTTAAATAATGATAATTGTGAAAAAAAAAGAAAAAAATTCATCTTGAATTAATTCAAAAGCTCCAAATTTGCATTTTTTTACAGTTTAATAATTTTTAACCGGTTTTAACTTTAATCTCAGTCTGAATTTCCTCAAAAATGAAAACGCTAAATTTGCATTCTTAGACTGTTCAATATATGTTTAATCTAATTTTGGCTTCAATTTCAACCTGAATTTCTCCAAAAACCCCAAATTTGCAATTTTGGCGGTTTCAGTCATTTTAACCGATTTTAGCTCCAATTTCAATTTGGATTTCCTAAAAGAATAACATTAATCGAAGCATGATTTCTAATGTCTACCATTTATTTTCAAGAATCTACTGTTTTTGATTCAGTTTTTCTACTGTTAAACAATTCCGCATCTGGTAACAGTGGAGTGAACCCAACTGACGAGTTTTAGTGGGAGCGAAAGGCGTCTTGGGATGTAACGCTCTTATGATCTCGTACCACTTTTCGGTGAATATTTTCACTGGGTTATGGAAGATTATTATTCCGTAACAGATAGGCCTATACAGAGAGGACCAAAAGTCCCGCATAAATTCAATAAAAATTCAAGGATTTTTTTTTTATCAAAATGCTCGAACACGTCAATTGTTTTTCTTAGTTGTGCATTTTTTGACATGACAGACATGTATACAGGGTCATCCATGTAGTAGATAAATGTCACTTTTTAATTTTTTCTAATGGAACCCCCTGTATATAAAAAGTTTTTTAAATTCTTTTGGAGTTTCTAAACATATTTTGTATCACATACCATAACCCTAAACGCAACAGTTAACGAGAAATTTGCGATTGAATACCACAAAGCGCACTCATTTAATTACCTACAAATACTAGGTAGGTAATCAAATTACCTAATTGACCTATGACTTTTAAGTTTTTAATTTTCAAAAGTGACATTTTGACAAACACCTATTTCTAATTTTGTTTACTGTTGTGCGGCAAAATGGCGAAATTAAGCGAAACTCAAAGAACAGAAATTTTAAGTATGATTGGATGCGGTAATCGAAGAAGAACTCAAAGCGAAGTTTGTGAAATATTCAATACCAAATATCCGGATAGTCAAATATTGCAGTCTACCGTGAGCAGAATTGAAAGGAAATTTAGAGAAGTGGGACACGTAAGAGACCTTCCCAGATCTGGTAGACCCTCGATTTCCCAGAATAAGACATTAAACGTTTTTTTATCCATTGAAGAAAATCCCCATAAACCAACTCAAGAAATAGCATTGGATAATGAAATCGAAAAATCATCTGTTCGAAGAATCCTCAAAAAAGAAAAATATCATTCGTACAAAATAAAATCAATCCACGAACTTAACGAAGATGATCCAGATCGTCGATTGGAATTTTGCGAAATTTTGATGAACAGATCCAGCAATGACCGTTTTTTCTCTAGAAGAATAATTTTTTCTGATGAATCAAAATTCTGTTTAAGCGGTATGATGAACAGACAAAACTACCGCTACTGGTCCTCCACGAATCCAAATTGGGCGATTGAATCTCACACCCAATATCCTCAGTCTGTCAATGTTTGGGCCGGTATTGTCGGAGATAGAATCATAGGACCTTATTTTCTTGAAGATACTCTAACAGGCCACCGTTATTTGCAATTTTTAAGAAATGAACTAATTCCTGACCTTTGTATTATGTTTCCAAATGCAAATAACCCGAATATTCCAGATGAATCAATTTGGTTTCAACAAGATGGCGCGCCACCACACTTTAGCAGGGAGGTGCGACAATATTTAAACGAAGTGTTTCCGGGTCGATGGATTGGACGAAGGGGACATTTAGAGTGGCCTGCAAGGTCACCTGATCTCACTCCAATGGACTTTTTCTTATGGGGTTATCTAAAACATAAAGTGTACCTAAATAAGCCCGACAGTATAGAAGAGTTAAAAACGAAAATTACGCACGTAACTCAACAAATACCCGCTGAAATGATAAGAAACGTGCTAGACGTATTTGAATTACGGCTTGCCCACTGTCAAGAAGTTAACGGGAAACAGTTCGAGCATTTAATTCATTAGAGTCAGTAGTTAATATCGTAATTTTTTTCAATTGTTAATAAATTAACTCGTTATTTTCATGTAGGTATTATTACCGTAAATTTCTCATTACCTATTGCGTTTAGGGACGTTTAGGGGTATGTAATACGAAATATGTTTAGAAACTCCAAAAGAATTTAAAAAACTTTTTATATACAGGGGGTTCCATAAGAAAAAATTAAAAAATTACATTTATCTTCTACATGGATGACCCTGTATACATGTCTGTCACGTCAAAAAATGCACAACTAAGAACAACAATAGTCGTGTTCGAGCATTTTGATAAAAAAAATTTCCTTAAATTTTTATTGAATTTATGCGGGACTTTTGGTCCTCACTGTATACATCGGACACAGGCTAGATGTGCTGCGTCATTCTCACATATATATTAGGGCCAAGAACCAGAAATCAATTTTTGATTCAAGCTTTATTTTAAAAATTGGAAAAAAATTCGATTTTAAAAGTGTCTGAAATCGACAACAGAAGCGAGCTGTCTCTGAAAATATTGCGCCTACTGGAGTTTCATTGGTGGCAGGTGAAAGAAGTACTGTTGCATAGATCTTTATGAACAACTACTGCAGCAATTTTTTTTTTAATTCTTGCTGCTCTACTAGGGTAAACTACCTAAATGTTGGCACTCGACCAATGATTGGCACCTATTAAAATTTTTTTAATTTATAGAACAAACTGATTTTTTCTCGGGCTTTTGTAAAATGCTTTTAAATATTGCAACATCTTAGCTAGACATAGAAACTTTGGCGCTTAGAGAAGAATTAGTTGAAACAAGATATCGTGATGTGAGTGTCGCATGCTCCAGAAAGTTCAGGTATGGTACAATTTTCGTAAAAATGTGATGTTTTTCACATGATTTTTAAGAAGGCAGTTTCTTATATGTATGCTTAAAAATGTTATCCTCATTAACCATTAGGTTCTAAACCTTCAAAATTTCGGTTTTAAAATATTTTTTTTTTACTTTTGTGTGTAGTTTACGTGGTGCCAACATTTCAAGCAGGTTCATATTTTCAATGTTTTTCGTATTATTGGCACAGCATGCCAAAATTAGAAAATTGCGCGAAATTGTAACCCCTATTCGTTGGTACGACTTTTTTTTTATTTCCGTAGGCCTACCTAGTTAGGCCTGATTGTCCAGTCACAGCTTAAGCTTGATTCAGCTAAACCTGACCCTCGAAAATTTTGATGTCCATAAAGCATACATTGTTTTAATTCCACTTAAATTTTATCTACATATTAACTTTTTTCCTATATAGGAGAAGTAAAGATGACAAAATCAAAAGCAAATAAAAATACATTAAGAGGTACAATGACGAGGACAGCCAACGAGCTTTGGAAGCTATTAAATCCGGTATATCAAAGAAGTCCGCCGCAAAAGAATATGGAGTTCCTAGAGAGACATTGCAGTTTCGACTTGGACCTAAATTCATTAAAATTGAGCTTGGTCATCCCCCCTTTCTATCACGGGAAAAGGAGACTTCAATAGTAAAATGGCTTCTCGACAGTCACAAAAAAGAATTTCCCAGACGGAAAATTGACGTCCAACTGTCTGTGAAGGCCTTCCTAGATGCTGATGGTCGAAGCACTCCGTTCAAAAATAATACACCTGGAGATAATTGTATCGATTGTTTCTGCAACGCCTGCATCCGAAGTTAACGGAGCGCATCCCCGAAGGAGTAACATCTGCATCAGCTAATATATCTGAAAGGATATAAGAAAGTGGTTCCAAGGCATAGACACTTATTTAGTCCAAAAAGGATATTTTCAAGAGTTTATAATGGAGATGAAATCTGTTTTCAGTTTTGTCCTAAACTTGGCAAAATAATTGCACCTCTGGGAACTAAAAACTCTTACGAGGTAGACTTAGGAGAAGCGAAACAAAATTTGACGGTAATGTTTAGTTTTTCGGCTGCTGGCGACGTCGTTCCCCTTTTGGTGATATTTCCTAACAAACGATTTTCAAAAGCGGTTTCTTCTAGTATTCCAGATGAATGGGGTATAGGATCCAGGGAAAATGGATGGATGACTACGGATGTGTTCACTGATTATATCGAAAAACTGTTTTATCCTTATTTAAAGAAAAACAACATAGAGTTTCCCATTATCCTTTTTGTAGATGGACATAGCACTCACCTTATATATCAATTGTCACAATTATGTTCAAAACTAGAAATAATTTTGGTATGTCTGTATATGTCCAATTTCTACACGAATTTTACACCGCTAAAGTTTTAAACCGCTAAAAGTGTTATGGAAAAATGGTGTTCTGCAAAGGCGAAGGAAAAATCCTTACTGCAAATTAAGCAAGGAACATTTTGCAACATTTTAAAAGAGTGCATATGATCGGGATTTGTGGACTGTATTCGTTTCTTCCTTGCTTTCGCTTGGTTTCCAGTACAATAAGACTCGTGCGTTATTTATAAACGTGTAATAAAATACTGAAAACTGCCTAACTGGCCGATATTTGATTAAAATTACCAAAATAATGAAGGATGATGTTCGAAAAAGCAAAAATGTCAAGTCTCTCTCAAAAACGACAATGCACCATGCAAAGTATGCAGGTATGCACCAAAGGTAAACATACAATGATAAATTAAACTAAACATCGCCCCCTCCTTGAAAGGACGCACTTTCAACACAACGGAAGAGTCTCGATTCTCGTGAAACCTCTCACTTAGTTGTCAATGTCACTATTTATAGGAAGCGGACACATTTTCGCAAATGATCGCTTTACCGTTCCTTTCGGAGTTCGCACATCCGCTACTCTAGCAATTCCATCTTTCCCTGGATACAATCGTTCAATCCTTCCTAGAGTCCATTTGAGGGGAGAGAGGTTGTCGTCCTTAATCAGCACGAGGTCGTTTAGATTAAGTACTTTCTGACCGCTGAGCCACTTAGTTCGCTGCTGAAGTTCTGAAATGTATTCTCGTGACCACCTGGTCCAGAAATGTTGAAGCAGTTTTTGCACTTGCTGGAAGTGTGACAGGCGGTTGCTTGGTATGTCGATCAAACCAGGTTCAGGAACAGTTTTTGCCGGGCGCCCGATCAGAAAGTGGGAAGGAGTCAAGGGTGAATAGTCAGAGGGATCAGAAGATAAGGGATGGATAGGACGTGAATTTAATACTGCCTCGACTTGTACTAAAAGAGTGTATAATTTTTCGAAAGTCAATGACGCGTCGCCTATAACGCGTTTCAAATGAGTTTTAACTGACTTAACACCTGCTTCCCACAGGCCACCGAAATGTGGCAAGTGGGGAGGAATAAATGACCTCGAAATGCCATCGTTCGCGGAAGATTCTGTCAAGATATTGCCTTTATTCTTTAAAAACGTGCCGAGTTCGTGGTTCGCTCCCACAAAATTAGTTCCATTATCCGAGTATATTTGAGCTGGCCTTCCCCGACGGGATACGAAACGCCTTAAGGAGGCTAAAAATGACTCAGTTGAAAGATCGGATACCAGCTCCAGGTGCACGGCTTTTGTAGTGAAACAAATAAATAAAGCAATATATTAGCCTTAGCAACCTTGTGTCCGCGACCCTGTCTATCTCGAATCAAAATCGGTCCAGCATAATCTACGGCACTGATATAGAATGGCGGCGCTGGATTAACTCGCTTGCTAGGCAAATCTCCCATCAATGGATTAACAACAACAGGTTTTGACCGAAAATAGCGAACACAATTTTGAACGGTTATGCGCGCTAAGTTACGACCACCTAAGGGCCAAAATTCTTCACGAATATTTGCCAGTAATAACTGAGCTGCGATATCCCTCGCGAAGTCTTGACCCTGAGAAACTCTTATGAGGAACAAGGATGCCTGTGTGATTTCTGAAATTTGCAAAAGACCTGTGAGACGTTCTCCCGTTGAACATAGAGAATTGGAACTAAATCTGAAACAATAGGCCATTACCCGCTCAAGCTTCGATAGACTGGAATATTTTTTGAAAATAACGGTAGAATCTCTGGAATTATCGACTTGAGCATGCAAGTTAACTCTTCTTAACTCTGGCAGCTCAGCTGTGGGAATTGAAGAAATGTCAGGCCAATGTGTTTCATCGAGGGACACCAATCAGGCCCATGCCAATACAATTTATGATGAAGTAAAACGCTGGGGGTCGCACCTCGAGAAACGACGTCCGCAGGGTTGTCCAAAGTAGGAACGTGTCTCCACTGATCTGAAAAAGACAGCTCCTGAATTACCGATACTCGATTCGCTACGAATACTTGAAGAATACTGGGGAGAGCTCGCAGCCAGCCCAAGACAATAGTGGAATCGCACCAATATACAGTTTTGGATAAACAAATATTCAATGATGTTTTCACCTTATCCACCAGTCGGGCCAAGAGAACCGCAGCCAACAATTCCAAACGAGGGATAGTTTGCGTCTTCAAGGGGGCCACTTTCGATTTGGCACAAATGAGGTTTATGAAAATATCACCACTGCTGTTCTTATACCTAACGTAGACGCATGCGCCATATGCCTGAGCTGAAGCGTCTGAGAACCCATGTATTTCGAAGCTGATTGCTCCCTTACTCGTTACTTGTCTGTTTATATTTAGTTCATTCAACGATGGTAAATCTAACCAGATGTCTCGCAGAATGATCTTTGCAAGTATGAGGGCACTCAATAAACCTAAAGGGTCAAATATTTGAGATATCTCGGACAATACAGAGCGCTTTGTGATGCTTTTACAAAAATTAGAACCAATTTTGAACAACAAAATGTCCTTTTGCCCATTCTAAACTAAGCCTAAAGTGCTTGCATTTTCCGCCTCACCTAAATTAACGAAATCTGCCCTGTCTGTAGCCTCGATACCCTGCAAAACCGCAGTATTATTCGAAATCCATTTGCGAAGGTGAAAACCAGCTTTTTGTAATAGTGAAGACACGTCGTTAGCTAGGTTTACAGTGCCCCCTATGCTATCGCAACCTGTCAACATGTCATCCACATAGAAGTCTTCCTTGATGACTTTAGAGGCCTCTGGGTGCTCATTCTCACAATCCAATCCCACCTGGTAAAGACAACGAATGGCCAGAAATGATGCCGCTCTTGTACCGTAGGTAACTGTGGAAAGTTCATAGACCTCGACAGGCCCATCGACAGAATCACGCGAAAGAATTCGCTGTAATGAATGTTGACTGGGATTTACAAGGCACATCCTGTACATTTTTTCTACATCAGCCGCAATCACATAATCATGTTTTCTAAAGCGCAGAAGAATTGTTATGAGATCAGACTGGATTGTTGGACCAGTCATTTGGAGATCATTGAATGAGTATCCCGAGGAAGATGGACATGAGGCATCAAATACCACTCTCAACTTAGTACTTAAACTGCTAGATTTCAAAACTCCGTGATGTGGCATATAGTAACAAACTTTCGAAGGATTGTCAAACTCTACCTTTGCCATGTGCCCCAACGATTTGTACTCATTGATAAAATCAAAGTACTGATCCCTGAAGCTTCGGTTGCGTTCAAACTTGCGCTCAAGTGTTCGGAAACGCCTTTCAGCTGTTTCGTACGAATCTCCCAACAACTTGACATCATGGGCCAAAGGAATTGTAACGATAAAACGTCCGTCAATGTCTCGAATGCAGGTATCTAGAAAATGTTGCTCACAAACCTTTTCTTCCCGTGAAAAAGGCTTGGTGCATGAAAACTCTTCGACTTCCCAAAATCGAGTAAGAAAGATGACAGTGTTCAATGCGCAATGAATCTGTCCAGTGACCACCCAACCAAACTCTGTTTTGGGAATGTAAGGACTTCGATCATTCAGCTTGATTTGACCAATGCAAATTATGTCCCAGTAGAGTAAATCTACCTCACCAGGGGTATCAAAGTTTGGATCAGCTAACGTAATGTTGTTAGGAATGTTCAAACTGCGCCTATCAACAGGAATGTTGGGAACCAAATCTGTAATCTTGGGAACGACTAAAGATCGAACTTGAATAGTATAATCGTTTATTCTGGATTTAACCCGAATATTACATCTCCCCGAGCACACCGAATATGTCTCGTTCAAACCACTGATTTTCATGTTAGTGGAAGACCTTTTTAATGTAATAATGAACAGAACTTATCAATAATGAAACTACTTTGCGACCCCATATCGAGCAAAGCGCGTGCCCTATGCGGCTTATTTTGCGAATCGAACACGTTAACTACGACCGTTGATAGAAGCACTTGACCGTCACTAGTCATGCTTCGAGATGACAACGCAACTCTTGGATTTGTATCAATATCAGGGTCATTTGGGCTTTCAGTTAACTTATGTGAAAGTTCCTTGTTTTGAGATCTTTCTCTGTGTAACAACGAATGGTGCCTACCCTTACAAGTTTTGCAAGACCCAGAAGTGCATTTTTGAAGTATATAACCGGGCTTTTAGCAAGCAATTTATGCACAAACGATTTTTCTTTGTCTTCTCGAAACGCTCAGCCACATCAAGCTTCAAAAACTGTTCGCAATTTGTGACATAATGTGGCCCTGAACAAATGACACACTTCGAAGAATATGTGTTTCTCGCGATGAAAGTTTTTATGCCCTTACCACGATTACTAGGTTGTTTATCAACGGCACCGGAGCACTGTTCTAGGGATTCCAAAAAATTAGCTTTTTCCCTCAAAAATCGAATCATTTGCTCCAGCGTTGGTGAGCTGTAAGAAGCCTTAGTCTGTTCCCATTTTCTGATCGAAACATCATCCAATTTTGTAGTGATCAAGTAAATAATCAAAGTGTCCCATGACTCAGGGGGCTCATTCAAAGATTTCAGAGCTCTAAGGTGCTTAGAAACGCTATCGATAAAGCTTCTTAAAGCTGCAGAAGATTCAACCCGAATTTTAGCAAAATTAAAGAGCGCTTTTATGTGGTTTGGAATGAGCATTCAACTATTATTGTACCTGTCGCAAATAAGTTTCCACGCGGTTTCATAGTTCAACTCGGAAAATGCCAAATTAGCTATAATCTCGAGAACAGTAGGACCCAAGTAAGCCCTTAAATAATGGAACTTTTGAATGTTTGGAAGCGATGCTTCGAAGTGATTTGTACGTGTCCCTAAACTCTAACCACTTGTCAAATTCTCCTTTAAAAATTGCGATAGAGATGACAGGCAATTTGACCCCCAGTGGGTTATTTTGTTGCTGAGTATTTTGAATCACGTGTGATTTAACACTGGCACTATCTCCACTACCACTCGCACCATCTGGAGCAGGAGCATTTAACGCAAGCAATTTTTTAGATTTTGCCAAGGCGCCGAAAAAGGCCGACTCAAATGTTTCACGCTGCTTATATTGCTCCTCAAGCTCATCGCATAGCCGCTCAATTTGAATCTGCAAGCTCTCAAACTCATCTAAAGTTTTATGAAAACGTTCTATACGTTGCTCAAGTTCAAAAAATGTGATTTAATTATCAAATTTACAGCTAGGATAAAGCTGTTCGAGGTTAGCAAGAAACTTTTCGAAATGTGTAAGCTTAGCCTTTTCAGAACCCCGCTGTTTAATAAGTTTGTCAAGTTCCATGATCGCAAACAAAACCAAAATAAAACTGAACTAAAATAGACGAGATGAAATGCGTTATGAGGCTATGATGTGTTTGTTTTTAAGTATGTATTCAAAAAATAGCGACAAATATACGAAATCAATTGATCGAAACAGAGGCAAATACCAAAATCATGTATTAAGAAGCGATAAGAGAAATAATGGAAAGGACCCACCTCTGAATCGTGCTATTTTCCGGCGATTCGGACTTCAAACTGACGGCAATCCGCTATCCGGCTCGAAAAGGATTTGTGGACTGTATTCGTTTCTTCCTTGCTTTCGCTTGGTTTCCAGTACAATAAGACTCGTGCGTTATTGATAAGCGTGTAATAAAATACTGAAAATTGTCTAACTGGCCGATATTTGATTAAAATTAACAAAATAATGAAAGATGATGTTCGAAAAAGCAAAATTGTCAACAAGTCTCTCTCAAAAACGACAATGCACCATGCAAAGTATGCAGGTATGCACCAAAGGTAAACATACAATGATAAATTAGACTAAACAGCATAAACAATTTAAAACCTGAAACAATTATTCATGGGTTTAGGGCATGTGGCTTATGCCCTTGGAACTACAATTCTATTAACTTCTATAAGTGCTTAGGCACAAACAATGAAACTATAGTTGCTCAAAATATTCTTAAAGAAAATAACGGTATTGCAAAAGTTAAAGTAATTGATTATCAAAATTTGTGTAAAATGATTGATAATGAAACCTTGATAGATCTTGAACAGAATAATGACAAACAGTGTAGTTTAAATAACCATTGTATGAATTATCAAATTTTAACGAAAATTTTTAATTACCTTAGACCAACTAATGACTACGATAATAGTTCACAAATGGTTTCGGCTTATGACGATGTGAATGCTCGCAATGAAATCAACGATGAAGGCACAAATAATATTGACCATAACCTTCTACGTTCAGTGTCTGTTGAAAATCTTGAAATAATACCTGAACAAACAAAATATACCGAAGAAGAGTTATTAAGAATGCCTATTATTTATGACATAAGCAAAACCGATTCAGGCACTGTTAGACAAAATATTATTTTTCATCAAGATATTAAATTAGGAAGTATTTTTAATAAAGATTCTAACAATGGTATAATATGCCTCTATGAGGAACCATCAGTCCATTTTGAAAAAAAAAATATCAGCGAATAATGAAGAAACAATTATTCCGATCGGAGAAAACACAGCTATGGACAACAAAGTTTCTAATGTTGACAATGATTTATTGCCGGAAATTACTCCTAAATTGAGTGACTACTTACTGTCCGCCAGAACACCCAAAAGAAAGAGCAAAAAGGTAACACAGAGAACATCTTTTGTTATCACATCAACTCAATACAAAAAGGAGATGGAGGAGAAAAACAGATTGAAAGCCGAAAAGGAAAGAAAGAAAGATGACATAAACAAAAAAGATTTTTAAAGAAATTAGAAAAGGAAGATATAAAGGAGCGAGACTAGTAAATAAATCTATTTGTAAAACTGGTGCAAAGGAGACAAGGGTAAAAAAAGTGTTTCTGAAACTATAAATAGTAAAAGGCAAAGTTCAGCTGAAAATGTAGAACAAGAAATAGGGGTTTTAAGCAAAAATGAAGTGACCTCTATTATAGGAACGCCAATGCAGTTACACCAAATATCCCCATACTTTAAGTATCTAAGCCCAGACCATAAAGATTTAACTACTACATTCAAAAGCACTAGCACTCAATCACATATTAGGAATTTATTTGAAACTCCGAAAAAAGTATTCAATAATTTTATAGAGCAAAACAAAATTGTTCAAAGAGGTTTGTGCTATGTTTGCACCTATAATATTCACTTAACAAATATAGAAATTCAATGTCAACGTTGTCAAAGAACGTATCATGCTAGTTGTTTACAGAAATAAAATTTATAGTAATAATAATAATAATAATAATAATGAATTTATTTAGCAAGTTACTATATACAAAAAACACACAATATTAATAATATAAAACACTTACAAAAGAACACAATCAATATAACTAAAACATGTTTAATCTAATTTGGCCTCAAGTGACCCCTCACTAACCTCTTAAACGTACTCAAACTCCTTGCATGCTTTATATCCTTCGGCAATCTATTAAAATCCAACAAACCCCTATGCAATACATAGTTCATCATTTGGCTGTTGCTGAATCTATTCGACATTATAAAATCACTACAATTTCTGGTTTGGTAATCATGCACATCACTAAAAAACTTAACCCTATCACAGATGTATGTCGGCAATAATCTATTCTTAATTTTAAATAAAAACACATAAACATTGTACATAATTTTTTCCTTAACAGTCAACATATTTAAAACCCCAAGCATTGTTACAATGTGTTCATATCTATTGCATTTTTGTATAACTCTCATCGCTCTATTCTGTGTCATCTGCAATTGTTTAACTTTAAATTTAGGCAAACTATATAAAAGTGTTGCACAATATTCAAGATGAGGCGCTGCGATACTGCTGTGTAAAAGTTTTTTTGCATAAATTGACAGATGTTGACCCACCCTTGATATAAAATTTACCTTTTTCGAAAATTTTCGACATATTCCGCTTGTGCATGAAAATTGAGATTTGAATCCAAAATTACTCCCAAATATTTTATCTGATCCTCATGGTTGATTCTCTGATTGTTAATGAGTATACAATACTTTGTTTTTAATGTATTTAAGCTCAGTTTGTTATTACACATCCAGTTAAACAAATTATCCAAGTCCCTATTAACGATTTGTTGCATCTGAACTATACCTTTTCCGATACAATAAACCATTGTGTCATCAGCAAATAACTTGATATCACACTTTTCAACCACCTTAACCATGTCATTTATATATATGAGAAAAAGCAGGGGGCCCAAAACAGTCCCCTGTGGCACTCCATGACCTACTTGTAATGAATCAGACATACAATCCCCATACTTAACCCTCTGTCTCCGGTTAGACAGATACGACTCAAACCAACTCATAACCTCACCTCCAATGCCAATATTGCCCAAGCGCTTCAACAACAAGTTCCTATCCACAGTCTCAAATGCCCTCTTAAGGTCCAAGAACACCGCCAACACCAAGTCTCCCTCATCCATTCTCCTCATAAATTCACTACATATATTGACCACAACGGACTCACACGAATGATGCTCACGGAAACCTGATTGGTTCGAAATTATTAAACCATTCTTAGTGCAATGCTCTTGAAGTTGTTCCTTTACAGCAATCTCCAAAACTTTTTACACTTCAACTGTATTTATCGGTCTATATTCACTACAGAGCTCGGTATTTTGAACCTTGGGGACAGGAATCACTGTTGATTCCTTCCAGGCGTCCGGAAATTCACCACTCGCAAGAGACGTGTTCACAACATCCATCAAACGGTTGGCAACAACGCAGCATGCATCGCACAAAATTCGTTTTGAAATCTCAGTCTGCCCTCCTCCTACATTCTTCAAATTCCCCAATATTTTTTTTAAAGCAGTCATAGACACTGTTTCAAATCTAAAGAACGTGGAATTGGGTTCAGGGACCAAAAGCAAGGTTTCATCTCGCAAAGGACACTTAGGGACGCAAATTTTACAAAATAAAATTGAAAAGAAAACATTCAAACGCATTGATATTTATATGCTAAAATATACCTGAGTTAAAAAAACGTTTTATTTTAATTCAGAGCATCACTCAATTTGCACGTTTGACAGACGTAATTTTCACTTAACAAAGTTACTTAGGATCGTAATAAATGTGAATCTCTGAAAAGAGTTGAACGAGTTCAAAGAGAAAAGTTTGTAAAATAGCAGTTAGATGCTGATATGGCTCTAACTTCTGAGGTTATATATTTGAATTGCCAAGGTTTTTTTAAATAACAAGGACAACATTTGTGTTTTTATTAACAGTAGGAAACCTAAGTTTTTATTTTTATCCGAGACTCATGTATGTGCCGAGACTGAGTTGTGTGAACTGACTGTTGAAGGTTACCGGATCGAACAATGTGTAACAAATAATAGAAGAACAGGTGGAGTAATGGCACTAATAAGAAATGATATTAAATATTGTCGTAAAGACATAGAATGTGTGCAAAACTACGTGTGGTTGCTGTCTATCGAACTGTCATTAAATAGAATAAAATATCTTTTTGCTGTCCTTTATCATCCACCCCAAACTGAGAATGCTTTATTTTTTGAATTTTTTAATAGTTATGGATAGAATTGGTGTGTTTGTACGAGTTAGCATAGTGATGGGAGATTTTAATTTTGATTTGTTAAAATATTCATTTTACGGAGACAGAATCCTTTCACTAATGGATTCTCTCAAATGGTTGATTTTCCTACACGTATTACTAATGTAAGTAGAACCCTTATCGATTATGTTGTAACAAATGATAGAAACCTGTCAGTGACAGTGCATCAGACACCAAAAATTAGCGACCATAGCATCCTATCTGTACAGCTTGAAAGGGGATCTGATGAGAATACGCAGGTAGTAGTTGTCCATCGTAGATCTATGAAAAGCTATAATGCCGAGCAGCTTCAAACCTACTTGATGGATACTGAATGGACGAATGATAGTGGAAGTGTGAATGTGTTGGCAAATGATTTTGTGGGAAGCATTTCGCGTGTGCTGGACGTGATGTGTCCAAGACGAAAACTTACTTTGCAAAACAAATATTTGAATAAACCATTGATATCGGATGACATTAGGCAAAGCATGCAAGTTAGAGATGGATTGTATGTTAGAGCGGTTCATGAAAGGAATGATGAGGTATGGAGGGAGTATAAGAGAACGCGTAATTATATTGTTAATCAGATTAAAATAGAAAAGGATAGATATTTTATTGGCATTATTGATGACAATAAGAATAACTCACGAGAAATGTGGAAGCAATTAAAAACCTTGCTTCCAAAAATAGTAGATTATGTCACTAGGAGTAAAAGTGGGTCTTTTCGTGCTGAGCCCAGAGATTTACGGCCGAAGCGAAGCTGAGGCCTGCAACTGGGCGAAGCACAAAAAGACCTTTTACTCCGAGTAACATATACTATTTTTTTTTCAAGCATGCAATAAGTAGGAAATCTATTTAAAAGTGGTTCAGTTTTGCAATTTTCTCTCATCCTCTTTAAGCGGGTCTAGGTACTTACCCAATTGTGTATATTATTTGTAAAATACATAGAATATGTTAGAATGGTGGTTTTCAATGTTCAATGGTTTTAATGTATTAAATAATAACCAACGATTATGGTAAACTATGAATTTGTAGCATTATTTTCAATACTAAATTAAAAAATGTCACATTGACAGATAAATATGATGACGCGCATGACATTTAACAGACGAATTCAGAATTCGAGAACCTATGCGATTTCGACTAATAACGGTTTCGGATGGTGCTCTTGAGTGCTCTGAGAGTATTTCTGTCCTTTGTTTTTTCAACAAGAATGTAAAGATGGCAATACACTCAGATCGGTTTATCTGGTGTCATCTATTACTAAAATAATTTTGGTGAATGAAAATCGTTTATATATGCGCCACCATGACACTAGCGGTGACTTTTGACTTTACTTTTACTGCCTAGGACTTTTTTGCTACTTTTTTGGTCTCAGGATTTGAAAGCCCACTTTAGGTGTGCGTATGGAGAAAACAAATGACGTACTTTTAGTCCGCTTGAAAAAAAAAATTCTTTAATATCAAGGGAAATAACTTGATGTAACAACAGTAAGCAAAGAATCGCTTATAGCGGAGGAATTCAATAAGTGCTTTGTAAGTAGTGTAGAAGAAATTGTAAGAAGCGTCCCTAAGTGTCCTTTGCGAGATGAAACCTTGCTTTTGGTCCCTGAACCCAATTCCACGTTCTTTAGATTTTAAAGCAGTCATAGACACTTTTTTGGTACTTTTTTGGTCTCAGGATTTGAAAGCCCACTTTAAGTGTGCGTATGGAGAAAACAAATGACGTACTTTTAGTCCGCTTGAAAAAAAAGATATTTTATTCTATTTAATGGCAGTTCGATAGACAGCAACCACACGTAGTTTTGCACACATTCTATGTCTTTACGACAATATTTAATATCATTTCTTATTAGTGCCATTACTCCACCTGTTCTTCTATTATTTGTTACACATTGTTCGATCCGGTAACCTTCAACAGTCAGTTCACACAACTCAGTCTCGGCACATACATGAGTCTCGGATAAAAATAACAACTTAGGTTTCCTACTGTTAATAAAAACACAAATGTTGTCCTTGTTATTTAAAAAACCTTGGCAATTCAAATATATAATATCAGAAGTTAGAGCCATATCAGCATTTAACTGCTATTTTACAAACTTTTCTCTTTGAACTCGTTCAACTCTTTTCAGAGATTCACATTTATTACGATCCTAAGTAACTTTGTT
The DNA here is from genome assembly GCA_951812265.1 of Taphrorychus bicolor. Lineage (NCBI taxonomy): Eukaryota > Metazoa > Arthropoda > Insecta > Coleoptera > Curculionidae > Taphrorychus > Taphrorychus bicolor. Next base: position 37,469,518 of record OX638302.1, read on the forward strand.
AAGTGAAAATTACGTCTGTCAAACGTGCAAATTGAGTGATGCTCTGAATTAAAATAAAACGTTTTTTTAACTCAGGTATATTTTAGCATATAAATATCAATGCGTTTGAATGTTTTCTTTTCAATTTTATTTTGTAAAATTTTATTCTTAAAATATAATTAGAATTTTTCTAGACGTTAACCAGACGTAATAAATTACACCTATTTTACATAATATAATATTTGGTTAAAATAAAACTTGTTTAATTAAACCTACTATAATCCATTCACTTATTTCTGTCGTCAAGTTGGCGTTGGAAATCTGACATATTTCACCCGGTATAACATGACTGACAGTGACAGTGATATCGGTGTGAGGTTAAGATTATTGTTTACAATTCTGCCCACATAGTTGCCACATGGCTTTTTTTTGTTTAAGATTTTAATAATAATGATTAATAACTGAGAATCTAGTAATGGACCGAGGCTCTTCGCTAGTAGGTATATTATATTTTATTAATATATTTTAAAATAAATCTTCCAAAATGAGAGTAGAAGAGATTCAGTTTTTGGTGTAAATGTGTGTTCAGCAATATATTCATTCTACATAAATACTAGTGACAATATCTATAAAACATTTTTTTTGGACCAAGAAAAGTGAATTATAAGATATGTCAGGACAAGGACAATAATATATGGCTGCCGCAATTGGAAGCATGAAAATGTAACAATAATGCTGACTTTGAACTCAAAGCTGACTGTGAGCACATGTAATATTTTAAGAACTGAACTCATTGTTTCATTGCCCCACTTCAATGCTTGATTATAGTTCAAAGAAATTCGGAAATAGCTATAGCTGAATCCTAGAGAAAAATACACCAATTTTCACGTCATAAATGCTAGCTTGTAAGACTTTTTATTAATGCATATTTATTAATAACAATACAATAAAATAACATTGAATATACACAACCCCCAAAAATCGTTAAAGTGTTTCTTTTTCTGCAGCGGGAGATTCGAGCTGTTGAGTTTGTCTTTCAGCTGTGAGTTTATGCATGATGTTCCTCTCATATTCATTTAATAGTAACCGAACTAATGCAAAAACAAACATTTCAATTGAAACTGTTGGTTCTAGTGATCTTAAGTAGGGGGTTTCATTTAAAAATGTCAAATCTTCATCAAGCAATGACGAGTCACAAAAAACATGCTTTAGTAGCACCAATTGCAATATGACAATTATTATGCCAAGCTCCATCCTGATCTATAATATTGCACAAGATTAGGAACTAACTTATGAATAATTATGACCTTTTTACCATATAATTATTTGCTCATCCTTAGAAAAAAATAATGCTCCCCCAACTTCGAAAAACCGCCCAGATATGACTCTCTTACCCTTTAACAGGGTTCTGCATTGAAGATAAATAACTTCTGCATAGTTCCACCAACCTAAAAATTAAGATATAACTATGTTTGAAACACACCATCTAATTAACAATTTAATTTAATAATCCTCTCTCATTTGTTTTCTTAAACTGGAAATGCTACTAAACGTAAAAGTTTGATTAACAAGAGCAACCAGAATATATACAACAAACTTTTTTTACATTTGGAAGAGTAGGTTTAAAATTGTATAATATTTCTTATGGGAAAACTGTCTACAGCTCTACTAGAGGGCAGTTGCACCGAGTGGGTGTTAGAGTGCTTGTAATGAGAGTGTGGCCATAAGGTGGTATCGTTTTTTATTGGTGCCGCCATGTTTTTTCTAAAGTCTGGACGATTATTCTATAGGAAAGAGTGAAAGTGAAAGTGAGAATTGCTGGCCAATGGAATTCACCAACAGAATTTTTTGACCAATCAAAGTTGTCAAAATTCACTTTTTCCTATAGAATAATGCCCCAAAAGTCAATGGTCAGATTGACATATATGGTATATGGCATTTTGATGCATTTTCGGGTTATGGCCCTACTACGCCCTGGGAATATACCCGTCCTTTGTTTCCTCAATATGAATTTAAGCACAAGAATACTCTAAGAGCAATTTGGAATTCCGTCGGCTGTCAGTACTCAGTACGTCAACTCGATGATGGATAAACGTCATCTAAAAGTGGCGGGATATTTAAAAATGACCTGTACTTAAAAGGGTTGTTGTGGGAATTTGTGAATTATTCAACAATTCTCAATTGCTCATAATGTATCTTGAACTAAAGCATTTACTTATTAGTAGGAAGGAAGAATTATAGTTCATCGTTTGTCTGAAAAAAAAATCATTTGAAGGCTTTCGCCCATAAGAACAATGTTAATCTTGGAAAAAACATGGCGGACAAGTCCTTATGGCCACACTCTCATTACAGGCACTCCAGTGGGTGTATTTGTATTCTTTGAAGAAATCTATTTTGTAAATTTAAGCTTTTAAAAAATTAAATTTGTACCTGGTAATCCCTATGTTCTATATGTAAACGCTTTTTGGCTCACCCTACTTAGGGCAGTTTGAATTTGAATAGCTTTTTGGTTTTAGTACCTAGCAAATTAGCCTACAATTACAGGAAATCTGCTGAGTCTGAAATCACTTTTCAGTCCATCAGTTTCTGCATGTCTCAGAGCTTACTGACTCGTACCTATGCTGTCAAATAGCCGTTACATGTTGGGGCTGCTTGTACTTGCATAGGTATATTATTTTGCTTTGCCTGCCTCCATTAATGAAATTAATATTATTGCACTATATGGACTAAAAAACAAATAGACAACGATAATTCTTTTAAATTATTATTAATAAAGTAAGCAGGAAAATATTAAGTAGTATTTCCAGTCTTCAAATAGGCCCCACAGCCAATACCTAAAAATGTCTAGATGTAAGCATACTTACCCCAAAAATATTGGAAATCTACTCACCTAAGGTGATGCTTACCAAGTTTGGACCTTCGCATTAATTATTTTCGGCATTTTTTGGTTGCAAAATAAAGTTTTATAATATAGAAAATGCACTTGATAATATGTAAAAAATCGACAACTACATTTCAATGACACTTTTTGACAAATTTGTTTTGACAACAAGTAAACAAACAAAAGCTATTGATGTTATACTGGGGAAATTCCATGGCATGGATTGATGCCAAAAATTACTGAATGGATAATAGGTACTACTAAAACAAGATAGGTATAGTTCGTACATTGTAACTTTACTTGTGCAGGCGGCCTTTAGACGTTGTCTAGTTTTCTGCAGTTTTCACGTCCTGTGTACCTAATTTTAATTTGTTAATATAAAAATAGCTATTAATTCGAAGAGTATCTACCGTGATAACTGGAGTGATAGTGTTCTCTTCTGTTTGGGTATACCGGGTGTCCAGCAGAACCCTGGACATAGGAGATTAACATGGGAAATCGGTTTTTATTTTTTTGCGCCTGTACGGTTGATTTGATTGAAAACCTTTTAAGAGTAAAGTTGTAGAGTTTATAGTCAGTTATCATCCTGTAATTTTTTCAATACCACAGTTTTGGCTATTTTTTGGAAAAACGCCTCGAAAAGTGCAAAAATTTGAATTGGGCGCGTCACCCCCACCATGCATGTGCAGTGTCGCCAACATAATAATTTCTTATGTCAGACTCAGAGCCGATTTTCCTTTCTTATTAATTTGGAGGGACTATCATGTAGTAATTAACGTGATTATGCAGAGAAAATTAACTGAAAACCTGACGATAATGTTCTTAAATTATAGGTAAGTAAAAGTTACGTTTATAATAATCATAATTAGTAAAAGGAAAATCATTCCAATTTGTGTATGGCTGGTTGTCTAATTCATTTTAGTTTAGCAATACGACAACCACGATGACATGACAATTTGTCTCTTGTCACCAATTAAGGGTGTTCGTTGTTGTTGTTGTTATTGAGGTGAATTCATCTATCTCCAAATGTTTTACTTCAAAAGTGTCTATTTTGCAGTGCTGTGTGACGCGAGGCCCCATCCTGCATGCAAAAAACCCTTGCTAAGTGCTGGACTCTCCTATGACAGACAAAATCTCATTGGAAAACCAAATACAGTGGGCCCCAAAATGCCAATCCACACATTGACAACTTCTCGACGTTGGTCTCGGTTGTCCTGCACTGTATGTGGATTTTAGAGAGTCCAAACTCATTCATTTTGTTGATTTGAGGGACCCATTAATCCAAATTAACAGTCATTGGTGGAACAAATGTTTATAGCAAATAAGCAAGACCAGAAGCAGATAGCGATGGATGTTTGATCTGCTAAGACCAGTTTCTTTCATGTTTTATCTATGTATCTGGAGACTATAGTGCCTGTGAAAAAACTCTTTTCAGTGATAACAAATCTTGCCAAACTGGCCACAAACAACTTGAAAAACTGGACAAAAATTGGTTTCATTCCAATCGATTGCTGCTGAATGCAAGACACAGAGGATGGTGTTTGCATTGAGGGAGATTGGAACCGTAAATGACCACGTATCCCAGGTTAAATTTCTTGGGGTTCTTGTGGATGAGAGTGCCAAATGGGATTTACACACTGATAACTTGGCTTCAAGACTCAATACAAGTTTGTACCTGCTACGTCAGCTTTCAGATAGGATATCTCGTACGGTACTTAGATCGGCTTACTTTGCATCTTCTCATGCATGGCTCTCTTATGCTGTAGTTGTTTGGGGCCACGCCTCGGGGGCTAAGCGTTTGTTCGGGCTTCAGCGAAGAGCGGTCCGATTGTTGGCTGGCCTGGGCTACAGAGATGACTGCAGAGCGCACTTCAGAGAGCTAGGCATACTAACCCTGCCCTCCATGTTTATATTGGAGAATTTGCTGTTTGTGAAAAATAACATGTATCTGTTTTCTGCTCACGAGGACATGCATGCTTACCTTACTAGAGACCGAAAAAGTTTAATAACCTCATATTGTCGTTTGAGAAGGTGCCAGAATGGTCCTGGCTACTGGGCGGTAAAATATTTCAACTGCCCATAAAAATTAAAGCATTGACAGTGGATAGTTTCCGAAAGGAAATTAAGCAAATTTTAATGGTAAATGTTTTTTATTGTGATGAAGAGTATTTTAAGTATTTTAATCAAAATTATTAATTTTTTTTTCTTCTCTCTGTATAGTCTATTTTAGGATGTTGACTGTAAGCTTTTAGTATTAAGTAAATAATGGCATCTGGACTGAATTTATTTAAATTTAATTTGTAGACTATTCTATTTTTGAGGTATGTACATTGCTGTTTTGGTGATTGTAAACATGAATAAATTTGAATTGAATTGAATTGAATCTTAATAAAGGTGATAGTGTTTTTATAGGAATAATTGTTGTTATCTGTGTTATTACCTAAATTTATGTTACATTTCTTTTTCATGTCCACTTGTTAATTTCTTCTGTTAAGAAATTTATGTATAGATTGATTATGGAAATATACTTATTTTGGTACTTGTTGCATCCACTTTTTCACACACAATTTCCTCGAAATAAAAATGTAATGTATACAGAAACCTTGTATTTATTGATATTAAAAGTAAGGAAATTAGGAACCATTTTGTTGACACAGTGTAAAATTTTATTTTTATTATTTTTTATTTAAATATTTTATTAGTTATGAATTTTGAGGAGAGAAAACTTGTTTTAAAACAATACTGGGCTGGTAATTCCTTTGCTCAAATTCGAGACAACATTGTTGCATTGTTTCCTGAACAACCAATATCAGCATGCAGTTCACTTCAGGCGGTGGTTGCTCGTTTTGAGGAAACTGGGAGTATTAAGCCGATATGTTCCTGTGAGCGAAAGCGATGACTTCAAGCTGGTGCGGCTCCAGAGGATGAAAATGTGGCAAAACTTGTTGTTCTTGCTGCAGTAAACAATGATCCTTCCAAGAGTATTCGACAGATTGGCCAAGAAACTAGACTTAGTGGATCGACCATCCATAATTATCTGCAAAAGGAAGGTTTTGAAAGCTACAAACAAGAGAACCATCAACAACTTGTACCGACCCACCTTTTCCCCCAAATGGAGTTTTGTGAAATCCTAACCGAAAAAATTATTGTAGCCCCAAGATTTGTTAGAAACAATTGTTTCAGGGATGAATGCTAATTTGGATTGACTGGCTCTTCAAATCAACAAAATGATCGGATTTGGGCACTCCAAAACCCACATATAGTGCATGACAATCGGGACCAACGTCGAGCAACTGTAACGTGTGGATCGGCATTTTGGGGCGCCATGTTATAAGTCCATTTTTCATTGATTGCAGTTTGAATGCCAACAAATCTGGCAATATGCTTCGCAATGACATTTTGCCTGCTGTAGAAGCCATCCAGCCATTAGAACGGGTTTTTTACATGCAAGATGGGGCGTCACACCATCCTCTGTGTCTTGCATTCAGCAGGAATCGATTGGAATAAAACCAATTTTTCGCCAGTTTTTCAAGTTGTTTGTGGCCAGTTTGGCAAGATTTGTTGTCACTGAAAAGAGTTTTTTTCACAGGCACTATAGTTTCCAGATACATAGATAAAACACGAAAGAAACTGGTCTTAGCAGATCAAACATCCATCGCTATCTGCTTACTGGTCTTGCTTATTTGCTATAAACATTTGTTACACCAATGAATGTTAATTTGGATTAATGGGTCCCTCAAATCAACAAAATGAATGAGTTTTGACTCTCTAAAATCCACATACAGTGCAGGACAACCGAGACCAACGTCGAGAAGTTGTCAATGTGTGGATTGGCATTTTGGGGCCCACTGTATTTGGTTTTCCAATGAGATTTTGTCTGTCATAGAAGAGTCCAGCACTTAGCAAGGGTTTTTTACATGCAGGATGGGGCCTCGCGTCACACAGCACTGCAAAATAGACACTTTTGAAGTAAAACATTTGGAGATAGATGAATTCTCCTCAATAACAACAACAACGAACACCCTTAATTGGTGACAAGAGACAAATGGTCATGTCATCGTGGTTGTCGTATTGCTAAACTAAAATGAATTAGACAACCAGCCATACACAAATTGGAATGATTTTCCTTTTACTAATTATGATAATTATAAACGTAACTTTTACTTACCTATAATTTAAGAACATTATCGTCAGGTTTTCAGTTAATTTTCTCTGCATAATCACGTTAATTACTACATGATAGTCCCTCAAAATAAATAAGAAAGGAAAATCGGCTCTGAATCTGACATATGAAATTATTATGTTGGCGACACTGCACATGCATGGTGGGGGTGACGCGCCAAATTCAAATTTTTGCACTTTTCGAGGCGTTTTTCCAAAAAATAGCCAAAACTGTGGTATTGAAAAAATTACAGGATGATAACTGACTATAAACTCTACAACTTTACTCTTAAAAGTTTTTCAATCAAATCAACCGTACAGGCGCAAAAAAATAAAAACCGATTTCCCATGTTAATCTCCTATGTCCAGGGTTCTGCTGGACACCCGGTATGAAAGGAAGCTCTACATATGGTCATTCCAGAATTATGGACCAAGTGTATTAAGTATTTTGAACAAATCGTATTTGTATGGCATTAGGAGTAACCAGTGCTCGACCGGCAAGAAATTCAGACTTAAACTAAGTACCTACTTACGTAGGTAGTCACACACATTACAAACCAGTGCCAATAAATGAAATTAACGGGTGCCAATCAGTAGTGCGAAAAGTGCCAACAAATGGAAATGCTATGTATTCTGCGTTATTTCAGTTTTGCAAGGGATTTCTGTTGAATAAATTTACAAAAAACATGGGAATTTTGTTACAAGTTCATATTTGGTATCTCAAAAATAAAGAAAAAAAAAATAAAGCAACAAAATCAAAAACTATATAAAATGAAAGTAACAACTCCCCTTAAAGTGCCAATCATTGGGTAGTTTACCCTAGTTGCCTTTTAGCCCAATAGCTGCAGATGTTCTAGGAGAAAAGCTAATCTCTTCTTCACAACAGATATGGCCATGTTTTACGTCTGCAGCCAAATTATTGAGTCTCACCATTTCTTTAGCTATTAGAATGGTTTTGGTAACTGTTTATGAAGAGCTTCTACATCTATTATGTTAGTTATCAATAGATGTCGCTAATTCAACAAAATCTTCGGAAGTGCATGAAGTTACCAACTGACTTAGCAGCTTTAGATTTCCCAACGCTAAAAAAAGTTAATTTCTTTTGCAACCAAATCTTCTGAAGTAGTTTGAATGACTTCAATACTGAACCAGTATCCAGTATTGAAGTCATATCCTCAAGAAGCAATTGAATGATTTTACAGTTTTAATGACAGGTAGAAATCTGCCTAGTGAATCCTAACTGGAAAAAACTGGTGTAAAAAAAAACTCTTAACTGTGATTGTAGCAAAACAAAGGAAAGAAGTGGCGTGGTTTTTCTAAAATGAAAACGGAAAACTCTAAGAAGACCCATGAGAGAGAAGAAACTTTTCTGAATCAAAACATATTGAGATTGAAGTTCCGCAATTGTGATAACTGAAGTTATTTGTAGAAAGCCGCCATTTGAAGCAGTAATGGCTTTTTTGTAGTACCTCCTTAAGATCTTCAGAATATCCGAGATTAAGTAAATTAAAAATCTTTGACTTTTTTTTTAGTGTTTTTCATTTAATTATCAATGAAAATACATACATGATAAAACTTCTTTGGCTAAGAATTAAATAAGAACGTACTCAGAAACTTGCTCATGGTCAATCTAGACATCAAGTTTTGAATCAAATATAAATGTGTTGTTTTACGAGTGGCAACCTTTTCTCCGAGATTTTAACTTATAAAGCCATCAAGAGTGGATATTTAAAAAAATTGCTCTTCAATAATAACATTCATATAGCAATTCCTTTGGCACATTTCATAGAACCAGACCCTCTACCTACACCTCCATCAGCTTCCGATTACCATAAAACAATATTTTTCTTAATTAAAATTGCTGAAAGACAAATTCGCGGGCAAAAAACTAATTTTAAATTCGAACTCGGACTCCCATGTTTATTTAATTGTATAATGCGGCTCATTATAATGATTTTCAAGATGCGTACAAAAACTTGCTGAATGACAAGGAGTTATGAGACGAGAGAAGGATCCGTTGAACTTATATTTTCATAAATATTTCATAAACAATACCGGGTGGCGGACGGTGCTTGTGTGAAGGGTCCAGCAGTCGGCGTCATTGGTCGAAAATCGTCCTTAAACTGCTAAAGTTATTGTTGAAATTTGAAATTTAAGATAAATGGTCCCAGTGCCTACTAATTTTTTTTGCAAAACAAATTAGTAATGCTATTTTCATTTTTAGGTAAGGGAGAGAAAAAAAAGTGAAAGGTGAAATACATACAGTTTGGACCGACTAGACACTTCCATCTAGGTACTCCAGAATACTGCTAATCAGCTGCTATAGCCCGAGTAATGAAATGATGAAGAAAAAGAATTAAAAAGTGCTTGGAAAGACAGCATTAGAGAAGGAAAAAGATTTATTTAGGTAGAATAGCATATTCTAGTTAGCTAAAAACAACAGTTAGCATGTAGTATAGCCCATTTCAGGAAGATATTCATCTAGCTGCCACAGAAATATCAGATTGGCAGTGTTAGCCTTTTATCAAAAGTTTTTCATTGAAATCTGGGAAAATTTTCATCTTTGCATTAGTAGTGCAATAGTTTCACATTTTCATCTTTGCATTTGCATATTTCTTTATATTTTTGATTCGAATTTTTGCTACACTCGCTTATACTAAACCGCACAGGATGCCAATGGTCTTACAAAAGTGTTAGTTTTTTACTACTTACTTTTGGGTGAAGCCTCATCACCCAAAAGGAAGTAGTAAAAATTGAACTTTTCGCTTCAAAGATTTAGGAATTATCTAAAAGAGTTAGTCTTATCAGATGCCATAATAAAGAGATGAGTAGAAAGTAGACTGTTGAACATTTTGAAAACAGAGCTTATTCTATGACCTATTGCCATGTTTGAGTACAGTCACTGGTGTGTTTGTAAATTACAATGTTCTGTTAAGTCATTGCGTGGAAACCAATTTGAGATTAATAATTGTGATCTTAGTCAAACAAAGTGAATATTATGTACAGGTTAATTTCTCTAGAGCATTTAGAGTATAAAGCATCTGTGTTAAAATATTACTAAGTGTTCATATACACTTTTTTTTAAAGAGATTTGTAAGATATGGGCATTTTGAAGTTTACATTCTGGGCTACAACTTTTGATCACCTTATATTTTATAAATATTTTATACAATGATTTACCACAAATGTCCTTAGTCTCTATTTGAAGGAAATTTTCCATGCTTGCGATGAATGTCCTCAACACATAATTGGTTCAAACTTTGGTACTTTCACGTAATAATTTTCTACTGTAAATACAATTTTTAATTACTTTTGAGATTTTAATTATTAATTAAATTTTGTTAGTCACACTAAGGTTCTTTGTCTTTACACATTTTAATAAAAACGATATATGTTTGTTAAAAAGCTTGTATCCAAATTACAAACTCCCAGGTGCACCTTAACTTTTAAGCCCAATATTTCCCTTAGGAGTCACATTAAGACAAAACAACTAGGCGATATTTTGAGCTGGCCTATAAACTCCCAAGATTATATTGTTGCGAACTCAGGGTTCAATAATTCCAGTGTAACGATGTAACACGACAACACTATTTATTTATTCCACAAATATACACAGGTACAATTCGTATACTAAATAACTCACTACTTAACACTTTTAGCCTTCTATTATCGCTTCGTAACTTTAGCTTACTTATAGCTCGACTAAAATAAGACTACTCTACTCGGGCGCTCTATGCGCCTTTTATATACAATCCTACAATTACAGAAAAACCTAGAAAGTTCTTTATAAGAATTCTTGAATAATCTCATATAAAAAAACGGTTGTAAACAACTGCCTTCTAGATTAAGCCAGACGAGCAATAAATCACTCGTGTCAGCCATGACGCAGCGCGGATAGGTCGCGAAGCTCCACCAACCAACACGCTCCCATGCGTTGCCCCGCCTCCCATGCGGCGTTGCTGCGATCGTAACAATATCATAGACCGAGCCATAGACTTAATCAACACTCTGTAGTGGAGGGTAAAGTTTAAATGTTAGATATAAATTGTTTACGCTATGTTACAGATATTATATATACAATGTTTATGTTATACTTTTTTAAATATCTTTCACAATGTCATCAAGTTGGTTATGAATTATTTACAGAAATTAATGGAGCAAAGAAAGTAAATGGTACTTTATATTTGAGTATCCTTGTCTCCTGACAATTTACACTCCATTTAAAGAGTTTTTCAATCAAACCACTTTTTTAATAATTATAATGTTCTAACACTACCAACTATATCTATTTTGCTAGGTATCTAAAATAAAAAGTTTTTGCATATTCAACAGCATTTTTATTGTGCACTACGTTATTTGCAAAGGGGTCATAATTTCAAGCTTGATTTATATTTCTAACAGTTAAACCTATAATCAACTTAAAGTTCATTTAAATTCTAATAATACTACGAGTTAATAAGACATTTCCAACTGACTTTATAAGAAATGGCTATTTCTGGTTTAAAAAAACTTTAATTATTTCTTTAGCTAATATTAAGTCAGATAAAACACACACTAACTAAGGCAATACTTCTTTTTGAGTAAGCAATGTAACCATAAGTGCTTAAAAAACAAAAATAGACTTAAAAAAAAATTACACCTCTATAAGTAGCTACAGATACAAGCGAAGAGGTCACGTTTAATCCATAGAGCCTTACAGAATTGACTATCCAAATGACACAACAGTAAATTGGTCTAATAGAAAATAGTATTCTCCTTATCATTCGAAGTAATCTTCAATAATATTAACTTCAGATCTAAAGTAATGATCCAAACCATCTCTTAACTGTCTGTTCTAACTCCAATCCTGGGTAATTAGGAAGTTGACAGATGGTCAAGCTAGCTCCTTAGATAATGCGTTCAAATAATTTAAATCCTGTGACAATATCTGGTTGAGTCTATTTGAGCAATTTAACACACTCATAGCTGGCTATAAATAATCCCTCCTTGAGAGTGGTTTTTTTAGGTCATGAGCTTAGTTTCAACATTATTTGCCTAAGACAAATTCTGAGCTACCTTGGCAGCCTCTCTATCAGCTGAAGATATATTTATTTCAGTGGTTTATTCTTCACTTTTAAGCATGTTTTCTGATATTTCTTGATGGGTTCTCTCACGCACTAATTGTAATGATAATCCTGGGTGGATCATGGATCAACACAACATCCAAATGGTGTGACAGTACCTAAATTCGGTCTGGTAGAAAACATAATCTTTTCCCATTTGTTTTCGCTGTGCTTGGAGCAATTTTTAATTCCCTGCAATATGGGTCTACTTTAAAGGTCCAAAGCGGTATTATGGGTGGTTATAAAAAGCTAGTCAAAAAGTGTTGTCTATTCACTCTATTCGGAATGCATCTAAGCGGTCACCAATATGATGGTATGTTTGAACTGCTCTCTTCATAAGTGAATTCAACCACGTTATTACTGTGACAAATTTTGGGGAAGTCGAATGAATTGTGGGGTTGAATATTGTGGTCTTCGTTTCTCAATTTTCCACTTTATTTCTCAGGAGTTGCAGGATGCAAATGGGCTTTGAAGATCATGCAATGAATTGTAGTCGTAGTTCTGGGTGGTAGTTAGTCAATTAGTAAGCGATTTAGATTTTCACAATTACGAACGCAGCACAAAATAGGATTTAGGCAAAATTTGATAAATGCAATAGAAATGTTCAGAAATACCATTTTAAGTTTCTTATTCTTCTTGATCTCAGCTTCTCCTTCGGAGGTTGCTGATCATCATGGCTATTCTAACTTTAGAGGCAGCTGTCCGAAATAGTTCGACAGATGAAAGGTCAAACCAGTCTCGCAGGTTACGTAGCCAGGAAATTCTACGTCGACCGACGCTTCTGCGTCTCACGATCTTCCCCTGCATGATGAGCTGCAGAATTTCATATTTTGAATTACGCATAACATGCCCAAGAAACACTAGTTTTTTTCTCTTAATTTTGAAAAGAATTTCCATTTCCTTATCAATTCTTTCCAGAACTTGTTCGTTCGTAATGCGGTCCATCCAGGAGACCTTTAACATTCGGCGGTACACCCACCACTCAAACGATCCCAGTCTCTTCGATGTTTCCTTGTTCAGTGTCCATCCTTCAAGACCATATAGCAACACTGGAAAGACGTAACACCGCACCACTCTCACTCTCAAATTCAAAGATAGATCTCGGCCTATCAGCAGTTTTTTCAGTTGGATAAATGTTATCCTCGCTCGCTCAATTCTTGACAAGATTTCTTGTTTGTGTGCAACATTTTGATTTATAATAGTTCCTAGGTATTTGAAGTGATGGACTTGCACAACCATCTTGTGTATAGTCAGTTGACCACTGATGTTCTTTTTGGATATTATTAGCATTTTTGCTTTATCGATTTTAATATTTAGCCCATAATCTTCGCTAACTACTGTTACTTTGTCTACCAGTCTCTGCAGGTCTTTGAGGCAGCTTGCTATTACAGCGGTATTGTCAGCGTACCTGATGTTGTTGACAGTTCTGCCATTGACTGCTATACCCGCCAGCTCCTCTTCCAATGCCTCCCGAAAAACAAACTCCGAGTAAATATTAAATAGCATAGGAGAGAGAACACACCCCTGCCTGACTCCCTTCCGAATACTAATTTGTTCTGTCAAAGCATTGTCTTATTTCAGTCTAGAAGTTTGTTTCCAGTACAGATTTGATATTATTCGGACATCGTGGTAATCAATGCTAAGTCCTTGGAGTACATCCAGAAGCTTTTCATGCTGGACATTGTCGAACGGCTTACTATAATCTATGAAGCATACGTAAAGGTCTTGGTATACATCTAGGCATCTCTGAGTCAAGACATTCAAAGCAAAGATGGCCTCTCTCGTATCCAAATTGTGTGTCTGATCTTTCAACCTCACATTTTTTGTATATTCTAGTATGTATAATTTTTATAAAGATTTTCAGAACCTGACTCATCAAACTTATTAGTCTGTGATCATCACACTTTCACGCTCGAGATCTTTTCGGGATAGGAACAAAGGTGGAAAGCAGCCATTCTCTGGAAATTACTCCTGATGCATCCTGATTGCAGTTCTTTGGTCACTTCCCACATTTCTCCGATTTAGTAACTTTCCTGGTATAACTTTCCAATTGTTTATAAAATGTGCTACGATTATTTAATCAAAAGATGAATATCTTCCTGAAATGAAGTACCTATATCAAAGCAAAGCGTTAATTTTTTTCTTGTTTTAAAATATGTTTTAGGTCTGTTCTTCGTCTGCTATCAACGAGGTTTTTTTCTGTCAACCAGTCTGAGTATTTTTGTTAACTAACATAGCGTAGCAGAACCAAAATTTATGGCAACCGTGGCAAAAGCCTTTTTGGATTGAGTTGTTGGAGTAAGTTTTTCACTGCTGCAGTAAACAAACTTTACCACACGCAAGCTGAAACTAGCACTTTACACTCACTAGTGCGTTAAATTTTTTTACCGCACGTTTATCATCAGTGTCATGCTTCTTCACTTGACTAGTATGACGCGTCTGTTACTTGTGACATACGTGCGGTAAATTTTTTTACTGCACCTGTGCTCGTATAAATTTTTACCACACACTATTATTAACAGAACAAAGAAAAATCCGCAATACACGTGCGCTTGTTGTAAAATTCTACCTAACTAGTGCTTCACGTGGTTTGTTCGACTGCAATGACGTGTGGTAAAGAACCACTTTCCGCACTTGATAGGTAAATAACAACTGTTACCGAACTGTATTTTGTGGCCACATTGGAAAGTAACGTTTTGGTAGTTTTTTTAGCAATTGCGGTGTCAGTTACTCTGCTTACCTGGTCATGACAAATGGGAAAGTATAAAAATAAACGTAAAACATATACTTTTACATAGTAGGTGAATTAGCGGGATGGGGACAAATAACGACAATTCAGCTTTTATCAATTTCCAACGTTTCGACCATATATTGTGAATATTGAAACGTTGGCAATTGATAAAAGCTGAAATGTCGTTATTTGTCCCCATCCCGCTAATCCACCTACTACTTAGTTTATTGGGACGCCAAACACTCGTAATATACTTTTACGTTTATATAAAGACTCAATAAGACGCAAATCAAAGAAAATTGAAAAACGTGCAATAAGTATAGCTGTTTGAGATTAATTCTGCCCCTCACTTTTGAAATTAACCCTGACATCTATACAGTGCTTCTCCAGATATGTGAAGCAAAATCTCGTCAAAAGTAAAAAAGTGACAAATTTAAAGTTTTTTTTTTGAGATTATTTATGCTTGGTCAAAGACCAATTTCTGTATAATTTTGGTTTTAAAAAACCAAGTAATCCTTGTTAATTGTCAGAAAACTGTTTTTTCGGTAAGGTTCTATAAGACTGTGAAAGCTTTCACGGCGGATCAAAATACATTCTAAAGTGTTTTCCGGGCTTTGAAGCCGTGATCCAATGGAATTGCTTCCTGACGTTTCGTCTACAGCTGCGACAGACATAATCAAATGCGATGAGGCAATGGGCGACGTGATCTCCCGTATTTCCCGACGTTAACTGATTCGACTATGGTGAGCTCCTTGGTATTTATCCCCCCGGCGCCGGCGTCGCGCTGCAGTGGAGGGGCTAGGGTGGTTAAAGATCTCAATGGCTTCTCTCATTAGTCTCGGATAGAAACGCTACGATTGATAAAAGATTTCCAGCTCGTTGAAAAGGATGTCGTGACCTTCGGAGAGAGCGTGCTCTGCTACTGCTGACTTTTGTGTTTGTCACAGACTATAACTCCTCTTGTGTTCTGTAATCCTCGTGTTGATACTGCGTTGTGTGGTGCCAATGTATACCGAGCCACAGTTGTATGGAACTCGGTAAACTCCGGGTCCTGATAGGGAATCTCTGCGTTATTTAGTCGATCTCAAACTCTGTTTCTATCCGAGACTAACGAGAGAGGTTACTGAGATCTATAAACACGACAACAACTTCCACAGGAAGGAGGACATTACGTTTCTAAATGCAGACTTGAAGCCGGTTCTACGATATACAGAGTGTTCATTATAAAACTTCATCTAGTTGGCTGTGAAATGTCAACAGAAAAGGATAGAGAAACAAAAGTGCATTTATTTTCGTTATGTCATCTTTTTCTGTCAAAATTTCATAGCCTGCTAGATGAAATTTTATAATGAACACCCCGTACTTCAAGTGCGCCGAAACCCCGCGCCACCACGACCCCCTCCCCAGTCCCTCCACTGCAGCGTTATGGCGCGGCAGGGGAATAAATACCACGGAGCTCACCACAGTCGAATCATTCGAATTAGGGATGTGCAAGATATAAGAAAATATCGATATTTTTAATATCGATATTTTAGAAATACATCAGTATCAAGAACTGTATGTGTCATAAATTTGGTTAAAATGTACCCAAATTATCTAAAAATGCAAATTTTAATGTTTCTTGAGAAATTAAGTTTAATAACTAAATAAAGTAAAACTAATTTCTAATTGGTTGCTTTTAGTAAAAATATTCGGTGGACTAAAATTAAAAACAATTTGACTGTAAACGCTCAAAATAAAAATGCGTTTTTCTTTGAGACGGTCAGATTAGCATTGCGGCAAAAAATTTAAAGCATATGATTAAAGCCAAAGTTGCTTAAAAATAACTCAAAGCGCAAATTTGGAATTTTGGAAACATTCAATGAAAATTTGAAGAAATTCCGAGGGCTAAAGTGGGTTAAAAATTTTCCAAATTCAGCAGAAATTCGATTTTAAGACTAAAGAAGGCAAAACTGATTTCTAATTTTTTGCTTTTAGTAACAATAATTTTTTTATCAAAATAAGTGAAACTTATGTATAAACCCTCAAGATCAAAATGCTTTTTTGTTTTGCGACAAAGATAAGTTAGGATAAGGTCCAAAAATCTTTGAAAAATGACTCATGCATATAGAAATAGAAATTTGAAGTTCTTGGAAAAATTTAGATTATGATTAAAATTCAAAATTGGTTAGAAATGCCTCAAAGTCTTTTGAGGAAAATTGGAAAAAGGAAATTTGGAATTATGGAATAATTCAATGCGAATTTGGAGAAAATCAGACACTTAAGGCTACTATCGATTAAAAATTACCGAAATTGTCTAAACATGCCATTTTTTAGTAAAGAGCATGAGTGATCTGTAGATGCAATATATTACACCCTATACGAGATTCACTCAAAGTACCGTCGTGGGACGGGCGGGGATTACGCTCAACTTGAAAAACAAGAAGTCGATTTAGATTTTGAGAAAATTTGAAAATACGAAAACAGTTGTTTCTCCAAAGTGGCAGATCCCATTTTACAAAAACTTTCGATGTTTGAAAGAACATCATTTACTCAATCTTGGAAATTAAAATAAAGTTCCCACTGCTCTAAGTAGGGAGGGGGGGGGAGTTTATTTGAAAACTTCAACTAGTTGCCTTTGAAATGTCAAAAGAAACGAATGAAGGAACAAAAGTCCATTTACAATCATTATATCACCCTTTTCTGTCAAAAATGCATAGCCTTCTGGATGACGTTTTCGGTTGGCCCCCCTTTTTTTTCGACTCTTTTTAGATTTCTTTGAGATTTTTGTTTGACTGATTGATAAACGCAAGCACACAACTGAAAATTTTCATTTTGACAACTTTCGAAATTGACCTCGAAAAGGGTCTATTTCCAAAAATATTGCACCATGGAACTATACTTGCGATAGTGGGACGTAAAAGAAGACATCAGGAAGAGGAAAAAAACAGTTGGATTCACTCCGATCGGTAGAGGCCTAATTCAGTTACAGCGGATCAAAGTTGAGAATAATTGAGAAAAGGGCCGTAATTTTCCCACCCCTTTAGGACCTTTTCGGAAAAATTTTTTTGCTGCTTTTGATCGCAATGACACACTTGCAATCCCCTAAGAACGTAACACACTCAATTCGAATAAATGTAACCTCTAGAGGTTTTTTTTTTAAATGGTTAAAAAACGCGATTCTAAAAGTGCTTAAAAATCGACCTCCGAAGGGGTCTATCTCCGAAAATATTGCACCTACGGAACTTGCAAAGCATTTGAGACAACCAAACGTAAATAAGAGGAAGAAACGAAATAATTTATCAAAAAATATCTATAATAGCCAAATTATACTAAAGGTTCTCAAATTTTTTGTAATAGCCATTCACAATTTTGGCAATTTCGGCAATCTTGAGAATTCCATTAATGTCTGAAGCATTTGAGACAAACAAAACGTAAAGGTTTGTTTTTTAAAAATGTTTACAATGACCCAATTGTCCTTTAGATTCTCCAATATGTAAACCATTCACTTATTATTGCCGTCAAGTAGGCGTTGGAAATCTGACTTTGACATTTTTATCGTATCTTCTCAACATGTGCCGAAAAGGGATAGATATTAAAAAAATTAAGATTTCAAAGGTAACGAGATGCCAAAAATAAGTGAATAAGGTATAGTACTATTATTCATAGTATACAAAGCAATTGTGCGAAAACTATTTAACATTAAACTTGAGATAATTGTAATAATGTGTGGTAGTGAACCTTTCAAGGAAAAGAAAGAGGTGAAAGAGTTTCTCAGAAATGTCCTCAATAGCCAAATCATGCTTATGTTTTTCAATTTTGAGAAATGGCGTAATTCCTGTGGCTGATTTAAAAGTTGCAAAGCATTTGAGTCAAATCAAACGAGGTATAATGATATAAATATGGTTTCTCAAAAAATGACCCATTTATCTTTAAATTTCTCAAATATGAATTCAATAATCCATAGTTATGAAAAAATATGAGAGGGGGCAATTTTGAGAAAATAATTTACCAGAAAATTGAGATAATTGTTATGATTTGAGGACACGGTAAGGCTTCTAATTAAGAGGAATTAATAAAATAATGTTTTAAAAAATATCCGCAATAGCCAAATTATACAAAAATTTCTCAAATTTCTTGTAATAGTTCACTATTCCCATGGTAATTTTGAGAAATCCGGTCAAGTGTGTTGCCATGAATTAAAAATGGTAAAGCATTTGAGACAAACAAAATATATTCTCTAAATTTATTACAATTATTCGTATAATAAACAGCGTCAAATTTTCTGTGACAATCCACAATTGGAAGAACAAGAGGACGAAATAAAATAATTTCTCAAAAAATATGTGCAATAGCCAAATTACACCAAACTTTCTCAAATTTCTAGTAATAGTTCACCATTCACATGCCAATTTTGAACATTTCAGTAAAGTCTGTTGTCATGATTAGTGAAGCATTTGAGACAAACAAAATGTAAAGATTGTTTCTCAAAAACGGTATAATGGCCGAATTGTCCTATAGATTTATTCCAATTGTACGATTAAAAATAATAAGAAAAAGAAAGAAAGGAAAACCATAACTTTTGGGAACTTATAGGTATACACGGTAGATCATACGTACTCTTGGTTAAGGGATACGGACAGGTTTCTACAAACTACTGATCCTATTAAATCTAAATATAAACAAATATTAAAAATGAAAAAAATAAAAAATGAGCGCAGAGTATTCGGATTCCTAAAACTTAAATCGTCTAAAAAATGCTCAGATTTCGATGGTAAGAGGCGAAAGGGAACATCAAGAAGATGAAAATGCAGTTGGATTCACTCCGATCGGTCTAGGCGTTCTCAAGTTACAGGCGGTCAAAGTTGAAAAATGAGAAATAATCGTAATGCCCCCCCCCCCTTTGGACATTTTCAGAAAAAATTCGGAAATTTTTCTTTTTTGCATTTTTTAATCGGAATGGCACGCTTGCAACCTCCTAAGAAACTACCTAACAAACTCAATTCGAATGAAATTAACCTCTAAAGAGGTTTTTTAAAAATGGTCCAAAAACGCGATTCTAAAAGTGCCTAAAAATCGATCTCCGAAGGGGTCGATCTCCGAAAATATTGCACCTATGGAACTTCCGATGGTGGGAAGTGAAAGAGGACATCAAGAAGTCAAGAACAGGGAAATGCAGTTGGATTTAGTAATGTACAAGACATAAGAAAATATCGATATTTTTAATATCGATATTTTAGTAATATATCAATACCGGCATTCGATATATCGTCAAAAAGATCGGTATATATTGAAACAACATTGCTTTTTCTAAGATGCTACAACATTAACAAATTGAAACTAAACAGAAGAACTTGGAGCCGCGCAAATACGAATAAAAAAATAGTAACAAGGTGATAACTGACTTAGCTTAGCTCATTCCTGACACTTTTTTTCGAGGAAATCGTCGCCATTTTTTGATAGGACCATTGTTAAAAAGGGGGGCCAAAACTGTTAAACAGGAGGGTTTTTCCAGATATAATATACTATGAGATATTGACATGAGATATGATACTGCTAGATATTCATCTAGCAGGCTGATAAATTGACAGACACGTCCTATGTCGTCCTTCCATGTAAATGTGTCATTTATGTGTCAATTTCTCAGCTTACTAGATGAATATCTATTTGAAATGGACTCTATCTCGCTGGAGCACTGCCACCTAGACCATAAGGCCGTGAAGCAGAAGCTGTGACGTCACAGTCGTGGTCCAAGGTCACTAGTGTGAGACCATTTGAATTGTATGGATTTCAAATATTTTTTTCGACTTTGCGACTAATATTATTCATTTTGTATTCATAATTTTGTTTTTATAAATTGTGCCGGACTTTAGGACATTTCTTGCAGCTAGTGCTGCATTTAGACTAACAACAAGTGCTTTAAAAGTGTTGTAAATTTCTCAAACGTGGTTGGGTGTCACGGTGCGAAATCAATGTAAACAGGTCTAGCAAATCCGTTGTTTGGTTTCAAAGGAATGAGGGTGTGAAGAAAAAATGGATGTAAGCTAATCTATATCTGAGGAAAATAGTAGGGTAAGTTAAAATACAGAGTACCTACATAGTTTCATAAAAAAAAGTTAGGTTAACCCTCAATGACTCATCCTGATTCCTGAATTTGAAAAAGGCCAGACTAAAGTCTATATACTAGAACAGTAAAGTTGCCAGTACGCAAGTATAGAGGGTTGCATTTAACTTTTTAATATATACCTATTAAGAATGTAGCCTTTTTTCCCAAGAGTTATTTCACCCAGAGCAAAGAATGCAAAAAGATTTTCTAATCATTTATATTCTTTTATACAAAACCCTAGCTCCTTTATGTAACACCCTGTTACAAATTTCAAAATTTGTTACATAAACAGATTTATTTGCTCTCAACGTATTCCTATATAGACCATGTATTACATTTACTCGTTTAGGTACACTGCATGGACCAAACATTTGATCCAAGTATCAAATGATGTCACTGTGGTGTAAACACTTTAGCCCCAAATTGGATTCTGGAATTGGATTGCAGTTTCCGAAAAGGGCTAAAGCTTCCATTTATAACTAAAACAGCTGTTCTTTGACAAACTTTGATTCAAGTTGATTAGGTACTCAATTTGTCCCTTGGTCTAATTTGGTCCATGTGGTGTAAATGTACTACATGACTAAGATCAAACTCTGTAAACTTCATATTTCTGTTAAAAATTTAGGAATTATCTTTAGGAATTACATTATCTTTTAACTGTTAATTTTCTTAAAGGAATAAGCAAGAAATCATCATATACCTACCATTTATACCCAAAACTTGATGTCCTGCATAGAACTTCTTTAGTGAGGTCTTCACAGTCAAAATGGTAGAAACTCAATAGTAGTTGAAAAGTGCCAGTGTCCAGAAAGTACCTACCTACTTACTTCCACAAACAGAGATGTATCGAGCCTACTTCCTCCCTACTTCGAGAGGATTTGAGTGCTAGTGTGTGTAGTAACAGGAAGGACTCAAAGTAATAAAAACTGTATGCAGTGATATGTGTTGAAAGTGCAAAATGTTGTAATCTGCAGGAAGTTGTTTTTTTTTCTATTTATAAGTAATTAAATAAGATTAGATATATTAAATAAGATTAGATATATTAAATAAGATTAGATATATTAAATAGATAGTCGTAATCATATTCCTAATTTTCATCCATTATAACCCATAAACAAGCCTTGCCATGGATATTTTGTTTACACGGGTTGTAATGGGTGAAAATTGAGAATACAATTATTATAACTACAACTAAGAAGTTAGATAAACTCACACAAATAAAACATGTTTTGATTATTACAACATTTGGCCCTTAGCAATCATAAATAAAACAGTTAATTCAAGAAACATACGTTTTTTATTTAGAAGGTATAGCTTATACAACAATGCATCCAAGCCACAGCAGCTTGATACTGTAAAAGAGTGTATAAAAGACTTAACAAAAATATGAATGAATGTTAATTATTACATAATTATCTTATTATCCTCTGCTTTTCCTAGGAATATGACTGGCATGGTACAAGTTCATTTCTCAACTCAATAAATAAAAGTATCCCTTCAAGGGATCTGTTTCATACTCAGAGATTTAATAGTTAAATGGAGACTATATAATTTAAAAGCACAAGTTAAGTGTGTAATAAGTTCTTACCACAGATCAATTTTGGAATGTCCAAAGGGGCTTGCAAAGTCTGATCTGTTTCTTCATTATAAAAAATAAATTTTTTCTGTACTTCATCCTTGTGAAAATGCACCTCACCTACTTAAAACACCACTTTTCTACAAAGTTCATGGAATTCATGCTTTGTTTATAAACGAAATCTGAGGGATAACCTAACTTTCTCTAAAATTCTTGTTACTTATTTATGTATAAATGTACCCTACTATGTTCTCCAGGCACGAAATCTTCTCTTTTAAAGGCTCTAATCCATTTTTCTCTTAAATCTTCATCCCTGGGAAACCAAAAAACCGATTTTTTAGGTCCATTCTTTATTTTGTGTTGCACCCCGACACAGCACCGGTAAGGCATTTTCACAACTTTTAAACACTAAAATGCATAGTTCCGAATTCATCACAAACTTTAATACGTTTCCAAAGTCCAGTAATGTTCATAAAAACAAAATTCGCATTAAAAACAGAATAATCACAGTAAAATCACGTAAAATATACACGAAATCATTTGAAATCCATCCATTTCAAATGGTGACCTTGGACCACGACTGTGACGTCACAGACTCTGCTTCACGGCCTTATAGTCTAGGTGGCAGTGGCTGGAGTCGACGGGTAGACTTTGTTTGATATTGACAATTGACACACGCACACTTCACGACACGACACAAGTGCTATTAAAATATCGAACTCGATACTTTAATTTAACTATCGATATTCCGATATATCGATGCAAAAAATATCGCTCCAATATATCGATATTTTTCTAGAAATATATCGGCTTTTCGATATATCGAAATTTTTTGGGCATCCTTAACTCGAATCAGTTAATGTCAGGAAGCACGGAAGATCACTCCCGTTTTCCGCATTGCCTTTCGAAAGAAATTCCATTGGGCCATGGCTTCAAAGCCCGGAAAACACTTTATATATTATAGAGTAAAATTCTCTTTCTGTGAGAGATAATTACGACAGAAAGTCGTTAAGAAAAGTTGCTTAGGATAAAAAACTACGCTAACATACCAAATTTCAGAATCCTCAGCCTATTTACTCCGATTTTTCAATTTTTATCAAATTTGTTATTTCTTTTAGTCTTTCTTCCGCAAGCTATAGGAATATTTAATAGTTTTTGACGGAGAACTAAATTTTGCATCTATTTACACTATAAAATACAGGGTGTCTAATTTAAATTATAGGGGTTATTACTGTTTGAAGTTTGTAATAATTTTGTATTCATTTGTTGACATTCGGCACAGAGTAGTTAATGTTTAATACATACCGCAAAAAATTCAATGTACTAGTGGCCCACCAACCAATTTCGGTCGTTGAAAAGAAACCAAGTGCTGAGATTTCACGGATATCTGAAGAACGGTACGATTTAGATGCCGTAAACCTTAATAATTATCCATAGTTACCGAAAATACATTGATATACTAGGTGTTCTATTTAAGAAAATACAACTTTAATAAATTTTATGGAAAAACTTTTGGGACCACCTGCATACAATGACAATAATTTTAAAATGTACTTCCAATTGACCTCCATCCATTCCATATACAAAACCTTTTTTAAATCTAAAAGTTTAGCCATAATATTCCGTGGCGAATAACATGAATCACCCTATATATTTTTGATCAAAATATTGTTGATTTTCAAACTGTCTTGGGGTACAAGTGGTGGAGTTGAAAAAGCGTCGTAATTCTGTCACTTTCATAGTACCCTCTAACTATAAAAGATTCATTCTGTAAACTTCTGGTGGTCATTGAAAGTTCTCATGCCAACTGTTACGAAATTACGTAACAATGTTTGAGTTCATCTTATTCATTCACCATTTTTGGTCAAGTGTCAAGCAGCTTGACAATCCTTGACATCAGATCAAGCTGAATTGTAAAAAACAAGTCAAGTACCGAGTTGTCAAGTATTTAGCTTTTCAAGTCAAGTCAAGTATTTGTTAAAATTGTCAAGCTACTTGACTTGATGAATCCCTAATTATATAATATTTTTCAATAAGATTGATGGGGATACTAAAATATTTACTCAAAATCCAGAATCTCATGATAGAACCAAGCATATCGATTTAGCTACATTTTTAAAAGCATGTAATTAAGCAAATAGAAATAAATGAGTTTTTTAAATAAATACAATTTTCTTTTCCCTTTCAACTATGCGACAATTTATAGCGAAGTCAGGTAAAGAAATAAATAAACAAAGATGCCTCCTGATAAATAAAAAATGACGAACACGCCAATATTCCGAAGTACTTATCAAGATTTGAGTTTCAATTAAGAACAAATACTTACAAGCAACTCGCGGTTCTCACAAACGTAAAAAGGCAAGTTTCGATTTTTTGCCGCGACGATTTGGTACTTTTTACCTTATTTTCTTCATTTCTGCCCGTTCTTTCTTTGTATACTTTTTTCGGTACTTTTATATAATGCGAGGTGCAGTTTTTTGCTGCGGGATTATTATCCCGCAGAGGCGTAGCGATCATTGAAAAAACATCATTTTTAGAGTTTTTGTTTTCGTATCATTTTCAAATTAATTTTGTAGCTAGAAATATAAAAAATTATTACTGTCTCATGGAAATCAAGTGCATGGTACGAGAGACTTCATTCATAACGTGACTAGATGAAGAGTCGACGCCGCTGCTTCCAACAGGTCCGTCATCGAGACCGAGTTTCCGTCATCAGAGATGTCCTCTTCTTCGTCGGACGCATTGTTCGCGGCACAATTGAAAAACTGACTCTCCAATGCGTACATACATATAAATTATTTAAATGTTGGTAGATATGTATGCAAGTGGCTCAAAGCGGCCGACATCGTCACAAAAACTTGCGTACAGTCCGCGTTATAATTTGCAACTGAACGGCCATTGTGAGCAATTTTTTACGTGCTGTCATCCCGTCATTTTTACAATTCAAATTCGCCGATCTCGATCATTACAGTTTTTTTTCGAGCGGTCAATGCGCATTTGACATAGGATATTTAACTACCTCGAGGCCGAGCGGACGCTTTAAATCTTGGGGCCAGCGAAAAATCAGCATACCTGTGTACCGAAGGTGGCCATAAATCGAATGCGCAAAACTAGTGATTAAGTAAGAAATATCGAAGTCATGAAGGAGCCATAAATTAGATAACTTCAGGAGCAAAGTGCCGTATAACATTTTGAATATCTATTATATGAATCTGAAGCATATCCACTGCACGCCTGGTAAATTATGAATATGACCCGATACTCTTTTGTCTTGTTAGACGAGCAAGAATTGCAACATGTTTTTGCTGTTTTGGACCACGACCAACATGATCATCGTGTCACTTTTGTGAAGTAAATCATCATAGTTTTAAAGCCAATTTTCTCTCATAGGTGTCGTCAATTTCATATGCATCAAATCAAACATTCTGGTAGTAAACGTCAAAGTTTCCATTCATAATAACATGTTAATATGGTAGGTTATATTGTTTCACTTAATGATATAGTCTATTTCAGGAAGATATTCATCTAGGCACCCATAACATTGTGAACGCACCTTTTAAAAACAAGTGAAAAGTTACTAGATCTGAGATTTGTGTAAAACGACTTAAAGGTCCAAACGGAAAAACATTAAATGAGGAGCCTAAATTAGAAAACCTGAAAATTAAAAAATTTTAACATAACGAATCGACCAACGAATATTATGCTCTCTTTCTCAAAATATGTACAGAAAACAAGGATAGAGTACCGGGTGTCCAGCAGAACCCTGGACATAGGAGATTAACATGGGAAATCGGTTTTTATTTTTTTGCGCCTGTACGGTTGATTTGACTGAAAAACTTTTAAGAGTAAAGTTGTAGAGTTTATGGTCAGTTATCATCCTGTAATTTTTTCAAAACCACAGTTTTGGGTGTTTTTTGGAAAAAAGCCTCGAAAAGTGCAAAAATTTGAATTTGGCGCGTCACCCCCGCCATGCATGTGCAGTGTCGCCAACATAATAATTTCTTATGTCAGAGTCATAGCCGATTTTCCTTTCTTATTTATTTTGAGGGACTATCATGTAGTAATTAACGTGATTATGCAGTGAAAATTAACCGAAAACCTGACGATAATGTTCTTAAATCATACGGTAAGTAAAAGTTACGTTTATTATTATCATAATTAGTAAATAGAAAATAATTCCAATTTGTGTATGGCTGATTGTCTAATTCAATTTAGATTAGCAACAGACAACGGATCGACGATATGTCTCTTGTCTTTGTCATTGGTAAAGCTAAAAGCTAGGTTAATGTTAAGAATTATTAAGGACGGCGAGTTGGGTGGATACATTTGTTGGGCAAACCAAGAACCAAGCTTGAAATGTGATTGTACTCTACAAATGAGTTATCGTGGAATTGGCGAAAAGAAAATACGGATTAGCAGCTCTTAAAAGAACCATTTAATTACATACTACAAAAAAAGTGAATAACCACCCATGTGTTTAACATCAAACACAGAGGTAAACAAGAACAATAAACAAATAAATAAAATACAGGACTAGATGTGGCACATCAGAGAAATTGTTCAAAATCCATCTTGCATATAAAAAACCCGTTCTAATGGCTGGATGGCTTCTACAGCAGGCAAAATGTCATTGCGAAGCATATTGCCATATTTGTTGGCGTTCAAACTGCAATAAATGAAAAATGGACCTATAACATGGCGCCCCAAAATGCCGATCCACACGTTACAGTTGCTCGACGTTGGTCCTGATTGTCATGCACTATATGTGGGTTTTGGAGTGCCCAAATCCGATCATTTTGTTGATTTGAAGAGCCTTCTTCTTCTTCTTGTGGTTCCTATCCGTTACGGATGTTGGCAATCAGCATGGCGAGCCTAACTTTGTTTACGGCAATGCGGAAGAGTTCGGTTGATGTTTTTCCGGTCCACTTCCTGAGGTTATGCAGCCAAGATATTCTTCTCCTTCCTGGACCTCTTCTTCCATCGATTTTTCCCTGGTTGATTGTCTGGAGTAAGGAGTACCTGGAGCCGTTTCTCATGATGTGGCCCAGATATTGCAGTTTTCGGATCTTGATGGTGTTCATAATTTCTTTTTGTTTATTCATCCTTCTTAGTACCTCTTCATTAGTGATATGTTCGGTCCATGATATCCTCATCATTCTTCGATAGAGTCGCATTTCGAAGGCTTCTATTTTCTTGGATGTGTTTTCATTGAGTGTCCAAGATTCCGTCCCGTATAAGAGGATAGAAAAGATGTAACATCTGAGAAGTCTCATTTTTGTTTCCAGTGTAAGATCATGGCTTCTGAAGAGTTTGCTCATTTTGTTGTAGGCGGCTGTGGCTTTGGCGATTCGTGATTTGATTTCTTGAGTTGCGTCCCAGTTCTCGTTTATACGTGTTCCCAGGTACGTGATGTGTGGTACTCTCTCTATTGGTTGGTTGTTGATGGATAACTTGATGTTGTCGATCTTGTTTTTGCTAATGACCATAATTTTGGTCTTTTGTATGTTTATGTCCAAACCATATTCCTTACTAACTCTTGCTATTTTGTTGATAAGTTGTTGTAGTGCTTGTGGGCTATCTGCGAACACGATGGTGTCGTCCGCGTATCTTATATTACTCAATTTCTTCCCATTTATTGAGATGCCCTCCTCTTCTTCGTCGTCGAGCGCTTTTTTAAAAATCTGCTCGGAGTAGATGTTAAATAGCAGGGGTGAGAGTACACAGCCCTGCCTCACTCCTCGCATTATTATGACGGCCTCAGTTGTTTCTCCGTCGACTCTTATTGTTGCCGACTGGCCCCAGTACAAGCTATTTATGATATTCAGGTCATTGGTATCGATCCCTGTCTTCTTTAATATTTCCATCATTTTGCCATGTTGAACCCGGTCAAATGCTTTGGCGTAGTCAATTAAACAACAGTAAACGTCAAGGTTAACGTCTCTGCATCTCTGGACAAGGACTTGGACAGCAAAGAGTGCTTCTCTGGTTCCCATCGCATTGACGAACCCGAACTGGTTTCGAGAGATTAGGTTCTCGCATCGATTGTATATTCTTTTATGGATGACTTTGAGAAAGGTTTTCAGCAGGTGGCTCATCAGACTTATCGTTCGATATTCTTCACATCGTTTTGCGCCTTGTTTCTTTGGCAGTGCAATGAACTCTGAGACTAGCCATTCTTGTGGTATTTTACCTGATTTGTAGATGTTGTTGAAAAGATTGGTGATCTTCTTTAATCCATTTTCGTCTAGAAGTTTCAGGAACTCTGTCTGGATGTTGTCAGGTCCTGCTGCTTTTCCTTCTTTGCTCTGCTCTATAGCTGCCCTCACTTCTGATTCCATTATTTCTGGCCCACTCTGTGCATTACTCCGGGGATCTGGGGGGCTCTCTCTATTATCCTCAAAGAGGTGCTCTACGTACCTAGTCCACATCTTCTTCATCTCTTCCATGTCTACAATGATGTTTCCATTAGCGTCAACTAGTTTCCCTAAGTTTGTATTCCTTCTTTGTCTAGTGACTTCTTTCACCTTCCGGTGGACGTTAAAGTAGTCATATTTCAACTGCAGTGCCTCTATCTCCTCACAGTTCTCTTTCTGTTCCTTTTCTTTAGCCATTCGTGTTTCGTTCCTTATGATGTTGTTTATCCTTTTGTATTCTATGGTGTTATTCTTGTTCAATCTTCTCTCTTCCATTAGGTTTAATATGTAATCTGTCATCCAGGTTTTCTTCCTTACTCTTTGTCCGTTTTCCTTTAGAATAGTGTTCTTAATGTGTTCCACTTTACTTTTCAGGTGATTCAAGTGTTCTTCTACTGAGCTATCTTCTGTTGTTTCTGCCATTGCTGCATTCAGCTCTTTCTCTACACATTCTTTGATCTTCCCGTTTTTCAGCTGTCTTAGGTTAACTTCATAACCACTTTGAATCTTCCGATAACTGGCACGTGGTCGGTTCGCAGATCTGCTCCCGGGAAGGTTCTCATACTTAAGCAGCTGTTTCTGTACCGCTTGTTGACTAGTACGTAGTCTATTTGATTCCTGACTATTCTCCCAGGTTTATCAAGGGGCGATCTCCATGTGTAAACGCCTCGGTGGTTGTTTGAACTGTGTGTTGAGGACTACAAGGCCGTGTTCGTCTGTAAATTTTTCGAGCATATCTCCTCTCTCATTCCTCTTTCCCAAACCGAAAGACCCGATGAGCTCGGTTTTTTCTCCAGCTCCCAACTTTGCGTTAAAGTCCCCCATGATGATGTTAACTTCTTTTTTGGGTAGCCTCTCGAGTATTTGGGCGACATTCCTGTATAATTCTTCAACTTCCCCTTCATCTTTATCTGCAGTGGGGGCATAAATCTGGATGATGTTTAGATTTACTGGTCGGGCGTTAATCTGTATTAGAAGGACTCTTTCTGAGAATGGGACAAAGTTTATGACACTCTGCGCTATCTCCTTGGTGACAACAATGCCTACCCCATTCAGAAACTTACCATCTTGTGTTCCTGCATAGTACACTCTGTGTTCGTCCACATCCACCGAACCCACTCCCGGCCACCTCATCTCATTTTTCTCATTTCTTTTCTCTTTTTCTCATTCTTCTCATTTCTTTTGTTGCGTTGTTGATATTTCCAGCTTGTGCCATCGTTTTAATATTCCAAGTACCAATCCTTATCTCCCTGTTCACTTTCATTACACTGCTCAAAACATTTCCTCCCGGAGATCCGATCGAGGAACTATTCCGGACTTGTTTTGTTGTGAGCCTTGCCATGATGATTTTTACTAGGACTTATCCATTCTGGATCTTTAATGAGGTGGTTTGTCCAAAATTCTTCCTCATCCTTATGTCGTTGATTACTTGATTGTAATTCATCCGCCTTTGGGGCCGATTTCTCAACCCCAGGACAATAGGGTGCCCTTACTCTTGTCGGCTCATCCACCCGAAGCTGTTGGCTGACAAGAGGGGATTACTTATACCGGTAATCACTCGGTCGACAGAGCCTCGTTAGTTGTCTAGCAGGGTGCACCACGTGCAGGTGAGGTTGTCAGTTGGTTAGGCTTTTACATTGTTCTGCCTACCCCTTACACCCCCATTTGAAGAGCCAGTCAATCCAAATTAGCATTCATCCGTGAAACAAATGTTTCTAACAAATCTTGGGGCTGCAATAATTTTTTCGGTCAGGATTTCACAAAACTCCATTGGGGGGAAAAGGTGGGTCGGTAAGAGTTGTTGATGGTGCTCTTGTTTGTAGCTTTCAAAACCTTCTTTTTGCAGATAATTATGGATGGTCGATCTACTAAGTCCAGTTTCTTGCCCAATCTGTCGAATACTCTTGGAAGGATCATCGTTCACTGTGGCGTTTACTATGGGCAGTTGAAATATTTTACCGCCGAGTAGCCAGGACCATTCTGACACCTTCTCAAACGACAATATGAGGTTATTAAATTTTTCCGGCCTCTAGTAGCATGCATGTCCTCTTGAGCAGAAAACAGATACATGTGATTTTTCACAAACAGCAAATTCTCCAATATAAACATGGAGGGCAGGGTTAGTATGCCTAGCTCTCTGAAGTGCGCTCTGCAGTCATCCCTGTAGCCCAGGCCAGCCAACAATCTGACCGCTCTTCGCTGAAGCCCGAACAAACGCTTAGCCCCCGAGGCGTGGCCCCAAACAACTACAGCATAAGAGAGCCATGCATGAAAAGATGCCAAGTAAGCCGATCTAAGTACCGTACGAGATATCCTATCTGAAAGCTGACGTAGCAGGTACAAACTTGTATTGAGTCTTGAGCCAAGTTATCAGTGTGTAAATCCCACTTGGCGCTCTCATCCACAAGAACCCCAAGAAATTTAACCTGGGATACGTGGTCATTTACGGTTCCAATGTCCCTCAATGCAAACACCATCCTCTGTGTCTTGCCCATATTCAGCAGCAATCGATTGGAATGAAACCAATTTTTGGCCAGTTTTTCAAGTTGT
The DNA here is from genome assembly GCA_951812265.1 of Taphrorychus bicolor. Taxonomy (NCBI): domain Eukaryota; kingdom Metazoa; phylum Arthropoda; class Insecta; order Coleoptera; family Curculionidae; genus Taphrorychus; species Taphrorychus bicolor. Next base: position 37,500,996 of record OX638302.1, read on the forward strand.
TTGTGGCCAGTTTGGCAAGATTTGTTGTCACTGAAAAGAGTTTTTTTCACAGGCACTATAGTCTCCAGATACATAGATAAAACATGAAAGAAACTGGTCTTAGCAGATCACACATCCATCGCTATCTGCTTACTGGTCTTGCTTATTTGCTATAAACATTTGTTCCACCAATGAATGTTAATTTGCATTAATGGGTCCCTCAAATCAACAAAATGAATGAGTTTGGACTCTCTAAAATCCACATACAGTGCAGGACAACCGAAACCAACGTCGAGAAGTTGTCAATGTGTGGATTGGCATTTTGGGGAGCACTGTATTTGGTTTTCCAATGAGATTTTGTCTCTCATGGAAGAGTCCAGCACTTAGCAAGGCTTTTTTACATGCAGGATGGGGCCTGGCGTCACACAGCACTGCAAAATAGACACTTTTGAAGTAAAACATTTGGAGATAGATGAATTCACCTCAATAACAACAACAACGAACACCCTTAATTGGTGACAAGAGACAAATTGTCATGTCATCGTGGTTGTCGTATTGCTAAACTAAAATGAATTAGACAACCAGCCATACACAAATTGGAATGATTTTCCTTTTACTAATTATGATAGCTATAAACGTAACTTTTACTTACCTATAATTTAAGAACATTATCGTCAGGTTTTCAGTTAATTTTCTCTGCATAATCACGTTAATTACTACATGATAGTCCCTCAAAATAAATAAGAAAGGAAAATCGGCTCTGAGTCTGACATAAGAAATTATTATGTTGGCGACACTGCACATGCATGGTGGGGGTGACGCGCCAAATTCAAATTTTTGCACGTTTTGAGGCGTTTTTCCAAAAAATAGCCAAAACTATGGTATTGAAAAAATTATAGGATGATAGCTGACCATAAGCTCTATAACTTTACTCTTAAAAGTTTTTCAATCAAAACAACCGTACAGGCGCAAAAAAATAAAAACCGATTTCTCATGTTAATCTCCCATGTCCAGGGTTCTGCTGGACACCCGGTATATAAGCGCCATGTCGGCTCTAAAATTTAGATGGCGATGCCATTGTTACCAACAGAATGATGAGAATTTTCAGTCGAAAAACTTTTGATAGACGGGCTGCCACTACAAATCCGATATTTCCATGGCTGACTAGATGAATATCTTCCTGAAAACGACTATAGTTTATATAATAGACACAGATTATCCAAATATATGTAAATGTGAATTTCAATCAACTAATGTCACGTTTTTGTCAGTGCACAAAAATCTCACAAACTAAAGATGACATGGCTGACAAATGACGCTGCGCTCTGCCAGTTGTCTGACATGAAAACTTATCTTTTCATTAGGGATAAATTTTATCATTTAACCAACTGAATGGTAACAATTGTCTCTATCAGTCAACTTTCCATATTTAAACCCACATATATTGAAAAACATACGGTTATTATATATAACGTCGCTTTATTAAAAACAAAATACATAAATATTGAGGCTTCCTTATACAAAAGTTAAGCATTTACTTATAACATTAAACGAACTTAAAATAACTTAAAATAACATCATATCTAATTCGAGATTCAATGTAGGAGAAATAAAATACGTTTACAATGGCTTTACTAGTTATTTGTTGCAGACAATGCAGAGCAAAACAACTCCTCACGCAGAGTCCATACACATAGTTTAGATGTTGTTTCCAATTCAGCGACACAAATATACCCAACAATTTCAAAGAAGTGACCTGTTCTATAGACTTTCTATTCAGTGCAATATAATGACTTTGAATGTAATTAGTAGCATGGGGATGGAATAGCATTGTTTGGGTCTTCCCCTGATTAGGCACGAGATTATTGTTCTAGCAAATAATTCGATGTTCGAATCAGACTTTCAGTCACAGTCTCCGTAAGAAGCTACACATCATCACTGCCATCCAGCAAAGTGATGTCATCTCCAAATTCACAATGTATATTGTATTGTATTCAATGTGAGTGGACTTATATAGTCCTCTACCGCGACCTGCGGTGTATTGCGGCTCACTCGAAGTATTACCAGCAAGGTTTGCCCCTGCTAGCTCTACCAGTTGTCACCCGTTATGCGGAAGCACCCTGCGTTTGCATCTTGAGGTTTAATGATCGTGTTTACGAACACTGAGTATCTCGATCTGGCAATAGCCGGGCAGTCACATAGGATGTGCTCAACAGTCTCGTCGTCCTCCAAACACAGCTGACACTCCGTCTCTTCTGACAGTCCCAGCTTGTGCATATGAAATCTTAGATGTCACTGCAGTGGCAAAACGTAGTGATGTCTGGGCTTTTGCCCTCCCTGTTCCGGTCATAAATTTTTTTTTTCCGGTCCTCGGCAACTGCTCCACCTATGGAACTCAGTCCTGACCAGAGAGTATGGGCACAGAATAAAATATACAGAAGCCCCACTCTTTCAAGGTCACAAAATATTGGATAACCTAAAGTTTAGATACCTTGGTACCAATATTTTAACTTTAATTATGTTTATTGTTGGTAGGTAAGTTCTGATAAAAGGTGTCCAATTTGCTAGATGTCTGTCAGTAAAATAAAAATTTCATACCTTATTCAGTCAGAAATTGCTTCCGGATCTTGCAATATAAGTAGCAAGTATATATGTAAGGAAACATGGCGGGAAGTTTTACCAGGTTAGCTGGAGTGGTATGTGCAACTAAGAACTGTAATCAGTACAACTAAAACCTTTCTTTCGATTTCCTCAAGATAGAAAAAAGTAACTTTATATTTTCAAATAAGTATCTTAGGTGTGTATTATTCCGTATACACTATGGGACAATTCAGTAGGTTTTACTATTTGTAGAGCAACTGCATGGTCAATTTATTCAAATCGGCCAGATTTGCTTCGAAATTTGGATTCGCTTCATGGCAGCACTTCAAGACAGCATTCGTTGGCACTCGCTGCAGAAGGTTGCGATATGAAGCAGTACCAACGATTTCCCTCAATTGGAAGGGATATCAAATCTTAGCAGTGAAAAAACAACAAAAGAGACGTTTATTTTCTGAAGATTTAGATGAACAGTTGGCAGCTTGTACATGCCCTACAATACATTTGTGTCTTTTGTATTGGTGTTAGAACATTTCAAATACACATTTTAAAAAATTTGCCCGCAGAAGTTTATTTCTCAAATGTATAGTGTTTGCAGAAATATTTCTTTACCACATCCCTGTGTTAATTTCCCTAGAGAGTACGCTATGAAATTGTATTTTACATTAAAATGTATTAACAGACATTTTTAAGCTGCTGTTCCAAATTCTCATAAAAACCAATTGATTATTTGGCAGCATCAATAAATTGTATGGATTGGAGATATTTAACGTAATCAAAAAGTCAACAAAATTGTAATTTTTGAAAAATCTATAATTCAGATAATTCAGAGGCTATTATATCTACTATATACGTACCTCTTCACTTGAGCTAGGTTACAGCTGGTCAGCGGGTTACACAAATAGGTTAAGTTTAGGGTAACTACATAATAAAATAAAATTAAATATACATTATAGCACGCCTCTGAAATCTATACCAAGGTAGTCAAGGTAGAAATATGAGTGTTTTTGAAAGATCAAAGGGACCGTCACCGAGTGGGCTTTCTGTATATTTTATTCTGTGGTATGGGACTACCAGCACCGGCCTACGAATGCAGAACCCGCCGCCCTCCTAGCTAGAGAATCGGCCCTCTCATTGCCTTCGTAACCACGATGGCCTGGGAACTATGTGACGCTGTTTTCCTGCAATAAGGAGGTTCAGAGCCCTGTGGCAGTTCCAAACAGTTTTGGAATTGCAGCGCAAAGACATGAGCGCTAGAAGCGCTGCTGCACTATCCGAGAAGATCTTTAATGCAGCTTGAGGGAACCCTGACGACGTAGCAAGTTTTACCATTAGGTAGGGGACCATGTTTAATACCGCAAGGCCTTCCAAGCCAGCCTGGGCATTGTTGATCCCACCATCGAATGGCTGCGGTGCCACGTTCATCATTTGTTGTAGCCGTCATTCTCATTGCGCCCGTGCTGCAGAGGCATATTTGTCTTTGCACAGAGGACAGTTTAGCTTTGATGGAACTCGGTCTGCTCTTTCGATTCCAAACTAGAGCCCCATAGGTGCACATAGTTTGTTGAGGTCTCATCCCCCATGATTTGCCTCACAGGTTCTTGCACGAACAAAGGGAGAGCTGTGCCTTCCTAACGGTATCATGTGAGTGATTTGTCCACGATGACTCCTAGAAATTTGACTTCGTTGGTAAACGGGATTGATGTCGTCCGCGTATGCTTGGACCTCGACTCCCCATGGTTCCAAAGTAGCCAGAAAGTCGTCCAATAGTAGGTACTACAGGAGTGGTGGAAGGACTCCGCCCTGTAGACAACCTCTGACGGTTGTGAATTTGATAGTGCCATTGTTTAATGATATAGTAATCAGTTTGGATTCTAACTTGTTGCGAATCCAGTTGGTTATTGTTGGTTCGATCTTTCTCGCTTTACTGGCGCTGAGGAGTGAGTCTTTAGGTGCATTGTTAAAGGCCCCTTCGATGTACATGAAAATACCAAGTGCGACACCCTTTGAATCCAGGTTATCTTAGATTTTCACTACCAGGTTGTGGAGAGCTAGTTCTGTTGATTTGGTAGCCTGGTATGCATACTGTTCCGTATTAAGGGAGTAGGTATATTCACAATGTGAAGCTGTCAAGCAATCAGATAGATCATTCACACAAATTAAGAAAAGTAGTGGGACCACCTTGACATCCAACTATTCAGACACTGCTCCATTGCACATGCTGTAAAAATGGTTTTAATATATTGTAGCAATTTCCACGCAGTCCACTGGAATGGACCTTCCGCATGATCCACCCAGTGAAATGCCTTGGTGAGGTCAATGAATGTGGTGACAACCTTTTTGCCCTCGTCCAGCAGTGTATAAACTTGGTCCAGTATATTACACAGTGCTGTAATTAATAGACTTGTTACTGCGAAAACCATTTTTTGTATTTGATATTAATTTTTGGGAATCCAACAAATTTAGAATACGAACTGACAACACTTTTTCAAAGATTTTTGAAAAAAAACGGATACCGTTGATATAGCACGGTAGTTTCCAAAAGCTTTTGCATTTTCCTTTTTATATAATGAAATAACTTTGGACATCTTTAGAATGTCAGGAAAAACTTGTTCTGAGAAACAAAGATTAAGTAACTAATATAAAGGTCTTGTTAATTGATATTTACGGTATTTAATTAGTGCTGATGAGAATTCGTCATGCCCAGCAGAGTAAGTATTTTTCAATGAATTTATTACTTGAAGTATTTCAAGTTCCATTACTTCATGCAAATAAATAGAATTTTCAGTTATGGAGCTTATATTTTGACAATTTTTATTTAGTTTACATCCTTTATCAAGGAATAGATTTTTCAGAAGCATTAAAAGAGGGAGTATTGATAAAGTAGATAAAGGAGTATTGATAATGTTTGTAGTGTATTGATGAAAACCGACATTTTATTGTTTATATCTCCTGTACCTTGATATATTTCTATTCAGTGTTCCACCGATAAAAGTTTTTTAAAGTTATTCTTGTTGATCTCTGCAAGAGATCTAACTATGGTAGGCTGGTTAGAGTCTGAAATGGGGGTGTACTGGAAAGAAATCAGTTCGAAAGTATGACCTGATAGACCATTTTCAGCAATTCTCTTGTCAATCAGTAGCGAGTTAAAGTTTGTACAAAAGTAGTCTATCGCAGTGGAAGAGTTTGTGTTTACACAAGTTGGCAAATCAAAGACTGGGCAAAATTCCCACTGACAATGTTTTTACAAAAGGCGAACTTGTAGTCTAAAGATGCCAGACAGCGCTCTAGTTGCTTAAGCCTTTGCATTAGGGGTGATATGTATATACAAAGAATATTAGTCCTAACATTGTCAGTTGTGACTTGTATACATGTACACCAAAAAAATCATCTCAATACAAAATTCATCAACCAAGTCGAAAACCTCATACCTTAGGGCGTCTCTAACTAGTAATAACACTCCACCATGAATGTTCACTGTTCTATTGTTATAGCTTGCCACCTGGTAGTTTAAGTTGTTTAGTCCATCCATGTCTTCATTAGAACCCCAACTCTCAGTTATACACATGATGTCCACCTTTTCCGTAACTAGGAATACTTCAATTTCATCAAGTTTATTTCTGACAGCCAGCATTTTTTGGTGAGCTAGCACTAAGCGATTTGTATGAGTGGCTTTGAAAGGAGGTAATCAACATACTTGTCATAGGGTTCATATAAGATTGCGTCATTGCAGATCGATTGTCAGGGGGAAATGAATTGTCATTTCTACGCGCTTGCAAGCTCTTTTTCAAACAACTTGAGAAGATGATTATACTGTGTGCCCTGGCTTAGGATGTCCGCTTTATCGTTAGCAGTGTCATTTAACCTAATGTGGGCCATCTCGCTGATTTGATCACGATTCAAAATGGTGACGGCGAACATGACAATGAGGGACCGGATAAGAAATGGTAGTCTGCCAATGCGGATTAGTCGTTTTTCTCTCTATTTTTATTCCTAGAATTATATTTGTGCTGATATGTTCGAGATTTGAGATATTGTTTAGTCTGCCTGACGTACCATTCATTACAGCAACTACAGTGCTAAACTCTTTGCTAAACAACTCACTTTGCTTTATTTGCTCAATAAATTACGATTTGCATTACCATGAATTAAAACTAACCAACAAAACAGGATAACTAACCTCTCCCAACTAAAAAGAAAGTGAAACTGAATTAAACTGAATAGCCTTCAGGAATGAAAGAAAAACATGACTTAGCTAACTTGAACTAACTTGTATTTAGTGTCTAACACTACGCTACTGATATTATCACTCAAAATTGTCAAAAGTAATACTTGGCAACTCCGCCTTAAAAACGTCACAAACTCCATCTTGTCACCAGTCATCTGAATACTAAAAAAATTAAAAAATGTTTATTTTTTTTTAATACATATTTATAAATAAGTAGTGTACCGTAAACGTGTTTTCTGATTTGTTTTCTTGATTTTTCTTCTATTCTGTATATACTGTCCTTTTGTTTCGCAAGCTCATCCCTAAACTACTTTTTAATTTAAAATTCATCCATTAGGAAGCCCTTCAGTCCATCAATCTTCTAAATTCTCTCTATTTACTCCTCTACCATAATTGCCCTATTTGATTTACACCAATTCTTCTCTTTCATTACTATCGACTTCCTTCCTTCTAATTTCTCTATTTAGAATTTTGCCAAATAACCAAAGTGACCTGAAACGCCACATTGCTTTGAAATTTTGGTCAATTATGTCTATTCATATGTTCCTACTGGTTCTATATAAATATGTTTCTTCCTTTTTTGCTGTTTTTCTTCTGCCAGTTAGTTATTAATTCAATTTTTATTATGTTCTTTATTTTCTGACTGAAACATTCCCATATTCCACTTACTCTTTCACACCTTTTTCGCATATCTACCCTATCTCTCTCGTTCAAACCAACTTGCAGACAGTCGCTTGCTCTCTCAGCTTTCAGACATTATATCCAGACAATATTCAGACAATATATAGATGGTGCATTGCTTGTCTTCCATTTATCAGGTTGACTACCACTACTTGATCATCGTAAATTTGATACCTCCCACTTGTTATCTTTCCACTCGATACTTCCATTACTTCCTATTCCGGTCAGTTCACGCTTTAAGGTTTCTGGTTCTTCTTCCGCTTCCCTCACATCTCCTGCACAATAATCTGTCACTATGTTCTACCCTGTGCCTTCTACAAAACTAATATGGCGGGTAGACTTTCTCTCCCTCTCAGATGTGATTATGTTGTTTTTCAATTCACAAACTGCCTGACCTAATATTACACCGCGTTTCCGCCCCTTAGATCGGTGCCGTGTTGACAACATTTGTGTTAATTTTCTTGAAAAATTGTCTTTGTATCTCTAAAGGTATAAGATTTCTTTCCTTGTATCTCAGTACTGAGTTTCATTATTGCTTTCCTTTTTTTTACTATACTTTATCATCCAACGTCATTTCCCATTTTTCTTGAATTTTTTTCACGGAATTCTTTGAATTTACCAAAACCTGGACATATAGGTTTTCCAATCTTGTCTTCTATTTTCCTCAGTCTTTCTGTTCTCTCGATTCAAGTTTCCATTCCAATCATCCGTAGGGTTGGGACCAAACTCGAACCAGGACAGCTCAGGGGTTTTGTATTATTAGATGAAAACACGATCATACGTCGCAGACTAGACTCTGTTGCTAAAATTACAAAATTTTTTTTTCGTTCTTATTCTTTTTATATTGCATTTGATAGAATTGGCTAGTTATCCGCCCTTGTGGCACACTTTCTTCGTTAAAACAAAAATCCAAGGATGTCGTTGGGTCTAAATACGGACGCATTTTTATATCATCATTGGTGTTGTTGATTGGTCCGGTGTAGAGAGAAAGCTAAACATTTGGGGTTCCTTAAGACGAAAGGATCACATAATACATATTTTGGAAGCAAGTTTTATTGCCATGTTTTTGGTATGTTTCAGGATGTTTCTAAAACAGCGCATGTGGCTGTTGAGAATAAGCAGGAATGGCAATCCTGCTTATTCTCAACCTCTGAAGTCTGTTATGCTTTTCAGATAGTCCCACAGTTTCTTTCTAGTTTACTTCATCACATCACTAATATAGTCGGTTTGTTTATATGTGCAGCAATCCAGCTATATGCAGAGCATTGGCAAAGCACTGCCCCACAACTCGTGTTTGCTCTCCTAAGTTCCGCTAACTTCCTTCTATTAATCTGCCTTCACACTATCAGACTTTGACTAAGTTCATACACTTCCTACCCCCCTTCTAATCATAGTGCCTAAAACTCCATTTATTCCCTCTCTCACACCACGTACTGTCATTCTCTTATTTTCCAACTTGTTTATTTATACGAATTATAAAAAAGTCACCAGAATGAATCAAATCTTTTGTTGATTAAGTATCAAACATATGTCTACACACATCAAAACGTTATCTAAATTTTGGTTATATTAATAATATTTAATTATTAAAATTTTGAGTACTATGTCATCTAAAGACTACATTTTTAGGTCCATAGCAGGTTTGAGTCGCACTACATCGCCCAAAGCAGTTTTGAGCATTCAGAATGTCACAAGCAATGATCTTCATCAGTTGGCTCTATAGTATGGACAAGTCTGGTTCACCTTATTGGTCCATGTTGGAAAACCTCCTCGTCTAAATCAGGTAATTTACATCCGAAGGCATAATAATGAAGTGGACGGGCAATACGCCACGCCGGCGTCCGCTCCTTTCCGATCGGTAATTAGCCCCAACTCTAATAATAAGCCATACCTTACCGCTCATCGGCCGGACAATACTTGGAGGCTGCTCTATAATTTTAATGCAACGTCAATATTGGATTAATAAAAACGCTCGGTGGCTGCAGAACCGCTGAGACGGGACTATTACGGAATACCTTCTTCTGCCTTATCAACAGAAAAATTAGTTGAATCACCTTCATTATTAAATAATAATTCACTGATTCTTCTAAGGGTACTTTACTAGTTTCAATTTGGAAATAGACGGTTCTGGCAAACGCGTTAAAACCCCGGAGATCGGTGCGTTAACCACCAAATAAGGCGTAACCTTAATCGGCTGATTGAAAAGTGCAGGTCGTGAGGTACGACCGGATTTACATACTGATTATGGAGCTTATGCCCCGGTCATCGGGTCCAGTAAATACAGTGTGCAGTTTCGATTTTAATTACCTTTATAACTGGGGTGGTCCACTTCTTGACCATGGCACTTCGTGCAATAAAAATTCTCTTTTTGACTTTTGTTTCCGGTAAAAACATGCAACTTTTTTCCCGGAGGTTCTAAACTACGCTGCGGGATAAAAGTAACTATTAACTCAGGCATTCAGGTTTTTAAGTTTAATTTTTGAATTTGTATCTTGTAAAAAATTTTTGGTGCTTATGATGGCCGAAGAGCTGGCCAATCGGCGCAAAAAGGGCTTGAATAATAAATATTTTCCCTACGTATGTACGGGATTCCCATTGAACACACTTAAAAAATTAAAAATGTCTATTTTGTGTACTAGTACCCGAAACCGCAAGAGCTATAATATAAAAGTTCGTTTATTTTGTAATGAACCACGATTTATTATTATTTGAGATGGTCTACTTCATGCTTTTTTTTTTAAATATAGAGTTTTGTGGCCTTCACTCTAATAGTTTTTATTCAAGTCAATTATTTCTGTTCCATAACTATGGATAGTGTGTCACCATAAACTAGCCTAAACAGCCCTAAAAATAATAATATACAAAGTGTTCCATTACAAAAAACTAAATTTCATATTGTAGCTTTTTTGCTTGTTATCAAATTATCTTTTTAACAGAATTTTGAGCTTCTACTGGTAGTAATACACAAAATGACTATTGCAAAATGTATCTTACGTATTTTTTGGATAGAGCAGGACCCCTGCCACTCAATTAAACGCACTTCGTAGCTCCGGTCGGCTTTATCGGTGCAAAAGTCTTATGGGAAGCAAGGGGTGCTTCCGCCCTTCTTTTTTACTTTCACTGCATGGTTCTGCTGGTGATCTCTAATAGTGATCGTTTGTCCTTTCGGCGTAACGATACACCCTTTCAACCCTTTTCACTGATCTCTCGACACGACTCACCTTGGGAGTCCTAAAAAAAAACACTCTCCTCGTGAGTCCCCCAAAAAACGACTTCTTTTTCTACCTTAAAATACTGGGCGGCTGATACCTGATGGTGGTCGTTAGCCTTTCCGGCAAAAGTTGCTTATGTCCTTCTTTTTTACTGGATGCTCCTGCTGGTGATCTCGGGTGGTGATCGTTTGTCTTTTCGGCGTAAGGATACTCCTTTTCGACCCCTTTCATTAAACCCTAAAGACAACTCTCCTTGTGAGTCCCCAAAAAACCACTCTCCTCGTGAGCCCCCAAAAAACGACTTCTTTCTCTACCTTAAAACAGTGGACTGGTACCTGATGGTGGTCGTTAGCCCTTCCGGCGTAACGACATCCAGGCCAGCCCGAACGCGACACCCCAATCGGCTCCCTTCTTTAGTTCCCAAAACTGACTGCTTTTTCTACTCTCCAAAACGCTGTGCTAGAGTATCGACAGCAGATTTTTTCCAATCGATTGCAATCTTCTGTTCCAAGACGTCAATTCGAAGTACCCCCTTGTTGAACAAATTTGCGAGGTTTGATTTTTAAATTTAGATCAACTAGTGCTTGGTTACTAAATAGGACGTCGGCCCATCATTCTTCACTACGAATGCTGCAATTTGTTTCGTGTTTTTGCTCCTTTGTGACAATACTTTGGACAGTAGCATTGGTAATCTTCACTGAGTGAAACTTGTCGAAGAGGTGTTTTGTTTACTAACAAACTATATGCGTATACAATGGAATATAAACAATATAAAATGGTTTAATCATGCCTTAATATCGGCTCTTTTGGATGCATTGCCATATTTTTGGAGGCCCAGAACCTTTTCTACGCTGTATTTTTTATATATTTAGCACTCCATCCTAAGAAGCTCGTTGATAAAATGCCAATGTATGTTTGGTATGATACTTTGCAGTTTCCTTTTGCTGCGTTGATTTTCTTCGTTAGGCCAGCCTGTTTAATATGCAAGCGACGTTATGTAAAAGACATCAACATCTCTTTAGGACCTCCTTTGACTGATGGTAATGTACTTACTGCCTTTGAGCCCATTGAAATGAGATTGTGACGGTGCTTTACAGTTAATAGATAGAAGTATTCAGCTGTTGTCATATGTCATGTTTTGTGGTTCTAAAGAGAAGCGAGAAGACCAATAAATTAAGCAAACCAATCGACGATAAATTTCCATTCAACAAACGTTCAAAATACAATTATATAATTACACAGGCGGATAAGGCCAATTGAGCCCGCATAGTATGCAAAACGGGCACTTAAGCGCCTCGCAGCATTGACAGCGCTAACTGTCGGTGACTACCGTCTAGTTATTATAAATGGAAGGACCTCCTAAGGGCAGGGGAATAAATCTTGTTTACATCTTTGTTTATTGCAGTATCACCAACTCAGGAAATCCGCTGAAACAAAAGAATATACTACTTTTAACAATACTAGACAGACTGGAATTTATCAAATTTATTTTGGTGATTCGTATCAACATTTTCTCGTCAAACTGAAGTCCACATCTCCTTCGCTCAGATGAAGTCAACAGAGCAAATATGAGGGTCACACCAATGAATGAACAGTTTGATGTAACTTTGATTGAAGTAGCGTAACTCCAGAAGCTGCACTACCTGGGTCAACCCCTAGAGGAAGTGGGACCGGAGATTTGATGCCCCAAAGTCGGAAGTAAATGGATTCATAGTTGCAGTTGAGATGCAGGAGGTCTTCAGTAAAAAATGACATCAAGTGGCTGTGAAATTATAAAAGTATTTTCTGCTCTTATTAATCCTTCTTTTCAATTTTAGAATTGGTCAAAAATGAGTTTTTGAGCTTCAAAAATATCAAAATTAATCTTCATTCGATAATATAATAGGCCTTTTTCTGGCCACTGCACGGGTACCAGTTGAGATACTTGAACACCAAGGTTGTCTTTATGGGCTGTTTACTGATGATGTGGTTAGATCACTGAGCATGATGAGAAAGCTAGCACCAACTACCACAACTTTCTCATGTTCTTATGGGGAACAATCAGGTCGGTGGGATCAATTAGGTTTTATGCGTTTTCAGCATGCTTTTCTAAGAAATCTTCACCTTCAAGCCTCTCAGTAAGCAAGATAATAAAATGTGCTTTATTTCTGTCATTGGAAAGGAATTGCTTCTAAGTCCTGGGCATCACCATTAAAGAGCATCTCGGGTGTAATGTATCTTAGCTTCGGCAGAGGCGCTCGCCAAATTTGATGGTTTTGGTGGGCAGGTATTCTGGGTAGTCATCAAACACCACGATTGTCGCAATTCGGTAATAGTGTTTTCTTAGGTGCTTACAGTTGGTTTAGATTAATTGGAATGATTCACCATTCCTCTCCACAACCTGGTGGACTTCCATCGATTACAAAAGTTGCTTCTTCCAGGTTTACCTCGGTGTGAAGTTATATAACACTGACTTAATGGGGATTATTCCAGTTGAATCGAGCAGAGAGAAACGATAGGATGCCAACTCATAATCGAAGAGTTCTTTGAGCCGTTCATCGGATTTCTGCAGAAGTAATATTCGGTGAAATATGATTTCAGGGTTTACTAGTATCAATGATCACTTGAGACTCCTCGTATACTCATTACTCTATTTTCTTTCTTCAACTTACTCTTGTCAAAAGTTTTACAAACTAGGCCATGCACTGGAATTACCAATATCAAAAGCGTTATGGCAGTTAATAGAGTCATCTTCGATGATTCATGTACTGATGGACATAACAAAATTAACAGGAAAAGAATCATAAGATTAATACAACTCAATAAGCTTCTGAAGATCAGCTTTGTCACGCTGCACTGTAGCATTCCTTGCATCAGCATGTTATGTAGAGGTAGTAAGTGATAGCAGTCAAGACCGTCAGTCTTATTGTGTGACTGTAGTAACATTTGGCATGATTATAATCTCCAAACTATTCAATAAGGTCATTAGGGTCTGCTCAATGATCATGTCAGACCATCCCCAATTGAGCGCAAACCGTGTATAGTATTCTTTGGATATTTTCTTTTCAAGGCCCATTAATGTCTTGTAAATCAAGCAGCGGAAATTTAGCATAGAGAAAATGCCCACTTGCATGAAAATATCGTAGCATTAAGGTGCATTTCCAAGTCGCTACTCCTCTCAGCCTGGAGGAATTGCTTCAAAAATGTAGTCGTGTTGAAGCAGAGAATCCATAACTTGGCATTTAGCTCCAGCCCTTCAAGTTTCTTATACTTCAAGCACATATGCTTCAAAGCTTCATGATTAAGGGCTTCTAAGAAACTTGTTGAGGTAGAAGCCTCTTCAAGGTGCAGATCTATTCACTCATTGTCACTCATTCTTGTGAGGATGACATGTACCAGAGCCAAATTGCAAAGTATATGGTATTGAAACGCGAAATTTTTTTCAGTTGCTTACGATCAGCTCTTGCAACCCACTTTCACTCACAAGGTGGCTCCCAAGAATGACAGTAAAAGACGAAACCATAAAAAAACTAATACGTCATCATAACGTCGCTGATACGTCATATAATTGGTAATTTTGAAGTAACATGAGCAAAAGGAGTTACGTGATTAGTACGTCAACTTGCACCAGAATAGCCAGATGACAGCTCTGTGGCAAAATTCTTCAATGTTGACGAATAGGATGCGCATCCGTGGTGTTGATTTTATGAGGCTCTAAGCCTGTTCTGCGACCTTACTTGTGCCAAATACGTCTATTTGTATTTGAAGAAATTTTAGCTGGTCATCCTTTTGGTTCCAGAAAGATACTTCCAATTGTCCTCTCCTCCAGAATACACTTCTTTACACTTCTATACTCGTATACTTCATCATCCTATAGCTCGTATACTTCGATACTTCGCTCGTATCTCGCGGTTCATGTAAGTCAAACACTGATTTGCGTCGGTCTGAAACCATTTTTTAAAGCAGCTGACCTTTAGCCCAGAAAATATCTAGAATAGTTCACTAAAACTCCTTCTCAAGACTTCCAGCAACAAATACACAATCCAAGTTTTTGCACTTCCTGAGGAGGACTGGGAGATTGTCGAGGCTTTGACATTTCTTAAAAAGAAGTGACGGAATAGCTTTTTTGTCCGGTATACACTAAATCTGCAAGTCTTGTTCGGAAGTCTTCAAACTAGAAACCTCCAAACCAAACTCAGTTTGGAAAACTAAAACCCACGTTTTATTCGTTACTGTTTATCCACTTTCATCCGGCGTCCCAAGTTTATACATTTATTAACTGCCCTCTGATATCTGTCATTGTCATCAGTGCCATTCATCGCCGTCATCAGTTTGGTATCGCAACGTTTTTTCTCTCTCCTAATTGTTGCAAATGATATTCTGAAATCGTCCTCGTCTCAAAATCTACAGAGTCCATTTCAAATAGTTAATATGTCATATATGTTTTGTGTCCTTTTACCAAGTTGATAGAGGTAGATAGCAGGTGTAGGACGTAAAATAACACTCTACGTTTGTGAAATTGCCAACGTTTCGAGCTTTATTGAGGACTTCCTCAGGGGTCGTTTAACAAGCAAAGTTTGTCGAAGACAGAAATTCAGCATAGTTGTGGCTGGGGTGTTACTCCTGTGTGTCATCCTAAGTGCGGACTTCGTTTGCTCGTATTTCGTATGGCTGTTAGTTGTTTGCTTTGTGATGGAGTGGAATGTTCTTACAGACAAACTTTGTTTACTGAAAGCGCCCTCAATAAGACTTCAATAAAGATCGAAGCGTTGGTAATTTCACAAACGAGAAGTGTTTTTTACGTCCAACACCCTCAATCCACCTCTTTTTTAAACTTAATATAGTCCATTTCAAATAGGTATTGATCTAGCGAACTGGAGAATTGGTAGATTTGTCCTATACCCTCCAGCAAATACGAAATTTATATGTCAATTGCTAATCTACTAGATGAATATCTTTTTGAAATGGACTCAAGATATTCTTATAGCAGACTGAGAAACTGACATATCAATGACATATGCACATGGATGAAGTAGGACATATTTGTCAATGCATGATAGCATCGCCCTAACTGCAATACAAATATACACCCTACATAAAATCTGATACAGCAAAATAACCTAAAAGGTAGACCATTATTGAGAATGGTGGGTGGTGTTTTTAAATTGACGCTACTGTTTGACATGAACTTTGCAGAATGAAGAGCCTTGATATTCTTTTATTATCTCTTTTTAGGCCTGCTATTCGACCCAGAACAGAATAGCGAAAACATGCATTTCTTTTCTTCTAATGTGTACATTTTTGCTGAAGTTCTATAACAACTCATTATGTCAACCAATAATGTCAATAGAAAAATACCAGCATACTCAATAATGCTCCACCTTTCAGGTTATTTTACTATAAAATTTGGTATGGCTCATTAAAAAAAAACATCGAACTTCATTGCATGGAAATTCCTATAGCCCATCTTAAAAAAAACACCCTATATACTAAATGGTGAATTGAAATGATTTCCCAAAGGCTACCAAAACTAAGTTTTAATCACGTCACCTAATAACGTGAATGATCTCAGCCAAAACGACTTATATCTGACGTTTCCGAACTACGTCTATACGACTTCTTTTTTATTCGTTTTGTTGTTTATTAATAGAACGAATAGAAACGTGTTGTACCAACTTTGACGTTGACGAAAGCATTTTGGACTTACGATTCTTTGAAATGCAAAACCGATGACTCTTTAATAAAGCAAAAATAACCGGCGACTGGGATACTTACAGACAGGCCCTAACTAACTACAACAAGCAGATCAGGGCGGCTAAAGGAGAGTCTTGGAGAAGGTTCTGTGGCAGGATTGAAGACCTGCCAACAGGAGCCCAAATCTAGAGGATTCTCTCCAGGGAGTCCTGTTAGGAGCTTGGTAGTGAAGCAGTGTCAGAGCACTGGTAATGAAACGTTAGAGATACTGGCAAGCTGTCATTTTCCGGGTAGCCGGTTGACAAATTTGGTGACAAACATAAGCCCCTTGGGATGATTTAAACGACCCAACAGGGTAGATTGGGAGCTCCCCAAAAATGTGGTCAGGCCAACCCTGCTAAAATCCACGATTATGGCTTTCCAACCATACAAATCACCTGGGGAGCATACGCAGACGATATCGTTATCCTTATAACAAACCGCCCTGACCAACAAATCTCCAGCACGTTGCCAGAGCTGCTGGATGCTGTATACAGCTGGGGTTTAAAGGAAAACCTAGCAATAAACCCTAGAAAAACGGTGATTGTGCCGTTTATCCGAAGGAAGAGGCTGGACTTCTTGAAACCACCATTTTTGTTCGGGACGACAATCCCGTTACCAGTCAAGTAAAATTTCTAGAAATCATCCTGGACAAATCACTCACATGGACCCCATATGTGACTCGTACCGTTAGGAGAGCGCAGCTCTCCCTTTGATCATGCAAGAAACCGTGCGGGAAATTATGGGGGACGGGACCCCAACAAACTATGTGACTATACGTGACGGTAATAAGACCGATAATCATGTATGGGGACATAGTTTGGTATCGAAAGAGCAGACAGAGCTCCATCAAAGCTAAACTGTCCTCTCTGCAAAGACAAATATGCCTCTGCGTCTTGGCGGTAATTAGGACGACGCCCACGACAGCCATGGAGCGCATGCCTTCCACTTCCAATATCCCTGGAACGAGAGGCAATGAAGGCGACATACCGGCTGCAGCAAATGACGCACATTCCACCGCAGCTATTCTATGGTGAGTCCAACAATAACCAGGCTGGCTTGGAAGGTCTTGCAGTATTGAACACGGTCTCCGACCCTATGGCATCACAACGTATATTAGACACTCGATACGTCTTGAGGGTTCCCTCACGGGCGACTGGGACGAACGAGATCTGGAACTGGCAGGAAGTAACTGGTATACGGGCGGATTCAAAACCTACGAAGCGGGCTGGCTCGGGAGTGTACGGGAGGTCGGATGGCATTTGCACAGTACAGAGCTTGGGCCGATTCACCACAGTGTTTCAGGCAGAATTACATACCATTGAATTTTGTGCCCGACACCTATTAGATGAGGGAGGGCACAATAGATCAATAAAGATCTGCTCGGATAGTCGGGCAGCGCTTCTAGCGGTTATGCTTTTGCGCTGCAATTCCAAAACTCTTTGGATCTGCCACAGGACTCTGAACACCCTATCGCAGGAGAACAGCGACATACTGGTATGGATCACGGGCCATCGTGGTCACGAAGGCAATGAGAGGGCCTACTCTCTAGCTAGGAGGGCGGCGGACTCTGCATTCGTAGGCCCAGAACTTGCACTGGGAGTCCCATACTCTCTGTTCAAGGCTGAACTCCAGAAATGGAGCAACGCCAAGTCCCAGGACTGGTGGGAGACCAGACTATCACACTCCGGGAACAGGGAGAGCAAAAACCCAAACATTCATCAGACTAAATAGGAGACAAATCAAAGTGGCCACTACACTGTACACAGCACATAGGCACCTAAAATTTCACATGCACATACTCGGAATGTACGAAAAGATGGAGTGTCGGCTGTGCGTGGAGGAGGACGAGACAGTTGAGCACGTCCTACGTGACTGACCGGCTATTGCCATATCGAGATACTCACTGTTCGGAAACAGTGAGTCCGAGAGACTCATCATCAAATTCGTTGGGGGTCTGGGCATACCTGGCGACAATTAGTGGACCTAGCAGGGGCAAACTTTGCTGGCAACACTTCAGGTGAGCCACAATAGATCGCAGATCGCGTTGGAGGACTGTACAAGTCCACTCACATTGAATACAATACAACACAATGCAAAAGCATATGGAAAGCAAAACCCACAATTACAAAAAACTGATCGTTTGAGCCGTGCTTAACATTACGCCCCTTTTGGGTATTTAGCATGGCACATTTTCAAAAAAGACATTACTTAACAATTTAACTTTGCATTCTCTGTGGGCATCATCATCATTATCATTTGGAATTTTAGGGGTTATATACAAATTTAGGGCAATATCGAAGTCTTAATGCCTGCTCTTTGTCTTTGACCTCACTGATTTTTCTTTTCCTTTGCGCACAGTGTTTAATAACAAAACGATTCACACTGAATGTGATTCGGTTTTATGTTTCTTTGTGCGCTTAAGGAATGTATTAATTAATTCTACGATTATGGCTTCTCGATATTGCACCGTCGTCGTAACTCTTAATTCCTTTTAGAATTGTCAACAACAATGGCGTCCGCATTAATTGAAATCGGATTTTGTCCCGGCGATTATTTCTAACAGTACGGTCTTGATTGGATTGGATTCTTCCTTCTGTTTGCTTTCCTTGAGTTCTTTGCTGCGACGCATACCAACGTCTAAACCAGAGCTAATCTTTGATAACTCTCTGATCATAAGCTAATCTCTGATAGCCTTAAAGTTCTTCGAAGAGTAATAATAACAATAATAATATAATATGCCCCTTGAAAGAGGTTGGTTGCACACTAAAGGAATGAATTGTACCATAAAATGAGCAAGTTTTTGCGTCAATCGATCGAACCGCAGACGCTTTATTTAAATCAGCTTCTTGCAGCCCGAGGATGGTCAAAAAAATGTCAATGAATTTACAAATTTAACGGATTTTATTCACCTACGTGCTGCTTAAATCCTGCTAATAGTATCAATAATGGAAACAAACAGGGCGTGACAAACAGGGGCGTAGCCCTACTTGTTGTGATATCCATCAAGTGTTGTTTAATGTTAGTGAGTATGCTATTCAAAAGGTCGGAAAGCTTTGCTTACCATACCAACTTAGCGACAAGTAAAATGAAGAAATGTCTCAATTTTAGAGCAGTAATAAGGTGCTAAAAAAAGCGACTAGGCACTGCACTGTACAAATTGTCATTCCCACGATCTTTCGTCTGGTTTTAATACTAAATATAGACGGTTATGACAGGCGTTTTTTGCTATCAAAAAATCTCGGGATAGTTTCAAATTGGTACCGCATAATTTCGAGAATTTAAGCCGCAAAACTTGGTCCGATGGTAAGAAACCCAGCAGGGCGGTTAGTGAACCTCGTTTCTGCATGAAAATAGAGAAAAACTTCAATTTCGGTTAACTGTACAATTTTAAGGAACATGGTCCGGTAATCATAGGTAAATGAGAAGCTTTTATAAGTATGTTTGGCAATAAATTTCTTTTGCTCGTTGCAAAAAGTAATAAACTCTGAGACGTGTCTTTATTTTGATTTTTATGATGAGCCATAAAATTAACATGAAGTCATTATTGCTTTCGCCATTAACTGCTTAATTTGGCTTTTGAAAATTAGTTTGATTTGTTTCTCTCATGATATATGTGTGTGTGCCTCTCACAGACAATATTTGTCGAAAACAAGGTTGTGGCTAATACCACTGAGTGTGTGTGATGGACCTTTTGATGGAAAGAAAAAGTTTTGAGAAAAAATGTCATGTAGTTTAATTTTAGTCTTTTAATTAAAATAAATAAAAAAAAATTAATTTAATTTGTAAGTTGAATAATACAAATGTAATTATTTTTATTCCGTTTTTAAATACAAGTTTGGATAGTAGAGAAGACGGGTGCTTCCGTTAACTCGACAATATAGTGCCGACCAGTATAAGATATCTCAATCATTGTATAGTTTTGAAAATTGAGACTTTCAGACAGTCAGTGAATTTTTTTAAATTCTGTGGAGCTTCCTTTTTGATGAGTTGATTTCTTGATGAAGAAATACTTGGACGTGACACTTATTGCAAAAGGCACCTACTGTTGAAAGTTAACTGTGATAAGGAATGTAGGTGATCACCAATTTATCGATCAACCCGTCTTCATACCGGTTTCGGGGTCTAACCCTCATCAGTACAGCTTTGGCTGGTCGACAAATTGGAAACCTCGATTCATCGGTTTCAAACCGGGAATGTACGGAGTACCGGTGAGATGTACAGAGCAGTAGCAGGCGACATCTAGCAGCGTATTTTAGATCAAACACTGCATGGCAGATGGCTCTCAATTCGAGAAGAAGCCCATATTGCTCTGTACCTCGCTGGTTATCGGAACCAGAACGAAGTGAAAAGAGACTCTCATATGGGCTGCTTCTCGAACTGAGAGCTATCTGCCATGCAGTGTTTGACCTAAAATAAGCTGGTGGATGTCGCCTGCTTCTGCTCTCTACAACAACTCACCGGTACTCCGTACATTCCCGGTTTGAAACCGATGAATCGAGGTTTCCAATTTGTCCACCAGCCAAAGCTGTACTGATGAGGGATAGACCCCGAAACCGGTATGCAGATGGGTTGATCGACAAATTGGTAATCCCCTACATTCCTTTTCACTTCGTTCTGGTTCCGATAACCAGCGAGGTGCAGAGCAATATGGGCTGCTTCTCGAACTGAGAGCCATCTGTCATGCAGTGTTTGATCTAAAATACGCTGGTGGATGTCGCCTGCTTCGGCTCTATACAACATCTTATCTCCGAAAACTTGCAACATAAGGATGGTGAGAGAAGTATTGCAACTACTAGTAGACGACAATTTTCATCTAAGGGCTCAAGAATGAGTAAATTTAAACTACCTAAAATTGAATTCAAACCCTACGAAGAGGCTTTAATTACCTTGGTTAGCATTTTGTTGGCAATTCAAGAAGATATCCGGAAATACCACAATAGATCGGAATCTGCACCGATATTTACTTCTTCAGTTGTTATTATTATTCTTCATAAAGTATCACTTAAGATCCACTGCTCTTTTAGAGATTTTCATTCCTCAATTAGACGTTTTTTTCTTAAAAATTTATTTAACTTTTCGCCCTCAGATTTTGTAGACTTTTCCTCAATTTCATCTTGAGAAATTTGCTTCTTCAGTTGTTTTTATTATCCTTCATTAAGTTTCACTTAAGGTTCAGTGCTCTTTTAGAGATTTTTATTCCTCAATTAGACGGTTTCTTCGTAACAATTTATTTAACTATTCGTCCTCTACCCTCAGATTTTGTAGATCTTTTCCTCAATTTCAGCTTGAGACAGTGGCTTCTACAGTTGTTATTATTATTCTTCATTAAGTTTCATTTAAGGTTCAGTGCTCTTTTAGAGATTTTCATTCCTCAATTAGACGGTTTCTTCGTAAACATTTATTTAACTTTTCGTCTTCTACCCTCAGATTTTGTAGATTTTTCCTCAATTTCAGCTTCAGGCATTTGCTTCTTCAGTTGTTATTGTTATTCTACATTAAGTATCACTTAAGATTCAGAGCTCTTTTAGAGATTTTCATTCCTGAATTAGACGGTTTGTTCGTAACAATATATTTAACTTTTCGTCTGCTACCCTCAGATTTTGTAGATTTTTTCCTCAATTTCAGCTTCAGGCATTTGCTTCTTCAGTTGTTATTGTTATTCTACATTAAGTATCACTTAAGTTTCAGAGCTCTTTTAGACATTTTCATTCGTGAATTAGACGGTTTGTTCGTAAAAATATATTTAACTTTTCGTCTTCTACCTTCAGATTTTGTAGATTTTTTCCTTAATTTCAGCTTCAGACATTTGTTGCTTCAGTTATTATTCTACATTAAGTATCACTTAAGGTTCAGTGCTCTTTTAGAGATTTTCATTCCTCAATTAGACGGTTTCTTCGTAAACATTTATTTAACTTTTCGTCTTCTATCTTGAGATTTTGTAGATTTTTTCCTCAATTTCAGCTTCAGACATTTGCTTCTTTCGTAGTTATTATTATTCTTCATTAAGTATCACTTAAGGTTCAGTGCTCTTTTAGATATTTTCATTCCTCAATTAAACGTTTTTTTCTTAAAAATGTATTTAACTCTTCGTCTTCTACCCTCAGATTTTCTAGATTTTTCCTCAATTTCAGCTTCAGACATTTGCTTATTCAGTTGTTATTATTATTCTACATTAAGTATCACTTAAGGTTCAGAGCTCTTTTAGAGATTTTCATTTATGAATTAGACGGTTTCTTCGTAAAAATGTATTTAAGTTTTCGTCTTCTACCTTCAGATTTTGTAGCTTTTTTCCTCAATTTCAGCTTGAGACATTTGCTTCTACAGTTGTTGTTATTATTCTTCATTAAGTTGTACTTAAGGTTCAGTGCTCTTTTAGACGGTTTCTTCGTAAAAATGTATTTAACTTTTCGTCTTCTACCCTCAGATTTTGTAGATTTTTTCCTCAATTTCAGCTTCAGACATTTGCTTTTTCATTTGTTATTATTATTCTACATTAAGTATCGCTTAAGGTTTAGTGCTCGTTTAGAGATTTTCATTCCTCAATTAGACGGTTTTTTCGTAAAAATTTATTTAACTTTTCGTCTTCTACCCTCAGATTTTGTAGATTTTTTCCTCAATTTCAGCTTGAGACATTTGCTTCTACAGTTGCTATTATTATTCTTCATTAAGTTTCACTTAAGTTCAGAGCTCCTTTAGAGATTTTCATTCCTCAATTAGACGTTTTTTGTACAGTGCCCTGGATCTGGTGAGAGGCATCTAGTGAGCAAACCGGCAAAAAGGCTAGTGAAGTTAATTCAACGGTCGAACCAGACGCCAAATGTGGAGAGTCCACAGAGGTAATATGGGTCTTGCAATAGGCAAGCGATGGTTCCAGCAAGTGTTTCTAGTTTGAAGGACGTGGAACGAAACGTTGTTTACGAAGTTCAGTTTCTTGAAGTCCTCTATTTAAAAGAGCTGATGAAGCGCTACATGAGTCTGGAGATAAGGCAGAAAGTTACGAGGAATCAATTACAAACGCGTGGACTCTGAAGGCAGAGAAAGCAACATACGGAAGAGACCTTTCATCACTGCGACCTAGTTGAGGACACGCTCCTGTGCTCCTTGATTTCGGAGTCTGATCTCATCCCACAAAGAAACGACAAGGGTGCAACTAAGTCATCCCAACCCTCGAAACGCCGAGTACGGAACCAAAGCAAGGTATCCTTCTACAAAAGTTCCGGGGCAGCACGCAGGAGTGCCTCCTTAGAAACGTCACGGAAAGCACTCTTCAACTCGTTTGAGAAAGCTTTTGACGCTTCGACTTCCGTCAAACCGAATGTTCCATCTAATTTTTGCTGAACCATATCCAATTCCAGACATATTGCCTGGTAAGGGTGAAAAAGCGAAATTATCTAAACGGTAAGCGAGGTTAACATAAGATTTCGAATACTCCAAACCAGTGAAATCCACTCCAGAAGCAAGGTTTCCTCTATCAGACCTAGAGTCATCATTTCCACGGACATGGACCCGATGTGAAGGCGAACCACTAAATGGCTCAGCGCCTCTAGTGAAATGGGCTGGTGGTAGTCTTGAGAAGCAGGCACTGTAGACTGACGAGACGGACTCGATTCTACTGGCATGCTATAAGTTTGACCAACACCAGGACCTCCAGGACGGCAAGGCTGCCAATCGAAAGCTTCAGCCGAACGGATCTCAAGCTCTGTTGTATTGTACGAGTAGGCTTAAAGACAGTTTTAACATTGTGCTTTTCTACTAGCCTGCCGATCCTGTCCGTTACTTTGTAGATGCATGGTAGACTAGTCCATCCACGCTTTTCTTCATTTTCTTCCGTTGTTCCTCCTTGGCGCTCTTCAGTCCTTGGGCGGACGGCCCTATCAAACTCGTGCAAACAAGTCTTTATGACTCCCGGGCCCTTTTCTGTCTGGGATGGTGATTTGATCCGTTATTGAGATATAGGTCAGTGTGTGTTGGTTTTCTATAAACGGTGTGCGCAAGCTTTCCATTCGGCATAGGGAATTGAGTTGTTGGATCGATAAAGTTGAGGTGTAAGAGAAGAAGAAGTTTTGAAGTTCGTCTTCGCCATGGCTCCAAATAACAAAGATGAAAATTTACATAAAATAGTTAACTATTACTGACTAAGGGGGCTGCTCATAGCTGCACCATCAGTTTGTTCGTGTTGGAGATCGTTCCCCCCCATCGTTCAGATGATCTGTTCGTTGGAGATCTCCCTTCCATTGAAAATATGTAGTGAATAGCAACAACTTGACAAAATCTTGTGGAAATTCCTGGTTAATATGTGCCATGGCCTCCCTAATGGGTACCATCGTGAAGAGCGAAACAACATCGAAGCTAACGAGAATTTCTCCTGGAGAAAAGTCAAAAAATGCAGTTTTTCGATGAAGTGAGTAGAATCTCTTGTAAAACTGTCAGTATTTCCTATTTTAGGTTGCAGCAGTTTTTTTAGGTGTTTCTCAATTTCGTTTCTCTCAAGCTTCCTATGGCTCTCACGATGGGTCTCAGCGGCACATCCAGTTTGTGGATCTTTAGAAAAGCATACAGCTTTGGTGGCAAGGCTTCTGATTTTTTAAACTTAGTCATTTCATCCGATGCTACGTCCTTGATTAAATTGTTGGTGGCCCCCAGAATCTGGGCGACTGGATCACGAGTTTCTTGTAGGTGGTGGGATCTAGCAGTGTCCTGATTTTTCCTGCGTAATCCGATGTTGACATTACTACTGTTGCGTTTCCTTTATTTGCTTGTAAAATGAGAATATCCTTGTCTTCGTTCAAAGCTTTCAGATCTTTCCTTTGTGCAAATGTGAGATTGCTTTTTGGTGGCTTTGCGTGTTGTAGAATTCGTGACGTCTCCATCCTTACCTGTTTAGCCGTCTGAATGGGCAATTGCCGGATTCCGCTCTCCACATTTGCTAGGATGTCTTCCACAGGTATCCTGGATGGTGTTATGGAAAATTTTCCTCACTCTCGTTCAGCTCAGCTCGTCTGTTGACAGTTCTTAGTCGGTCAAATTGACTACAACCTTGCGTTGACTCTTCAGGTGTGAGGTTTAATGTGTCCGGCGAATTGTTGGTGGCACTCAGTGCGTCAAATTTCTTCCTTTGTCAGTTCGTTGCGATAGCTTGGGCTGCAATCTTCCTTTCATGTGTCAAACGATCTACCTTTTCCCAGTCGCTCCAATGCAGCTGTTAGCTAGTTCTGAATTGACAAATAAATGTTATTATCATTATATGCAAGATCTCTACGGATGTCCTGCTGGCTTGACTAGATCTGAAGATAGGCCATTGAGATCTTCAAGCATGACAAACGTTTCAACAGGAAGGAGTAAATTACGTTTCTAAATACAGACTGGAAGCGAGTTCTACAACATACTCAAGTGCCGAAACCACCCCAGTCCCTCTACTGGAGCGCGAGATTATGGCTACACTTTTAGATTTTAAAAGAGTTTTGTATATGGAATGAACGGGGGACTATTGGAAGTGCATCTTAAAATTATTGTCATTGTATACAGGTGGTCCCAAAAGTATAAAATTGATTAAAGTTGTATTTTTTTAAATGAGACACCTAGTATATTAATGTATTTTCGGTACCTACGGACAAAAGTAAAGGTAGTTTTATTAAGGTTTATGGCATCTAAACCGTACCGTTCTTCAGATAATCGTGATTTTGGAAAATGCAGTATCAAATTAAATGTTTAAAATCTCAGCACTTGGTTTCTTTTCAACCACCAAACTTGGCTGGTGTACTAATAGTAGATTGGATTTTTTGCGGTGTGTATTAAATATTAACTACTGTGCACTGAATGTCAATAAATGATCACCAACTTATTGCAAATTTCAAACAGTAATAACTCGTTAAATTAGACACCCTGCATTTTATAGTAACATTAGATGCAGAATTTAGTTTCCTATGAAAATTATTAAACATTCCTTCCATTCTGAATTTGTTATCATTAGTACTGGGTGTTCACTAGAAAACTTTATTTAGGAGGCTACAAAATGTTGACAGAAAAGGATGGCATAATGAAAGTAAATGGACTTTTGTTTCTCCATTCTTTTCCTTTGACATTTCACAACCAACTAGACGAAGTTTTCAAATGAACACCCCGTATTTGTCAGATATTAATATATAAGTTACAAAATTATGATCATGAAGATTATTTAGCAGTCATCTGAATGTTAAAGGGTCTTTATTTAGCATAAAATATCAAATAAAACAATAAAACATTATATTACAAGAATTCTTATACAATTTAGCATCTCTATTACAAAAAAATTAAGTGCAACAATAGTGGCAATTTGAAATACAATAAATAACAAGTCAACATAAGAGTAAAACAAACAAAAACAAACAGTTATAAATTTTTTTCAAAATGACTACCGTCTGATTCTAAACACAAACGTATTCTGTTTTAAAATCCTTCACTCACATTGCGTAACATATAGGGAGTTATGCTTCTGAAGGCTTCTCTGATTCGTTCCTTCATATTTTCTTTTGTGGTTGGTGGCGTATTATACACGATTCCTTTCACATATCCCCATAAAACGAAAACAGGAGGCGTTATGTCAGGGGACCTTGGTGGCCAATGTTGTGCTCCATTCCTTCCAATCCATCGATTTTGGAAACGAACATTTAAGAACTCCCGGACTTCACGATGATAATGAGCAGGTGCTCCATCCATTTGCAGCCACATGGTTGTTCTTTCTATCTAGAGGAACTTCTTCCAGTAAAATTGGAAGCTGATTTCTCAAAAAATTTAGAAACGACATTCCGTTTAAATGTTCGTCACAAAAATAAGGTCCAATCACATACTGTCCCATTATGCCCCCCACACATTTACTGACCACCTATGTTGGTTATTAATAGCTCTAAATTCATGGGGGTTAAAATCAGAATAATAATGAAAATTGTGTCGGCTAAAAGAACCATCGTTATGATAAGTATTCATCACTAAATAGAAGTGATTCAAAAAAACCTTCTTGTTCTCCAACTTTTTCTAACACCCACATACAAAAGTCCACTCGTTGGCCAAAATCGTTATCGGAGAGTTCTTGATGTAGTATCTTATAATCGTGATATTTATGTTTTTGAAGAATCCTTGATACGCTTGCTTGGCTAATATTTAAGTTTTGTGCAATTTCACGTTGTCCGACATGGCGATTTTCAACTACAGAGCCAATAACGGCTAATTTAGTTCCTTGGTTTTCTGTAACTGGTCTCGTTTTGGCAGTCGTTTCATACTGAACACTACCAGTTTGCCTAAATTGAAATAACACTCTTTCAAAAACGGCTCTATTCGGTCGAGTTCGGTTAGGAAACCTTTCAGCATAAACCCTTGATGCTAAAAGACAATTTTGCAAGCATTCTCCTAGAATGAAGATCATATCGACTCGTTCTTCTGTTGTGTAAACCAGCATTTTGATTAAATAAAAACTCCCTGTTAACCACCAATTATAATAGTAAAAAAATATTTAACTTTAAATTAATATGTGACAACTAGAAATGACAATAAATTTTGCTTTGTCAAAATCAGGTACCACCTGAAAAGACCTGAACAGGTAAATTAAACTACTACACGTTTATGTCAGCGCAATTTTCCAAGAAAATGCAACGACCAAGCTATAGGAATGTTTAATAGTTTTTGATAGGAAACTAAATTCTGCATCTAATAATACTATAAAATACAGGGTGTCTAATTTAAATTAAACGAGTTATTACTGTTTGAAGTTTGCAATAATTTAATGTTAATTTTTTTTACATTTGGTACACAGTAGTTAATATTTACACACAATATACATACCGCAAAAATATCAATGTACTAGTAGCCCACCAGCCAATATCGGTGGTTGAAAAGAAACCAAGTGCTGAGATTTTAAACATTACATTTGATGCTGCATTTTCACAAAATCACGAATATCTGAAGAACGGTACGGTTTAGATGCCATACACCCTAATAAAACTACCTTTACTTTTGTCCATAGATACCAAAAATACATTAATATACTAGCTGTTTCATTTAAAAAAATACAACTTTAATCAATTTTATACTTTTGGGACCACCTGTACACAATGACAATAATTTTAAAATATACTTCTAATAGACCCTCATCCATTTCATATACAAAACTTTTTCAAAATCTAGAAGTTTAGCCAAAATCTTCCGTATCGAATAACGTGAATCACCCTGTATACCGGGTGTCCAGCAGAACCCTGGACATAGGAAATTAACATGGGAAATCGGTTTTTATTTTTTGCGCTTGTACGGTTGATTTCATTGAAAAACTTTTAAGAGTAAAGTTGTAGAGCTTATGGTCAGCTATCATCTTGTAATTTTTTCAATACTTCTCGAAAACAAAAACGTCTCGAAAAATGCAAGAATTTGAATTTGGCGCGTCACTCCCGCCATGCATGCGCAGTGTCGCCAACATAATAATTTCTTATGTCAGAGTCAGAGCCGATTTTTCTTTCTTATTTATTTTGAGGGACTATCATGTAGTAACTAACGTGATTATCCAGTGAAAATTTACCGAAAAAATGTCACAAAATGTTAAATGCAAAAGTTGTTGATAACTAGGTGTAGTTCTTTTCTAATACAAAATCCTTTATACAGGGTCTACTCAAAACCCGTGACATACTCCGTAAACAATTCTTAGCATTTTTTATGAAGCATGTACTATACCCGGTTTTCTTGATAAATGGTGCCTAAATATCGATATTGTAGCCACCTTTTTAGAGGTTTCCTTTTTAATCGTGCTAAACCATGTTAAATGGAAAAATTATGGATAACCAGGTGCAGTTTTTCATGTTGTAAAATTTTATACAAGGTGTACCCAAAATCATCTGTTGTGATCTCAGTCACCTTGTTAGCGTAAGTGGATAAATGTCCGGCTAATCAGCTGATGCGGCGGATATGATTTTTTTTGTTATATTAAATATGTTACGTTAAGAGGGTAACAGGAAAACCTTAAAAGCAGTAAAGGAAAAATGTTCATGCCTTTGGCATTTTTTTCCTAGTGGTAAAAGATAAAGATCACTTCAAAAGGAATTTCACCCATCAATTTATCGAAAACGGTAGCTGTTGTTGGCTACGTAAAAAAAAATTTGCGTAGAATACCTAGTTGCAAAAACGTACTAAATGGTCCATTAAAAAAGAAAAAAGACCATTGTGCTGCCGGTTTTGGGTACATCCTGTATAAAATTTTACAACATGAAAAACTACACATGATTATCCAAAATTTTTGCATTTAACATGGTTTCACACGATTAAGGAGAAAGAATTTAGGATATGCTTCATAAAATATGCTTAGAAACGTTTACGGAGTATGAAAAAGCATAAATATACAGAGTGTTCCACTTAGAAAATTATAACTTTGGTATGCCACGGGCTTTGGGTAGACCCTGTAAAAAGGCTTTTGCATGGAAAAAACTACAACTAATTATCAATAACTTTCGTATTTAACATTTTTTTCTTCCAGTTACATTAAAGCCTCTAAGGTGGGTGGTTAAGTTATAATCAATGACCCTGTACATGTCTGCAGAAGACTTGCTAGCAACACAGGCGTTCTACAAGTGCTTTTCGGGTAGTTTAGCGTATCGTTAACGGTTCCCTTTTTTTGCAGATCTGTGAGTAAATCCATTAAAAAAAAATAAATTATATAATTAAATCACACTTTTCGCTCCGAAGTATCAAAGAGACTTTCAAACTATTTTTTATCTTAAAAGCCGTCTGAAAAGAAAACATTTCAACAATAAATGTGTAAAGCTGGCTGGAAATCGTTGTGTGTATCCTCATTTTCCTGCACTTTCCTGCTTTCTGTATTTGGAATATTTCAACCCAACTTTGATGTTTTGTTTCTTTGCAATATAATACGACACTGCTATTGATTAAATGTTTATTTACAGAAGATGGCGGAAACATAAAGCTATACAGGATGGTAGCATGAATGAGTTTTAAGTAAGTTTTGTGGTATAAAAACATATAAAGGAAAGTGATTTTGATTTGGTTGCAGGTGGACCGGCACCGGTGGCAGCGGCCCCGGAGGAGCATTCTTTGGGCCCTCGGCTCGAAATTCCGCCAAATCATGCTGATTTAAGTCCGAAATTACGGAATTCCGAATAATTGCGGGATCATCGGCATCGGGTACGACTACCGAACGGACGGAATACCTGCTCTTTTCGGCGGTCCGGCTTTTTTGTCCGCCGTCTAGGCCCTGTCACCTATCAATCAAGGCGCGGTGCGACCACTTTTTGTCAACCCCTCATACGGCAGAGGCAGATCGCGAACTGCGAATATTTAAAATAGCCGACAACTCGGGTGCATATCAATGAGAGGACCCTGTACAATGCCGACCGGATTCTTATTTAATCCCTTTTTGCATACTCGTACTTCTATCTTGCAGCCACCTATAAATGCAAAGAACATTCCATTGTATAGCTTTAAAGAAAAACCTATGATAGAATATCAATGTGTTAACGCATCATGCTTTCATTAACTCAAGCAGGCCATGGAATTAGAACAGTAGGTCTGAGATGACGGTAATATCCTTCCCAGAATAACATTATTTTAATATGCTTAAGAAGTGACTTGATTTATCCTACTCCATCAATGTAGGTGTCATTTATATGTATTTTTTTTAGTTTACTTCTGATTCTGATATTTTCTGATTTTACCAATAGCCCCACCACAAACTTAGCCCTTTATACGTCAAACAAATTTTCATGTCGATATCCAGTAATCTCAATTATTGATAAGATATCTACTTGCAGAAATAAGTCACAGCCCATAAAATGGTACCTGTATCTCATTCAGTTATTATTGACTACTAATTACCTTTGAAATCTTCATACTTATCTCCTTTCATCACTTGTTGAGGATATATGACAAAAATGTCAAAATCAGATTTCCAACGCCGACTGTATGCCACTAATAAATGAATTAAGTGTGATTAATAAATTAATTAATAAATGAGGTACCTAGAAGTGAAAAGAAGTCCCGAAATCGACTAAAACAAAAAGCAATCGTCTACAGAAAGAGAGATCCTAAGTCCTGCTTACTACTGAAATATGAATGGTTATGAATTAGAATCAAACTTTCCTCCTAGTGTCTTTTAAGTCCACCAAAGAAACTAAGACCCCCTAGAAAGCACGTGTTTTGTGGACCTTCAGATGGGACCCAGAAAAATATACTCGACGCAACTCGTAGCACTCGCCGCTTTCCTTGCAACACAATCGGCGATTTCATTGCTCTCAAGGCCTTTGTGACCTGGAATAAAGACTAAAGTTAACGTATTCTGCTCCCCAATATGGTTCAATATGTTTCGAACTCCCCAGACAGTTCTCCAAGAGATCCTGCTGGAGTCTTTTGTGGATGTGGATAGCGGATATTTTGATATATTTGTTTGACCAGTTTTGATTGCTTATCTACTAGGTGCCTCAAATATTTTTGCGCGCTTTCCCAGACTTTCCTAGAGGCTGTATCTCTGTCTACCGCCATACATCCCAACTCCCACTCCCTCGGGAGTTTTGGAACCATCCGCGTACCAGCAGTGGTGCGCACTCAGTAGCCTTAGTTTATTCTGGTCCTACTCCTCCTTTGTAGGGAGGTTTATCTTGTAGGCTGAATAAGTGTAGGTGACAGGGGGCATCATGTCCAAAGGCATACCCAGCAAAGCATGGCCGGTTAATTCAGCCTACAGTGGGTTTGGTTCCAGTGTAAACTCCCCCCTATGTGTTGAGGAATCTGTATACAGGGTGTTCCATTAAGGGTGGCCACCGGTCATATCTTGGAAACTAAACGGCTTAGATGCTAGAGAAAAAAGTTTTGATTATTAAAGTGAACACGAGAAAATCCTGGAAATTATTTGCAAGTTAATTATCTTCCGACAAGAGGGCGTAATTAGAAACCAAATATTGCAAATCAATTTTTTTCCGAAAATTGTCGTTTTAAGGTGTATCTTGGGCATCAACATTATTAGAAAGATTGGACAATCCTGCACCATTTAAATTAACCTGAACAACAATTAACCTCGTAGATGTACTGTGTTTAATAAAAATGAGGGAAACAATTGAAAGTGAAATAATCAAAATCCTTGTAACTTTCACGCCTCATATCCGATTTTAGTTAACTTGGTCTTGTTTGGAAGATAATTTCCATTACAGGATCACGAAATGACGAAGACAACTATTTAAATTGGTCTACGTTTCGCAGATACATTTCTGCATCCTCAGGACGCAAAAATTATATGTGACTATAACAGTAAACATTGTTGTTCCACTTAAAATTCGGTTTTGTCTTCCTTGTTCTTAAATTTACACAGCACTTTTGTACAGCAGAATTTGGAGTCACCATATTCTGGAGTAGGCAAGCAATAACCGAAGAGTGACAATTACAAACACTTTAAAATTTTGTTTAAAATAGTGAGACTACACAGTTAACTCCGCACACAAACAGACAGACAACGCTAACAATATAGGTTTAGGATGTCGATCGATCCTCGAAATTAGCACGAAATACCAATTTTTATCAGCCGGATTGACAACAAAAAAACACAAAAAAATAAAATGCGGGCCCACATATTGATAGGCATATCGACTTTCTATAAGTGGGAGGTCTTCTTGCAAATTTTTGGCGTATGTTTAAGTTATGTACTGAGTTGAGCTGATCTTAAGGGTTCCACATTGCCAAACAAGAAAAAAAGACACAAAACCTTGAAACAGAATTCGTTATTAAGTATTCTGCTAGTGTTCAATTTCTAATTTGCTATTTATGTTGAAATATGCGGTGTGCAGATTGTCTCTATCTGTTCTGTTATTAACGCTATTACTTTGCTTCTGTATATTGATCATTTCTGACATAAGTCTTTTTATATAGTTAGGTTGAGTGTCCAGTATTTTTACATTTTCGTAATTAAATTTGAGTCCTGTATCAATGTTGTGTTCCACCAGAGCGGTAGGGTTGTTTTTAGTGAGACAATTTTTTTCATCATATTGGTGTTCCTTTACTCTTTAAGAAAAATTTTGTTTTGATTGTATTTTGACTTTTTTCGGTAATTTTTATTTTAATATTTTCTTTTCTTTTTGCTTGATAGGGCATCAATATATGGAACTTTAAAAAATATAGTATCATTCTTAGTATCTTGTTTATTTACGGGGTTATTATTGTTGTTATTATCGTTTGTGTTTAGAATTTTTTTAATTATTGATATCGGATAATTATTAGAGATCATTATTTCTTCTATATACCTAAGATTTTTTTGTGGTAATTTGGAGATGAAATATCTAGTGCTCTCCTTTTCAAGCAATTTATGATATTGAGCTTTCGATTGATGGGGTTCTCTGAGTTAAAATTAAGAAATCTTTCCGAGAAAGTAGGTCTGTGGTACCAATCTGTTTCTATTGTGCCATCCTCCAATTTAACCACTAAAGTATCCAAAAAGGGTATTCTGTTATTAACTTCTTTTTCAATTATAAAATTTAATTTACTATGATATGCATTGAATGTTGCAATTGTTAATTGTTCTTGATTTATTTTGTAAATTGTTCACATATAATTTTAGCGTCCTGAGGATGCAGAAATATACCTGAGAAACGTAGACTAATTAAAATAGTTGTCTTCGTCATTTCGTGATCCTGTTCCCGCATAACCCATCACATTTTTGAACTTAAGGATCGATAACAACTACCAAATTTACTAAACAAGGAGTAAGTAAATTGTACAGACCGTCTAGTTCGTGAGCGAGTCTACAAGAATGGGTTTCCTACAGGAACTGGAGGAAGCTTATGGAGTAGAAGTGAGTAGATATTTGAAGATTTGGACCATAACAAACAACAAGATTGCGAGTTACACTAATCACAGAACATTTTTATTGAGATGTAGAGCACACAATGTTGTACCTAAACATTTACTACAAACAGCTAGATGCGTAGAGGGTATAATAGTGGGGTCGTCGCCGTATCGTAAAAGACTGCTGTCGACTCTGAGACGTTTCCAAAAATCCGTCCTATTTATAGAGATTTCTCATAATTGTTGGAAGTTAAAAACATTAAACGAGGGTATTAGGTTAAAAAGAAATAAACTTAAGCAGATCTTGACTGCTGAACATTATGATAGTTTTAACAGCAGCCAAATTAATTTCTATAAATAAAAGAGTTAGACTTGTTAAATCCAAACAGAAGAACAAATTCTTAAGATTACAGCATATACAGAGCAATCGTAACTCTGTCTTAGAACTTAATAATAAGTGGTTGACTAATATTGGTGGCATAGATGTCCATAAAGATAATTTATATGTATTAAGCTTAGGTGAAAAATTTAACCTACCTTACCATAATAAAATCGCCCCTCTCCAAGACTTAATTATAGACATGGAATATACCATTGAGAAGATAGGAGATCCCGTTAAGATATTAGAAGCGAGAAATAAGTGTATTAATATTATCACTAACTACCTTAATTCAAGCAACAACCCACAGTCTAAACAATTCTTGAATAATTATTACAAAAAAGTAAGTAACTTTCTAAAAGCCAATCCGGATATCACAATTGTAAAGGCAGACAAGGGTAACACCACGGTTGTTATGAAAGGGAGTGAATACAATGAAAAAGCCACAAGTCACCTTAACGACCAAACAACTTACGTACAACTGAGAAAAGACCCAACTAAAACTATACAAAATAAAAACAACAAAATTATTGATACACTTCTTAAAAGGGGCTTTATTACTAAAGAGCTTGCCAAACAAGTCAAAACTAGTGCAGCAGTTGCTTCAAAAATTTATTTTCAACCGAAAATACACAAAAAACAATACACAACTCAGACCAATAGTATCTTTTTTGGGTTCTCCATTGTAGAACCTTACCAAACCTTACAAAAAAAAAACAATCTTGAAGAACGCATTTATGGTTGAAAACAAACATATTAAAGACTCTTTTGAATTTGCCAACTATATCAGACAACAAAAAGTACCAAAAGGTTTTGAAATAATATCCTTGGACGTCAAATCTCTGTTTACTAATATACCTACGGATATAATTTTAGAACTAATTGCAAAAAAGTGGCATCTTCTGAGGGCCAACACTAGTATTCCTATGACTGAGTTTCTAGACCTTGTTAAATTTGTTTTCGATAACAACTACTTCCAACACAACAAAACATTCTTCAGACAAATCTTCGGATTGGAGATGGGTAATTACTTGTCGCCAGTGTGTGCAGACCTGGTAATGCAGGACTTCAAGAGAAATGTATTGCAGCGTTGCCGTTTGAAGTGCCATTTTTGAAAAGATATGTCGACGACATACTCACTGCTATCCCAATAAATCAAGAACAATTAACAATTGCAACATTCATTGCATATCATAGTAAATTAAATTTTACAATTGAAAAAGAAGTTAATAACAGAATACCCTTTTTGGATACTCTAGTGGTTAAATTGGATGATGGCACAATGGAAACAGATTGGTACCACAGGCCTACTTTCTCGGAAAGATTTCTTAATTTTAACTCAGAGAACCCCATCAATCAAAAGCTCAATATCATAAATTGCTTGAAAAGGAGAGCACTAGATATTTCATTTCCAAATTACCATCAAAAAAATCTTAGGTATATGTATAGAAGAAATAATGATCTCTAATAATTATCCGATATCAATAATTAAAAAAATTCTAAACACAAACGATAATAACAACAATAATAACCCCGTAATAAACAAGATACTAAGAATGATACCATATTTTTTAAAGTTCCGTACATTGATGCCCTATTAGAGCTTCACGAGACCGCGAGAGAAGTCTCGGTCTCGGTCTCGGTCTCGTACGAGACCGAGACCGAGATCGAGACCGAGACTTTAATATCGACTTCGAGACCGAGACCGAGACTGTCTTGGTCTCGATCTCGGTCTCGATCTGCGAAACCGAGACCGAGACCGATACTGCCAATCGAGACTCTCGAGAGTCTCGTTCTCGAACAACATCATTCGTTTGCAAGATTTTATTATATGTATAATCAGCAGACGAGCAGGCCCTTATAATAGTGCGTTGCATATAGGTATTCTTAGGGCGAAAAGACACTTTAATAGAAGTTCACTAGTACATACTTACTTGAGTTTTCTATTTTCCTCATTTTATAGAAAAACGACGACATTTTATAGAACCGAACGAAATCGACTTAAAGCTAGTAAGAAAGACGATTAAGACATGTGTAAACTGTCACTTTTTACCCTTTATATTTATAAATAACTATCAACTATCATAAATAAGTTCTTTGGACATGATATGATAATGAAGTTTTTGTGTTTTCAAAAGTATTGTATTACTTCTATACAGGGTAATTCTGAAGGTGGTGATTATTGTGACTTACTTCATTCTACCACAAAATAAAGCTAAAGAAGAGGAATTTTTCTATTGGCAGTATTGGTACTTTTGCGAAATGCATATTCAAATTCATAATATAAAACCTGATTTGAAATATTTCCATATTATCAATGAAATCTGATAGATGTGTCGATAGCTAAGTATACAGGACGCATATTTTTTATAAAAAATATGTTCAGTAGCATCATTGGTGGACCTACGAGCATGTCTAATGCAGTTTTACATTAAGCTAACCTGAACTAACCTGATTCTACAATGGAAATTGGAACTCTCAATAATTTCAAGTTTTGATTTTAAGTAAACATTCATACACAAAAACGGAAAGAAAATCGAATATGCAATTCAAACAATGAGATTTTTCGAGATACTCCCTTTTTCTTCGCGAGACCGAGACCGAGACTCGAGTTGCTACTACGAGACCAAGACCGAGGTTACGCGAGTCTCGGTCTCGGTCTCGATGCACAAGACCGAGACCGAGACCGAGACTTAATTATAAATTCGAGACCGAGAGTATGTAAGTCTCGGTCTCGGTCTCGGTCTCGTGAAGCTCTATGCCCTATCAAGCAAAATTAAAACAATTTTACAAAGTTATACAACACAAGAAAATAAAAAAATAAAAATTATCGAAAAAGTCAAAATACAATCAAAACAAAATTTTTCTCGAAGCTAAAAGCAAAAACTGAACAATAACTTAAATTGTTGTAATTAGCGTCCTTAAGTTGTAAGTAGTTGGTGAAGTTAGCGGGATTAGGACAAATAATGCACCTCTTCTTTATTCGAAAATGGCCGACGTTTCGACTATTTATTTAGTCTTCATCAGGGCTATTCTCACTTAGAGAGGGTAGTCAGTTAAAGTACGATTTAAGATAGTTACGGTAGCAAAATCCATTCGATTGTTCGGTGACCCTGGTATCTTAGGCTCGACAAAACACACATCCGCTGCCCAAGGTACAAAATATGCGAATAACAGCATTTCTACGACAGTTATTCGCATATTTTGTACCTTGGGCAGCGGATGTGTGTTTTGTCGAGCCTAAGATACCAGGGTCACCGAACAATCGAATGGAGTTTGCTACCGTAACTATCTTAAATCGTACTTTAACTGACTACCCTCTCTAAGTGAGAATAGCCCTGATGAAGACTAAATAAATAGTCGAAACGTCGGCCATTTTCGAATAAAGAAGAGGTGCATTATTTGTCCTAATCCCGCTAACTTCACCAACTACTAATAACTTAAATCTAACGTAATTTATAATATTCCCTGTAGTGATTGTCACAAGCGTTATATAGATCAGACATCCTGATATCTTAAACAAAGAGATAAGGAACACCAATATGATGAAAAAAATTATCTCACTTTCTCACTAAAAACAACCCGACCGCTCTGGTGGAACACAAAATTGATACAGGACACAAACTTACTTACGAAAATTTAAAAATACTGGACACTCAACCTAACTAAAAAAAGAGTTATGTCAGAAATGATCAATATATAGAAGCAAAGTAATAGCGTTAATAAAAGAACAGATACAGACAATCTGCACACCGCATATTTCAACATAATTAGCAAATTAGAAGTTGAATACTAGCAGAATACTTAATAACGAATTCTGTCTCAAGGTTATGTGTTTTTTTTCTTCTTTGGCAATGTAGAACCCTTAAGATCAGCTCAACTCAGTACATAACTTATACATACGCCAAAAATTTGCAAGAAGACCTCCCACTTTAAAAGAAGTCTATATGCCTATCAATATGTGGGCCCCCATTTCATTTTTTGTGTTTTTTTATTGGCACTCCTAAACCTTTATTGTGGTCTGTCTGTTTGTGTGTGGAGTTAACTGTGTAGTCTCACTATTTTACACATCGGTTCTTGTTTGCCTACTCCAGAATATGGTTACTCCAGATTCTGCTGTACGAAAGTGCTGTGTAAATTTAAGAACAAGGAAGACAAAACCGAATTGAAAGTCGAACAACAATGTTTACTGTTATAGAGCCATTTAGGAGCCCCCTTTTTGTAAATTGCTCACATATAATTTTAGCGTCCTGAGGATGCAGAAATATATCTGCGAAACGTAGACCAATTCAAATAGTTGTCTTCGTCATTTCGTGATCCTGTTCCCGCATAACCCATCACATTTTTGAATTTGAGGATCGATAACAACTACCAAAAATAATTGCCATTACTTTTAACTGTGGTATCCAGTGCTAAAAGATAGTTTTTAATAAACGTGCTAGAGGGCGCAATCTCAAATTAAAGTGGTTTTTTTGGGTTTACACCAAAAAGCTAAATCATTCGGTATAATTTTGATAACATAATTGAAAAGTAGATTAAATTTGCAACAAAAAAAAACATAACTTTTTTCAATTTTATTACAGAATAATACTAAGAAACTTCATAAATGTTCAAAATTACCCCCGTTTTCCTGAATACAACTATTTATTTCTCCCTCAGGTACTGAGTACAGCCGTTTCAATTTCAGCTCGTGAAATCGAATTAACAGCGTTCGTAATTCGCTCTATCATGTCTTCTCGTGTGGTCGGTCGCGTTATATAAACAATGTCTTTTATTCTTCCCGACAAGTAAAAGTCTAGAACAGTTAGATCCGAAGATCTAGGCGGCCACGGAAATAGACTACCCCTTCCAACCCAGCGATCAGGATAAGCTACATTTAAAAAATTGCGAGCTCTCTGAGCAAAATGTGCCGGGCATCCATCATGTTGATACCACATTGAAGCTCTAACATCCAGAGGTATATCTTCTAAAAGGCAATTCCTTCTGTAGGAAGTTTCAGTACGCTTCGTCATTTAGATTTCCATTCAAAATAAATGGTCCGATAATTCTGCCTCCTAAAACTCCGCACCACACGTTTACACTCTAGATTTTCGTAACACATCTGTCTTAGCCAATAACAGAAATCTAGCATTCTCTCATAATCTGATTCTGATAAGGTCTGGTGTAATACTAAATGGTAAGGGTGAAGTTTAAAGTTTTTTAATATCCGAAACACCGAAGTGGCACTTATACCGATGTCTGCGGAAATTTCTCTTGTGCTTGAATGCGGATTCACTTCCACGTACGCAAGAACATTGATAATACTGTCCTCATGCCTTAAAGGGCGTCTTCTGAAGGGAACTGGAATGGGTCGCACACTTGCCGTTTGCTGTAAACGTATTACCAATCGGCGAAATACCTTTCCGCTGTGATGCCTTCGTGCTGGATATCTAGTAGCATATGTACGTTCCGCAATAGATGCATTTTGCAAAACAAAACTCGGAAGTGGTATAAGCCATGTTTGAAGGATGAAGTGCAAGTTTTGATAACAATAGCCTAGCTATGAAGAAACTTAAAAGAAATCAACAAGAATGAATTTTTTGTCAACGCAATACGAAACTTGTCAAAATTGAATCAACTGACAACCAGTGTTATTTGTCTCCATGGATACCTGCCGATTTTGTTTCATAGCTATCTAGATTGATATTGTAAAACATTATATTAGAAGTATGCTTAAATTAGGTAGAAGTTTTCAATAATCAGATATGTTTAGGATAAAATAGTGACACATTTTATACTGAGTGACAAGCCTACAAAACCATCATGTTTTAAAACAATAATTGTTGTAACGGAATGTTTTATTATGGAATTATGAAAACAATCATTTATTCAAATATGTAATAAAAATCATTTTTGAAGTGATAGGTCTGAAAGGAGAAAAAAAGAAAAAATATGTTATTGGAATCTTAACATTTTTTGTTGCAAATTTAACCTACTTTCCGATTATGATATCAAACTTATACCGAATGATTTAACTTTTTGGTGTAAAACCAAAAAAAAAACTCTTTTTGAAATTGCGCCCTCTAGCACGTTTATTAAAAACTAGCGTTTAGCACTGGATAACACAGTTAAAAGTAATGGCAATTATCTTCCAAACAAGACCAAGTTTACTAAAATCGGATATGAGGCTTGAAAGTTACAAGGATTTTGATTATTTCACTTTCAATTGTTTCCCCCACTCTTATTGAGCACAGTACATATACGAGAGTCAGTTCAAAATGTTGCAGGATTGTCCAGTATTTCTAATAATGTTGCCCAAGGTATACCGTAAAACTACAATTTTCAAAAAAAAATTGATTTGTATTATTTGGTTTCTAATTGCGCCTTCTTGTGGCAAAATTAGAAACTTGAAAATAATTTCCAGGATTTTCTCATGTCCACTTTAATAATCAAAACTTTTTTCTCTAGCTTCTAAACCAATTAGTTTCCAAAATATGGCCTGTGGCCTTATTTTGCGTATGTGGCTTAAAGCAACACCCTGTATAATCCACTTGGCTTCCCTCTCCACCAGAGTGTCGAGCGAGATTAGCCCGAAAGTCATTCCATGGCCAATGTTGGAGTGGTGTAAAAATGCCCCACTGATGGCCAGGCAGGCTTGACGCTGCAAGTTACTCGGTTTGCACCTCGCACTTCTTTGTCCGCCTTTGGAATGCCAGACAATGGCTCCATACGTGATCATTGGTCTAATAACCGTCACATACAGCCAGTGCATTAATTTGGGTTTTAATACCCAGGTTTTTCCGCAGTACCTTTTGGATGTCCACAAGGACAATTTAGCCCTGCTGATCATTCTTTCCATATGTGCATTCCAGTTTAGTGTCTTATCTAGTATTACGATCTGTTTTGCCCAGCAAGAAGGGTCGTCTTAAAGAGTTTAATTTTCTCCTCCTTGCGAACGAAATCGATACGGTTTTGTCCGGGTTGATAGACATCTTCTCCCTAAGACATCACTCGTAGGTGGTGTTGATAATTCTCCTGGAGTATTGCTGCCTCTATGATAGCCACGAATCAGGAGCATAAGGTCGTCTGCATACGCCTAAACATTTCCATCCCACAGTTCAACCACAGAAAGCAGATCATCCACCTGTACGGACCACAGAAGAGGTGATAGAACTCCTCCCTGCGGACACCCCCTGGCGGCGCTGAAGCAAGCTTTTGTGTCCTGAAGGCCTGTGGTGATTGCCCTGTTGTTCCGCATGCTGCGCGTCCAGTCCTGCATAACCTGCTCTACCCTTCTCGCACCAAGCCCTTTACAGAGAGATTCAGGGAGGGCATTGTTGAAAGCTAATACAGTGTTCAGGAATATCCATACCGTTATGCTCCCCTTCTTAAGATCTTCTCGACGCGTCTTCAGATCTTCCCGACGATGATTTTCAGTGTTAGGTCGGTCGATTTGTCGCTCTGATATGCATACTGATGTGGGTTGAGATGGCGTTGGGTCAAGGCATCTTGTCTAGTTGATTAAACCAATAATCTTTTCGCGACTTTTCAGTAGGATGGACGGTAGACTTATGAGTCTTAGAACGTTAGGTAGCGGTTGGTTACGTCTCGCTTTTGGTATATATACCAAAAGGCTGGTTGGTGGGACCAGCTGGACCAAAAGCTTGGCCCAGCTGGTTGGGATGGATCCCCAAGCAGGCTTGGGCTAAAGATCTTGGTTAGTGTTGAAGCAAGTATGTCCAGACCTTCCTGTAGAAAGATCGGTCTCACTTCATCTTCACTAGGCGCCTTAAATGGTTGGAATGAACCCACCGCCCATCTAAGCATATATTGACGTACATTGACAACTTTTTTTGAAACAATCCAGTCGTTTTCCTTAAGGTCTTTTGTTCGGCACCAGGAAGACATGGAGTTCATCCGTTGCCATCAAGATACTATCTGGGAAGTGATTCTCGACGAGAAGCTCTAACGTTTCCTTGCTAGTGGTTGGGAATGTTCCGTCAGTTCGT
The DNA here is from genome assembly GCA_951812265.1 of Taphrorychus bicolor. NCBI lineage: Eukaryota > Metazoa > Arthropoda > Insecta > Coleoptera > Curculionidae > Taphrorychus > Taphrorychus bicolor. The sequence continues at coordinate 37,543,572 of OX638302.1, forward strand.
TTAAACGACCCGATCTGGTTCATGTGTCCCCTAGCTAGAATCCTGCGTATGCGGCTTGCGCTAGGCACGTCATTTATGTCCTCTCAAATGTAATCTATTAGAATTGTTTTGTATTGCTCCCATTCGCCTCTTGCTTTAGCTCGGTTAAAAAGCGACCGGGCCACTTTTCGATTTTTATCCAGTCGTCCACGCCCCGAAAGCGAAACAAAAGAAATATTGCCAAAACCTTATAAGAAATAGATTTTGTTCCCACTATCGGTAATGATTTGAAGAAGAGGAAAAAAATACCAATCCAGACGAAGTTGCGCTTATCGAAAGGGAGGAGTTTTTCTCGAAAGGAGACTACAAGAAAAAGAACCTCCACAGGCAATGTTCAAACTTCAACCAAAGAAGAAGAAGAAGAAAAAACTCCCGAAGATCTAAAAGTTGTATTAAAGAAAGAATAAACAGCAGAGCCTGAAGATATAGAGGTCGTAACAGTTTTATTAAAAAAATCATCCAAGCCTGAGACGGAAATGGTTGAGTTACTGTAGAACCCAATGAAGAAGAAGAGGAGATTATTGAGGTTCGTCATCATTAAGAAGAAAAAAAGATAAAATTTCGAAATCGAAAGATGAATTTGTAGAACTAGATATTGAGTAGGAGATGGAGAAAAGGAGGAGCCCTCCGCTTCCAACAGAGCATGGAGAATAAGCCACTGCCGAAAAAAAAAAAACGCTTTTAAAATTCGAGATATGGTGTGTGGATGTGTGTTACAATTCAAAAAGTTAGAACCGAAAAAGCGCTTGAAGAAGTATCATCAGCATACGTCCCTAGAGAACTACCAGTTATCGAAGAACCGATAGAAGAAACACCAGAACAACTACCACAATGATATCTTGCCTCGGCTCCTCTAGGTTACATCCGCTTCCAATTTTTTGGGCGAGTTAAATAAGTTGATACGGCAACGACCGTCGACCACATCCCGGGTGGGGTTGTGGTCGATACCGACGGGTCAGGTTCCACCGGGAGGTACTTCGGTTATCCCTCATCTTTTTAAGAGGACAGTTTTCGTTAAAGGCCGTCATGATAGCAAAATTAAGTTGCTCCGCAGCCAGCTCTATCTCATCACGATTTCTTATTGCAGTTATTAGGCCATTTAGCTGTTCCTCGAGAGTCTTCCTGTAGCCACTCCAGTTTGTGCTCTTTGGGTTGTTCTGAGGAAACGAACCATTTCGTTATCTTATTGCAAATTAAATTGCTGTTAATTGTTAGATCAAGTACCTCGCTCCTATTGCTGGTTACAAATGTAGGTATAGAGCCTATGTTGTTGCCAGTCCTCGTCCTCGGTTTTGTCCTGCTGTGGATTGTCCTGGCCTTTGTACGAGGTTTAGAGTGGTTCCAGGTACCACAGACTTAGTTCAGGTTAGTTCAGGTAGTTGGTACCCCTACAGTTTCGCCAGGAGGTTTGGTTGCAGTGGGTTTTCGTTAAAGGCCGTCATGATTGCAAAGTTAAGTTGCTCCGCCGCCAGCTTTATCTCATCACGATTTCTTATTCTGCAATAAGAAATGGTAATGAGATAGAGCTGGCTCTTGCTAATTGCGCTATTTAGCTGTTCCTCGAGTGTCTTCCTGTAGCCACTCCAGTTTGTGCTCTTAGTCTCTCACATGGTTCTCAGTTGCTAAAGAGATAGATTTTCAAGTAGAACCGGTAAATGTTGGTTTAAGAACTGTTGGTATTTGGTATTTGGGTCCATCCAATGTTCCTTCAATGAAATAGGAGCCAATCAACTTTACACATATTATAAATAATTATATTGCTCGCATACTGTTTTTCTATTCGTTTTATTCTTTGGTTTACTAACTGGATTGTTTCTTGCTTGTTTGTGGCCTTGAGTGAGATCAAAATAAACGGTGGAAACGTCAGCAAATTGATAAAGGATTGAGACATTTTTATTTTGTCCCCACCCAGTGATTTAACCTTTTCATCTTTATTGGAACACTAGGAACTTCATTATTGGTAAACTGATATGATATGGATGGAACCTGTGCTTTTTGAGATCTTCAGAATGTTGGTTTTCGAAATTCCAGAGTCATGAGCCAATCTGCGTGAAGAAACATGTGGATTTACCGCAACTGCCCCTAATACTGCGATCTCGCTGTTTTCACTCCCGATTGTGGCTGCTCTTCTATAATAGGTCGAGCGCTCATATTGACGTCGAAAAGAATATGTTTTAGAATATTTACACTTAGTTTACGTAAAAGCATTGAAGTGAAGAACGTTAAGCTCACCTTAGGTGTTTTCCACGTACCTAAGTATTCCTTCAGTTACTTAATATTCATTAATTTAGTTAAGATTTTCACTCCTTGATTAAAATTAATAAAACTAAGCTATTGTGACAATATCAGCAAATAAAACTTGAGCTTAAGAGACCTTTGCAGGAGAGGAAATATAGCGAATTTTAGGGTTGAACTTCATTAATGACCTCTGTTTTACAACGTAGATTTATCATAAAATTAAATCAACTTAGGCTGGATTACATTATAGGTGGAAGGCAACTATGAAACCGTCTTAATTTTTAACTACTAACAAAAGTTTATCACTTACCGGATTGTTAAGTTCAAATCATATCTGAAAACTGCTCTTATGTACCTAGCATGAACCTATTTGCATCAACCCATCAGCTGCTTCAAATGGGGGCGCCACGCTGCGGCTAAGTGGCTCCCTTTGGGCCCTTATTGTCACAATTAAATTGTTTTGTGTTTCGTCCCAAATATTATACCAGAGGCGTCTCAAAAAAAGCCAGACTTTGGCTAATATTGAAGAAAAGTCTTCAATTAGTCACGCCTATGAGTTCGTGTGCAGCTTCACAGTGCTTGATCGCCACTGGTATCCAAAAACTTATGGGTAGATATTACCATAGGGGTTTTATCAGATTCATACGGATGGCACCAATATTAATGTGGGTCCTAAACTATCTGCTCTTTGAAAAGGAAGAGGTTTGCGAGTGTGCATCCCAGTGGGTGTAGTGATGCACGAACGTAAAGGAAGTAATTTCTTCCTGCCTATCTTTTAACTGTCCACACTACCAAATAGTGCTTCGTTTCTCTATTTACTGACAGGAATATGTGGCATTTCATATGCTCACGTTCCATTAAAATTATTATTGATTATAAATTCCTCGATTGCACACCGAGATAAGTAGAACCATACACGGCACCACCCGTCCGAGCAGTCATCGAGACCCACCGCAAAAACTAGTCGCTGGATGCTGTTATAATATTTGCAACACGATAGTAGTACCAAAGCTCGTTAATTTATATTTATTTCATCCTAGTTCTCTTTTTTTTTGCTCGGAGAAACGTCAAGATCGTCTGAATCACGGCCTTACACACGGGCATTTGAATTCGAAATGGTGGTACTAAAACGGCCATTACGGCGACAGTGGTACCAGGAATTAATAGAACAGTTTAAGTAGTTGTGAACTGAAATGAAATACTGGGTGTACCATGTTAATATAAGAGGGTTTTTTGACGAGCGCATAATCTAGCCTTATAAAATTACAGGTTAGACCTTTGGATCATTTTTACTTTGACATGAAACAAGGACAAGTGGTACAAAAAAGTACATATCGCGTCTAGTTACACTCTTAATTTTTATAAAATGCACGAACCAAAGCGAGATGGGTAGAGGAAACATGAAGTCTCCATGGCTACTAAGATGCAATGTTTTTATGTAAGGCTACTAACGTGTGTTCAAAAAAAAAACTCGCAACTAGTCATGGAATTAAAACACTTGCCTGAGATATGTTCCTAAAAAAATTGAACATTGGATCATTTTCGTTGGGCTTAGAGATCGGCTAACAGACTAATTTCGCTATTGTCAAAATTGACTAATAGCCTATAGTCAACGTTTCTTACAACATGATTGCATATTATATTTGAAGCTACAGAAAGCGCTTAATCACTTTAAAATTATGAAAATCCTTTCACCTTCCATCTTGATGTTAATAGAACTAATCCAGATATCGCCCATTTCTAGTTGAGAGGAATTGAAAATTCGAGATGTAAGGTTAGGTTAGCTGTCATTGTTGGGCAAACCCAACAAAAGAAGGAAATAATAAACACATTTTAAAACGATTTCAAACAGTAACTATCCCAAATAAACCCTCTGTTTCTAAGCTGACAAAAAGGCAATACACTTTATTTGAATAAGAACTCAAAGAATAAGATCAATATATAATTTATAAATAGCACAGATTACAGTTCTATTACCCTAGATAACAAGGACGTCGGTATGCGTTTGCTGATTCCCTCATTGGCTATGCAGCGTGGTGACGGATTAACGGTATGGATCGCTCGATACGATTGGCTGATGTTTGAATAACTGCATTCGTTTACCGGAGGGAAAGAGAGATCAGCTTTCGTGGATGAAAGATTATTTCCCAGGCGGAAAATATATCGATCGAAAAGTATCGGTGTCGGTACGTCAGCAAGTTGGCTGAAAGTTCAATAAAGTAATCGTTTGATGTTCGTTTGTGTATTTTTATTTTAATTTTTTTAATCTCGTGTACCCTTTATTTTAATCTCGTGTAATGAATTGAGTTTATTTCTATTATTTGCTCATTCTCCGTGGTGTGCAGATTCTCTTCTCGCCTTTTGATTTGAGATATACGTATACGATATTTCGGTTCCGATAGTGTGCCACTAAGCTTTTAAGGCAATATTTTTCATAGCTTTAATTGTTAAGTATTTAGTTTTCTATTGAATCTTTCCTTGTTTGTATACTTATATAATGTTTTATTTGAATAGGTATAGGTACATACGTATATACATATACAGAGGTATGTACCTATACTAATTTTAAATTTACATCTATTATTTTGTATTTTTTACAATTAATTAATAGTAAATATACCACAGGTATCCATAAAATTGTATTTCACAAAATTTCTGAAAAAATGGTTGTGCAAACTAGTATAAAATTCACAATAAATATGTAAATTGTGATGTTACGAAATATTTCGAAGTTATAATGTTTGCGGTTATGTTGGTAATTTGCAACAGATATATTGCTCACCTTAAAAACAGTAAATTTCTTGTAAAATCCTGAAATAATTTTATCACGGTAGAGGGGAGGATGTAATAGTGCTCATCTCTAGTTGCAGAGACAGGTCTGACAACTGACAAACAAGAGAATTTGGCGGCACGGAGAGGTCATGTAATTAGATAATCATAACTAGAGTTCAACAACAAAACAATCATAATATAAAACTTCTTACTCTTTAAAAATAAAACCAAAATAACAAGCAACCACCACTGAAGCTCAGCTCACGCCTACCGCGTGTTACAACCAAGCGTTGATTGGTTTTCGAACGACACGTCGTGAGAAATCTTCCGGCTCACCTCCAATTACCATACACTGTTATTTCGTGCAAACAAAAAATTTGCATAAAATTAAGTTGACATATTCCTGTGGGCTCATTAATTCCATAATTGAAATATTTCCAGCCTCCCCGGGACAAAAATCATCATCATTAAATCACATAAATGTATATTAAATATGATTGAATATTACGAACAGTTACACATGAATATTGAATACGAAATGACCTGTCTACTCGTCTGATTTATGATGCATTGATGGAAATATTCACCTGCATTTTGCTCGAAAGGTTAGTTTTTGCTCGAGCTGCGAGGCATGATGGCATTCGCGTTGCTGTGTTTCGTATTAATGCATGCGTCGTTTATAATAAATTATCAATAAAAATTCTTATGGAAATTCTTTTACCCAAAACCGATACGGGAATAATAATAATTGAATGCATCTCACAGTCAAAGGCGAGTTGCTAACTCGAGAAAAGGAGTATTGTTCAATAAAATGTGTAATTAATTTCTTTGCAGTGAATCAGTCCAATTTTAGTAGGTACGCATTATTGAACTAGTGAGTATTGTCAGTCATTATTCCCGAGGGTGACATTTGTTGCCCGAGTAACAAAGTTGCCCGAGAGAATAACGTTCATTAAATGCGAGTAGAATACTATACTTTATCCAGGACCAAGATTCAGGGTTTTTCTCAAATATGGTAGGTCATAGGTCACCATTTTAAAATCACTACTGGTTTCGCAAATCGACGGCGCGACGTTTGATGCGTCAGATAGATGATGGTCTAGTCGCCCGTGCATGTTCATTTCAATGATTCGAGGGTGGACGGTAAATTACTTCATTTTATGGGCTATTTTAAGTATTTATTAGTGTAAAGTAAATTTTTTAGTGAAAAAGAGACACCATAACCTCCATTTGTCTCAATACATCCTAATAGAAGAATAATTATTTGAATGAACCAGTGGTAACTACCGATTTCACGTATAGGGAAGTTCACTTTTTGAGTTGCCAGGTGCCTGCGACATGTTTCGTTTCCATGACAACTCATTATTCACTTATAACGATTAGTATTATTTTTGAGAATGTACAAGAATAATGTGATTATTATAGTGTGGTCGTGGATCAATAATATGACACAACTTTTAGGTTTTAAAACAAAAATGGTCTTAAAACCCGGAACAAGACTTTTATGCTTAAAGAAAGCTTTTTTTGGTCTTTTAGTGACCTATCGATAATTCCGTAGTTCTATTGGGAGCCTATAGCAAGAAGAAAAGTTTGCCAAAGGCGCAATAATCATTCACCTTTTGCTAATCAGGAGCAATAGAGATTAAAAATATTGAGGGCATAAATTGTGCTCAACTTCCTGTAGATGTTGAAAACAAATTGAAGAAATAACGTACTAAATATTTAATAACGCATTTATGTAAACTTTGACTCAGAATATATCTTGCAGGGTGCATGGCCGAGAGGTAGCTCCATTTCAAGCAAGAGACTTCAGGACACTTGGCGCATCCTGTTGTATACAGCCTCCAACTTGTACAGGAGCCCTGTACGTGGCGACGACCTTTTCCAAAGTAATTTTGAGCCAAAATCGATTGTCTCACATTTTATTAAAAATGGAATTTTGTACTATTTTAGTGACATTCTAAAATTATCGATATCTAAAAGACCTAACAATATGTCATTGACAGCGATCGATGGATTAATCATGAGCCATCTACTACAGCAAATGAGCACTGGTGGGAGAAAAATGGGGTATTAACTTTGCACTTTTTTATTTTGGCTCGAAAACCGTGGGCTTCAGCAGATTCGGCGTACCATTGGAGGTTCATTCGAACCAGAGACGGAATTTTGAATCGCAACTTTTCAAGAAGATCATGGAACTTCTGAGAATCCGCAAAACAAGGACAACTTCGCTCCATCCACAATCAGATGGCATGGTCGAGCGTTTCAATCGAATCATGGAACGACACTTCTGCAAAATGGTAGCGTACCACCTGAAAGATTGGGACACATTTTTACCTCTTCTAATGATGGCTTACAGAGGTGCAGTGCATAACACGACAGGACATACCCCTGTCAAGGTTATATTTGGTAAAGAATTTCGTCTTCCGGTAAATCTGGTGTACGGATCACTAGAAGAACCGGTGGTGAACTTCGAGAAAGATTAAAGGAAATCCATCGAAACGGGAGGACAAAGATAAATATTTCCAGCGATCGGATGAAAGCCAGATGTGACCTGAGGATGAATTCTGCAGTATTTAAGGCAGGTGAATTGGTTTGACTGTATAATCTACAGAGGAAAAAAAGAAAAGGAAATGTTACACCCGTCCGTCTGTCGACAGAGATTTGGGCCGAAGCGGCAACGCCGAGCGCCGACCGCGACCCCGGAAACCCATCTAGAATAAACGAGAACCGGGAACAGTCGCCTCCGTCCTCGAAAGTACGAGAGTGTGTTCTGGCCGGGTATATAAACCAGCGAGCCTCGCGAGATGGGATCGAACAGATAGTGCAGTGTAGTAAATAAGCGAAATAAGCGGACAAGCAAACAGTGCTTTGATCGTGTTGTAATAGTTAAAAGTAAATAAAAATGTGTAGATAAATGTATCTATACTATGGTAAAACTATGATCGGATTGCCCTGTCATATAGCCCTCAATGACCTCTTCAAAAATTCCATTTACAGACATATTGAAAAGTATCATTTTTCACGTTTTCATGAACATGATGAACACAAAAATCAAACAATTTCAAAACTTTCCAAAGGGAAGAAGGTGGAAATTTTGATTGTCTCAAGTTTTGTTAAAACTGGTATCCTATCATAGAAAAGATATGTCATAAAAATGCAAAATTGAAATTTTAACTATATTCCTTCCCTTAAAATATTTCATCTAATATTTCATCCTAGTGACACCTCAGTGACATCCTAACATTGTCGAACTATCTCAGTAACTAAAAACGATAAAAAGCTGTCATTGACACCGATCGATACACCATTAATGAATCATTTGCTACAGCAACTGACACTGGTGGTGCAAAAAATATAATGTACTAACTTTTCACTTCTTTCCGAGGCAAGAAGAAACAATGGGGAGTATCTGGTAGGGACCTGCGCAGTCTAGCCTACAAAGGACTATTTGCAGAGTGGGATTGCCAGGGGTGCCACTCCTGGCAGGAAGAAAGGCAGCAGCCGGAACCGTAACTCATTAAAGGCAGGAACCGGAACTCATTGAAGCCGACTGGAACAAAACTCTGTGCTCATAACCGAAACCCGGATTGTCTTCGGCAAAAAAACCAGGCAATAAGGGTCAACTCTGGTCTCAAAATCTTCCTGGTGAAAGGAAATAAATGGGAAGATATTGAAGACCTCCAGTGCAGACCCTATTTGAAACTTAATAGAATTGTGCTCAATAGTCTCGAAAAGGAGAAAACTGGGGATAAATAGGAGAAACGAGCAATGGATGTGGACTCTGTGGATACTGCTTAATGTAGGTAATCTTCAAAGTCCTACAGATTAATTTGCATAATTGTAAAGCAGCCTCAAACACCCTATAGAACTACATTCTACAATGAAGCATAGATTGTGCCCTAATACCTTAGATTAACAAGAGGCAATCTAGAGGACTTGGGCTGGGACCGGACTTGGAAATTACATACAAGTGACGATACTTAACGCCGTTCATATCTTTTCTTCGTTCTGCCCAATCAACACCACCATATCAGTTTTTCCATTTTTCATGACTTTACCCCACACACTCACACCTCCACTCCCGAATGCCACTCTATCTTACACATTTTCTTTAATATATCGTTCATTCTCTTCACACTAAAATTTGCCCATCCGACTCATAAAAAGCAAATCGATAATCATAAAAAAACATGCAACAACTCCATGTAGCTATTCTTCGGTTCAAATGCTTTTCTGCCCATATTCTACGAGAAACTCGGTGACCAGGCTGAAGAGATAGGCGCGCGGCACGTCTTCTCTCATTAAAACCTCACTCGTGTAAACGATCACCAATCTCATTCTTCTCTGAGGGTTGTACACCTCTTACGACCGCATTGCCCACTAATTTTGTATATAGGAAAACCTTATGTTGACTTTTTAGTACTATTTCTAGTACTGCTCATCTTGATGTTCCTTCTTCTTCTTCTAAAGGTGCCTATCTTCTTATGATATTGGCGACCACGTTGGCCCATCTTTTTCTATTCACTGCAGCTCGGAATAAGTCGTTTGATGTTAGGCCAGTCTATTTTCTAAGGTTGGCCAGCCAGGATATACATATAGGAATTGTAGAAGTCGGTACTTATGATTAGGTATATTGTGGCCAAAGTTTTCTGTTCTTTACGGTAGTAATAATTTCCTTGTCTTTTCTGAGCTTCTCGAGAATCGTGATGTTAGTTGTATGGTATGTGTATGAGATCCATAGCATGCGTCGGTAGCACCACATTTCGAATGCTTTTAAGCGTTTGGTGGCAGCCTCAGTAAGACCCCAGCTTTCTACTCCATAGATGAGAACACTAAAGACGTAGCATCTGAGAATTCTTAGGCGTATATTCATATTAAGAGACTGGTCACAAAGAAATTCTTAAGGCGGTTAAAAGACCTTCTGGCTTATTCAATTCGACTTCTTATTTCATAACTATGATCCCATGTATCACTGATATTGCGCCCAAGTAGCATATTTTCTCTACTCTTTCCAATGGTGTATCGTTTACCGTAAATTGAGCGTTTGTGTTGGTGTTCTTACTGATAATCATTATTTTAGTCTTTTTAGAGTTTAGTTTTAGTCCATATTCGTTGCTTGCTTCTACGATATTATCTATCAATCTCTGGAGGCCCTCCGCACTATCTGCCAGCAGTACGGTGTCATCTGCATATCTAATATTAATGATAAGTTGACCATTTATTGCAATACCGTCTTCTGATTCATCCAAGGCTTCTCTAAAGAGATTTTCAGAATATGTATTGAACAATGCCGGTGATAGTATGCATCCCTGCCGAACTCCCTTTCCGATTGCAAAGACCTCAGACAGTTCGTTTTCGAGGCGCACTGTTGTTTCTTGTTGAAGATATAGGTTTGATATTAGTCTTATATCCTTACCATCAATTCCCGATGTTTTTAAAGTGTCAATTAGTTTCCCCTGCTGCACCCTGTCAAATGCCTTTGTATTAGTACTTGCAAGCTGAAGAGTGCTTCTCTTGTTCCAAGGCCCGCTCTGAATCCAAATTACACTTCACTGAGGTGTTCTTCTAATTCGGTGTAAATGCGTAAATTTGGTGTAAATTGATGTTCTAACTAAACCTAAACTTAGTTCTCGGAGACGTAAACTGAAGGAGACCGTTCAAGCAACTTGCATTCTGCCAAGGAAAAAAGGATAATTTTCAACCATTAAGGGACATCAGCTAACAGAACCTGGTGGTGAAGACTTGCTTAAAAATGGAAAGACAGAAAAGGCACCTAATCATAAGATCGGAATGCCTATCATATGACCAACCAGAACTACCATCTAC